>JARK01001365.1:804923-816866 GCA_000688135.1 Ancylostoma ceylanicum | reverse complement strand
TGATGCGAATAATCTCTGCATATGCGCCACAAGTGGGTTGCACATCCGAGGAGAAGAGTTCGTTTTATGAGGATCTCGAGCAGTATGTCCATACGATCGGAGATGAAGAAGTCCTACTGCTAGGTGGTGATCTCAATGGTCACGTAGGAGAAGAGCGAGAAGGCTTCAACCGCTGGCACGGAGGATATGGCTATGGCATGCGCAATGAGGAAGGACAACGGATTCTCGAATTTGCGGCGGTGTCGGACCTCATCATCGCTAACACACAGTTTCGAAAGCGGAAATCACACCTGGTCACCTTCGCAAGTGGCGGACGGGAAGCACAAATTGACTTCTGGATGCTGCGTCGACGAGATCGTAACATCTTAGTGGATGCAAAGGTTATCCCCTCTGACCACGTAGCTGCACAGCACCACCTGCTCGTTATGGCCCTGAAAATCTCCAGTCCGAGAAAGACCAGGCCAAGAACAGACACGCTGCGTATCAAATGGTGGAAGCTGAGGGAGCAGAAAGACAACGTCCTTCCTACTCTGCTATCTTGTCTTACTCCTTTAGATGAGCGCACTATCGAGGAGCAATGGAATATCATTACGAAAACTATGAAGGATTCAGTCGTTGGCATCCTGGGAAAAACATCTCCAGGCAAGACGAAGATCGAGAAAGCGACCTGGTGGTGGAACGAGGAGGTGCAGAGCATAATCGCGCAAAAGAAGTCCATGTACAAACGTTGGATGCACACTCATTACGCCGAGGACCGAGATGCCTACCTTGCCGCAAAGCGGGAAGCAAAGAAAGCTGTTGCCATCGCCAAGTCGAAACACTACAGAGAATTATACGATACACTGAACACCTCAGAGGGAGAGAAACTGCTGTACCGACTGGCGAAAGCTCGTCATCGTTCCANGTCATTACGCTGAGGACCGAGATGCCTACCTTGCCGCAAAGCGGGAAGCAAAGAAAGCTGTTGCCATCGCCGAAACAACAAGTCGAAACACTACAGAGAATTATACGATACACTGAACACCTCAGAGGGAGAGAAACTGCTGTATCGACTGGCGAAAGCTCGTCATCGTTCCACAACCATGACTACAGGGCATATAGGCACTATCAAGGCGTCCAATGGAAACATCCTACGCAATCCAAACGATGTCTTAGAGAGATGGAGACAACATTTCGATCAGATGTTCAACGAGGAGTTTCCACATCCATCAATCCCGCCTATCGAATGTATTCAAGGCCCTGTTCTCCCGATAGCTCCTGCCGAAGTAAGCGAGGCAATTAAGAAAATGAAACGAAACAAGGCAACCGGACCGGATGATGTCCCCGTTGACGTATGGAAACTGATGGGCGAGAGCGGTGCTGCATGGCTTTCGAAAATCTTCAACAGGATCTTAATGGAAGGAAAAACGCCTGAAGTCTGGCAGATGAGCACTACCGTGCCTATCTGGAAAGAAAGAGGAGACAGCGCAGACTGCTCTTCATACAGACCGATACGCCTTCTTTGCCACACCATGAAAATCTTTGAACGCATCTTGGACTCACGACTAAGAGCAATTGTTTCCACAACGCCAAATCAGTGCGGATTCGTGAAAGGCTGCGGCACCACTGATGCCATTCATGCCGCCCGACTACTTGTTGAGAGACATAGGGAGAAAAACCGTTCCGTCCACCTTGCATTCCTTGATCTCGAAAAAGCATTCGACCGAGTCCCACGTGATCTCATATGGATGGCTCTGCGAATACATGGAATACCCGAGGAATACGTGCGTTGGATCAAGATGTTGTACTCGAGGCCGACTAGCGTAGTGAGATGCGCGGCAGGGACCAGCAAGCCTTTTCCCGTCCAAGTTGGAGTACATCAAGGGTCGGCACTGTCTCCGCTGCTGTTCATACTCTGCGTAGACGCTATCACCAGGGATATTCAGAAGCCGCATCCATGGTGCCTGCTATATGCCGACGATGTGATGCTAGCCGCAGAGACGAGGGAAGAACTACAAGAAGAAGTACAGCTGTGGAAAGAACGCCTGCAACGGTATGGACTGCGGCTGAATATTGCAAAAACCGAATATATGGAGTGGGGAGCAAAGATAGAAGATGGTACCATCTGTGTTGACGGCAACATTCTGAAGAAGGTTGAGTGCTTCAAATATCTCGGATTAAGAATTACTTCCACAGGCGATGTCCTCCCCGACGCTTACGGACGTGCCAACTCTGCGTGGATGAAATGGAGAACGACTACGGGCATACTGTGTGACAAGAAAATGCCAATCCGACTCAAGTCCAAAGTCTATCGGACAGTGGTAAGGCCAGTCGCCCTTTATGGAACGGAGTGCTGGGCAGCCACGAAGGTCACAAAGCAAGTCTTACATACGATGGAGATGCGAATGCTAAGGTGGTCAATGGGTGTAACGTTGAAAGACAAAGTCTCGAATGAGATGGTTCGCTCCACTTTTGAAGTCGCACCGATAATCGACAAGATGAGAGAAGCCCGATTGCGTTGGTTCGGACACGTGCTGCGAAGAGGAGGTGGGTCTGTTGCCAAAACTGCACTCACCTTAAGGGCCTTTCATACTTTTGCCGCGGCGACGGCGGCGTCACCGCGGCAAAAGTGGGTGCGCGGCAAAAGTTGTCGCTGGGCGGCAAAATACCCCCATGACTAATCATTGCCGCACGTCGCTGGGCGACGTCGCCGAGCGTCACCGCGTCAAAAAAGTATGCAAGCTCTTGTCGCTGAAACCTTGCCGCGGCGACGCCGCCGCGACGTCGCCGGCCTATGCTTAACCATGGGCGACTGCCGCCGCGGCAAATGTATGAAAGCCACTTTAGAAGTTAAGGGCGTGAGACCACGCCCTTAACTGAGAAGTGCAACTAACTACAAGGGACGCAAATAATCGGAACAAATGGAAGAAGAGATGCAGTACAGCGGACCCTGCGACTACGTGGGACAAACGCTAGGAAGAAAAAGAAGAAGAAGAAGATGTAACTGCGAAGGGGATAACTGTAATGGCAATGACAGCAAAAAAGTGGGGAAGACGGAGCTCGTTGTTATGATCAGAAGAAAAAGGAAAGACCTCTCTGCTTAAATGTGAACCAGGGGTGCGTTCGAGGGCATGATTTTGATAGAACAGTATTTAAGAGCTGACTGTTAGTTTTATCTCTCGAAATGGTTTCATTCCGCTTCGTTATATGAAAGGTAAGAGAGAGAAAGAAGTGAAATTGAAAGGTAAGAATCTCACGGAGTGAGGGGGAAGAATGATGCATCTACGAATTCTAACATACCTATTACCAAGATGGTGAGCTGCAATGTCCTGTCTATGATGAGGGTGCGCATTGTGAGAGTCGTTGGTCCTGAGCGCGGTGTGCAACGTAATTGCGAAAGTGTTGGTTTGCTCGCACAATGCTTGTAAAGCATTGCGAAACAAAGACCCGACTGACAAGTGAACGGAGCCCTCTACGGCTAATGGCTGGGTGGCCAACTAGTTGCTAGTGACAACACCCACACCAGCATTGGTATCATGAGGGAGCCTACTCACAAAAGCTATGGCATAACTCTGATCGTTTAGCGTCAGTTGTTTGAAACAGTCATAGACGACGGCGCTGCTATTAGACCAGGAGAGGGCTAACTCTTTCGATTTGCTTATCCATATCGAGTCCATGACATTCCTGCTCGTGGGTGGGTGTCCAAATAGCAACCGACGCATCATTAAGGGTGCACGTTCCATCCTTGTAGAAGCAAGAGGACATGTTACCGACGGATGATTGTGGAGCATCGGCGTATGGCGAGCATGGACGGTCCTGTCATAGAAGTAACAGTCGGTAACCTGCAGGGAATGTTCTACGCAAAAACCAAAAAGTGCGGATGGAAAATCAAAAGTCAGATTGTTGACAGTTCGCCGGATGCCCGAAGTTTCTTTCATTTCACCATGGACTCAACGCTTATGGCACGTCATGAGCTCACACTTTTCAGCCGAAACAGCTAAGTGCGTTTTGGTGTGGTGTTTTCGACTGGCACCTAAGAAGTCGACGAAAAAAGACACCTCATGACGAACAATCTTGCACAAAAAGACTGTAGAGGAGTACATTTTGGTATTAGGCCGGAATACGTGCAAGGTGAGGGGGGTGAATAGGAGTCGAGGATTTGGGCAGCAGCCTCAAACAGTTATAGGCTTCCGGAACAAAGAAGATGTTGCGCAAACAAGAAGGAGGCGAACTTCAGGTATGAGCGAGCGAAAGGGAGCGCGAGGAACAGCCGCTATAGGGTTGGCATCAAAAACCGACTGTGCCAATTCTTCACTGCGCTAAGCAAGAGCGGCTATGCGAGCCCGACATTGCGCTGGTTAATTTTGGCTGTCTTGCAAGGCAATGGAAAGCTGAGAGATGCGCTGTTGGCCCTCAGCAAAAGAGGTGGCAGGAAGGGAGGACTGAACAGAGGGATCACAAGGCATCAGTAGGGGGTTATTGCAACAACGAGATTATGCACGAGAACAAGAAAAGTTGGAAGAAGCTCCATTTTGTAAAGGCTCACTCCTGCACCTATGGTTCCTTGGAATACTAGTAACAGGTGACGGGCATTGGTCCTTGAAGTGTCCCATTAGTCCACAATTGTAGCAGCTCATAGGTCATTCAGAATAACGTTCCGTCGGGGCGTCGAAGACTGAAAGGATCGACGTTGCGCTAAGTTGTTGTCTCGTACTCAACAATTTTGACGAGGTTGGTAACGTGTTTGGTTATAGTTGGGCCTACGGTTTGGAAATGAGCGCTCCAAGACGTGAATTTTGACCTCGGGTTTGCTGGGATAGATTAGGCGCTCAACCGTAGCCTCAGCTAATAGCTGCTCAACTATCTGAGCTTTTGCGACAGCTTGCTCAAAGGTGGTGGGGGTATCTAGCTTCACATAGTGAAGGATGTCATCGCGAAGGCGAGCTGCAAATTCCTCAAGGACACGGTCCTTCTGCGTGGTTGTATTTGTTGTCTAGTAGTTGCAGCGCGGACCAAATACAGAATCCTATTGGCGAACGCGGAGCAGGATTCAGTGGGTTCCTGCTTGCAAGACGGCATCTTTTGGCGGACGACATAATGCTGCTCTCGAAGAAAGAGACAACTGCGGGGTGGCTCTTACGAGCCTCGGGATCTATTCCCTCAATTCTCCGCTAACCGACAAGCAAAAAGCTGATTTTTTTGAATCGGACACTATCCAGGTGTCCGATCGAAAAATTAGCTTTCTGCTCGTCGTTTAGCGGAGCCGGGCGCATGCGTATTATGTCTTCAAGGCGAAGGAACCAAATCGAGAACTGCATCCCCGAGTCGGCTGCGCCGGTAAATGGGGCTACCTTGGAGGACTGGGTGTCTTGATCCAGCATAGCCACCACACGCAAAGAATCAAGGCGGCTGCCGATCGCAACGAAGGACTCGTTCAGTTTTTCAGTTAGAGAAGTATTACCTTCATTAATCTTCTTGGCGAATCGCAAAGTGGCCGCTTTCTCGTCATTCCATGCCTGAGCAATGACCATGGCAGTAGCATCCCGGAGCAGCTTCGCATCACGTCCCTGCACCACATCCAAGTCGTCCACATCGGCAAGGAAAGAATCAGAGGCTTGACCGAATCATCAGGGCTGGTGTCTGGCTGTTGAGCACCAGCCACAGAGAGAATAGTAGTATTGGTAGCAGCGCTACGAGTTGTACGCATAGCTAGTCTGGAAAGATAGGGCGTGGCTTAACCTCAACTTCACCTAACCTATGCCTCATTACTAGAGTGCAGTAAATCGAGGAGGTCGATGCGTATGTGGAACGAAAGAGACGTCTCGATATGTCTATTTGCGAGAGACGACGCTGGCGGCGGTACCAAGGTAATCCATTTGAGCTGGCCGCGGCACCAAAAGCAGGCGGACCGCGACATTCCTTGGAAAACAGACCGACCGCGGAGGGTACGCGGCTAGGCCGCATACATTCGAGCATGTGTTCGCGCTGGCCGCGGTACCATCTGGGGGAGTTGGCTGACCCCGCACCCAAAACAGACTAACCGCGGCGCTGGGTCCCGATGCGAAAAGACGGAACATTCGAACGATGGCGTCACGTGCCATTTTCGAAATTCGAGACTCCGCGAAGCGTTTGTTCTGTCACTGGATATCTTACATCTGTATGTGTTTGTATAGCATATGCTCGTAATTTCCACCGGAATCTCTTCCGGGATATTGCCATGCTCTGCGAGACCACACCCAAGGCAGATTGGAATCAAAAATACGGGAGTAGGTTTCTCCTATGATGTGCAGTTCTTTTATGATTGCTAAGAGCTGGTTAAGGGCAACTTTTGCTAGTCAGACACAGTCATCCTTTTGCGGAGATTTTCCATGAAGCTCAGGGCTGGAAAGGCATGAACCAGGTACATATATGATATTTTTTAGGCTTCGCCGAGGACCTTTGTGAATACAGATAACCTGAAGTGAGACATGGGAGCTCCGTGAGTCTTGATGAGTCAGAGTACGTGTTGATTATTTTTTGTCTGGCTTGCCTTAGTTATGGAACCACACTCAGGCTTTATCTGTCTCTCGGTGCAACGGAAGGAACAAGGGCCACAAAACTAAATTAAAAGATGGCGGATCGCCTTCAGATCAGAAACCATGCCTTTCGTGCGCTCCAGAAAGGTTTATAAGTGAAACATGATATTCCTGTTTGCAGAAAAGACATCCGCGCATGCAAATGCAAAGTTGACGAAGCAAACAACTACCACTGGATTCCTTGCACTGTGAGCAATTTCTCTATCTGCATTAATTTAGTAATCCTGAGAATCGTTCACTTTTCGGAAGCAGGCGAGACGTTCAAGAAAAATAGCCAGTCCGGTTTTTGTGATGACTATCCGAAATTGTGGCTGAGTTCATCGATGCGGAGGAAGTATGTGTCTTACGGTTCGTCTCACATACATTCCTATACAACTTTAGTTTTGCTTGTTGATCATTCTGATATTGCATTTTGATTATTCTTTTGGATTCCGATTCGTTTTCCGCTGTGCTTTGTTTCGTTTCTTCATTGTTCTGAAGATCTATTTTCACTTTTTTTTGCTTTCCGATTCGTTCGTTATTCAGTATGTCGGTTTTTCGTTTTCCGATGATATATAAGAGTATGCAATAAAGTGAAGATTGACTTTGTTGTAGTGTGAACCCATTGATTCTGATTATTCCTGGAAGTAAAGTATCTGCAAGGATTCCTGACGCCAGCTATGGTAAGCGCTCATTCCCTTTGCGGGCTGATCGCGCACCACATTGATTGCCACAAAGGCCGCGCTCCTATAGCAGTTTGTCCGTAGCCGATTCAGGTGAGGACCGCGGGGTGGGGGGTCTGCTGTCAGCCCGAGACTGGTAGCGCGGCCAGCCAAAATAATTGTCTGAGCGGCAAAATAAGAGAGACGGTACCGTATTAGGATATGGAGAGGTGGGGCCAGAAGCTGTATGATAACTGGCGAGGAATAGCCGTTGGGCAAGAAACTTGAATGCTGAATGTCAAATCTTGGCATTAAGTTAGATGTCAGTGGTTTTCGGACGTCAGATCAGAATAACAGATAAACACAGTTAGTAATGCCATCTTGAGCTGACGTGAGATCAACAGATCTAATCTGGTGAGGAATTTTCTGCCGCGTCGGTGAACGATTCAAAATTTGCTCGCATATGTAGTCAACAATTCAAAACATAGCTTTGATCGCTGCTTGCTGTAGAAGCAGAACTTTGAACTCATGGGAGAGTTAATTTCGGAACGAGAGAGGGGTGGATAGCAGTTAGAAAAAAAGGTACCTGTTGATTATGCATGCTATATGTGTCTTGGGTCTGACCAACAGGTCAGTTACGATGGTCTCAGTGGCATCACACACTTCACAGAAGTTATTCCACACCTAGGTTAACGCGTCTTCACTGATTGTACTCACTCACTGCGCTTCAACATTCGCTAGGATCCTCTTCTGTAGTTCCGTTCCAAATTATCTCATCACTCCAAAAACTACTGAAAACTACTCAAGCACCTTTGTGGTTGTGGTCGGCCAAAATCATATATCAGAACTGCGGAACTATTCATCTCATCACTGCATACGACTTCGTCTGCTTGGAGCTATAACCATGCATGTTGTCTCTTTCTGACCATCAGGTCCCCGGGGAAACAAAAAGTTTCGATGCGAAGCGAAACTGTTTTTGGGTTTTCTTAATACAGCCGGCGAAAGGAAGATTGTGCATGCGCTGTAAACATCTGGCAATAGGGAAATGAAGAGCTGCCAGACGCTCGAAGTTTGAAAATTCAAATTGTCTGACTCATCGTTCATGAACAGATGAAAAAGGAGCCGCTGAAAATTTAGAGTTGATCATTTGCAAAAAAAAAGTTCATGAAGCTGCATCTTAAGGATCATCTAGCAGAACAAAAGTTCGTTCGATTTGAGTTTTCTAATTCCGGAGAGTGTAGGAGCAAGCTAAAGTGCGAGCCGCAAGCAATCCTACAGTTCCGCAAAGGATGAGCAGGAGCCTGAACGCAAAGAGGAGCGCTACTCATGTGTCTTGCATTTGCTGATTAGACCCACAAAAATATGTGATATACAAGAGAATTGACAAAAGTTGATACTCACCGCTCCGGAGGAAAGTCTCGCTGCTGCCAATAAGATTGTGTGCTCCGTATCCGGCATCGGATGGAACAGAACGCTCAGTGTGCATACAGTTTATCCTAATGGTACCAAGAATACACGGTATGAGATCAAAGGTGAAAGGCTGCTGACAGTGTCAGTGTACCGTTGATGGCCATCTGGTCTGGAAGCAGATGGGCCCAGAGAAACCACAAAAATAAGGGTGAAGAGCTGCAAAATGGCTTTCGATGGCCTCGGTTGTGGTTGAGTAAGTTGAATGAAGAAGCTGCGTCAGGCTTCTCTTATACAGTTCGGTTGGCCACGCCTCCTGCAAACAGAGAGTTTTATCTTGCGACATTCTATATCAATTGGGAGAACACAACCTAAATCAAGAGGCTAACTCTAGAAATCCTTACACTATAGACAGGCTCGATCTGGGGCGCACTACGACCACCCGCGTTACATTCAGCCGTCGTAGCTTGGCTGTAACGAGTCCTCAAACAACTCGTCCATCTCACCGCATTCATCCTACTCCATGTGGGCCACCTCCATCGATTTTTCTGTACATGAAATTTTCTCGACAATAGTTTGGACTACGAACTCGATTTCAGCTTAAACCGTACTCAGACATTCAGGCGTTTGGAGCGCCGGCGAACCCGCCCACTTTCAGCCGATGCAGGCTTCCAGCAGGTTAACCTGGCTGGAGCAGGAATACTTGCTGAAGGTGCGGATGGAGCAGCAAAACCTGCTGTGAGTGCGCATGACGCAGGACTTCAGCAGGTATTCCTGCAGCCTGTTTTTTTCTCCATTGCCACGTGGCAGCCGAGATGTATATAAGCCGGCAGACGGCATTGGAAACTTAGTCTTGCTTCCGCTGCGGCGGAGAGCAGACGAGTCCTACGGGACTTGTCTGGCCAACTGAGGCCCGGTTGAAACCGTGGCCCAGTGTAACGAATGGCCAGACAAGATGCGTGGGATGCGGTCGCGTGCCGGTGCGGTGCGGGCGGGTAGATCCGTCTTACCACAACCGTCCGGCTCGCTGACTGCTGGCTCTGGAAGCGCATACGCTTCCGGGGAACTCATTTTTGTAGCCATCGGTTGCTGTACGGGTCCGTTGTGTTTTTATCCTACATGAGAAGGCTAAAAACTGTTCCAATGCAATCGAATACAAGACTTATTCTGGACTAATACGTCTTTAGTCATGCTTGTTAGGCACCACTATTAAGGCGGCTAGTACTAGCGCTGCAGGTTAACCTGCCCGACTCCTGTCATCCCAGCGGCAGGTTAACCTGCCCGACTCCTGTCATACCAGCGGCAGGTTCACGGCAGGTCTCACGCAGGATAAGGCGCGACAAACGGCGGAATAGGCGCGACAACCCCGCCCACTTTTGCGTTCGTCCCGCAGGTGTCATGCCGCGAGAAACGCTGTGTAGGCCTGCGCGACAAACGCCTGAATGTCTGAGTAACGTTAGGAATTTTGCATAATCTATCTAATAGAGCTACGATGATTTTTCCCAATATTTTTTTGAATTTAAACTTTTCCACTAATTTTCAAGGTGTTTTTTCACTCGCATATTCAAAAGGTCCTTCGCAAAATGACGGAATCTCAAAGGAGGTTTTGCTTTGATTTTGGCCCGGTGAGGACCACACAGTAGAGCCTTGGTGTCCTTCGTAGGTTCTGCTGTTTGCGATGGAGTGAACAAGATGTTCGAGCATTCATCATAGCCAAGCCACGTCGCGTGACCGTAATCCGGATGGCAGTAGCACGTCCCAGATGGTACCTGTCTACAGTACCACCCAAAGAATCGCGCCATACGACCGCCGCCCATTTTCGCTCCCTCATTCCCCTAGTTCATCGCGTTTTTGAAGTACTGGGGGTAGGTCATCCACGTTGTGTATAGGTATTTATTTATTTGTGCGTGGCTGTACCACGCTGATTTACAGATACAATATGTGATTGCAATACAATACATAGAATATGGAAAAAAATCAGTAGGAGCCTGAAGGCAGGAATCACCGGTTAAATTAGTGCAATACATTCATATTTAGTAATCAATGAGTAGAATCTCTCAGATACTTGTCAACCTGTCTCTTATATTGACTTAGTGGGCAGAGCGCATTTCTCGGAGAATCCTAGAGAAATCGAGCCAGCTCTTTGTCTGAAAAAGTTGGATCGTAAGCTGTTTTTTGCTTGGGAAAATTCTATCTTAAATGGGCAACCTCTTGTGCAGGAAGAGGATAATCTAAAAAATATACCCACTGAAAAATGGTTCTCGCCGCATATGATTTTATAGATCATAACAAGATCACGCTTGGTTTCGTCGAGAAGCTAGAGAAGGAATTTTAAAAGTTCGGTTTTGAACAGAAGCCGAATGAATGTTGGCATAGTTATACCCATGTAGTCTTATCCAGAGCTTTCTTGTAAAGCTTCTTATCCAGAGCTTTCTTGTAAAGCTATCTTAACAATAGCTGTAAAGGTATCATGGTCTCTTCATTCGAAATCCTGAAGACTCCTTTCGTGGAACCCTACTTCTTAGGCCACGCTACAACTTCAGATACTCTTTTTGGTACGTTGTCCGTCGCAGCAACTAAGTGACAACTTGAGGATGGTATAACCGCTCCACTTGCCATTGATACTAGACTTTCTCTCGCTGTTTGCTGCGCGTTTACTACACCTTCCCATTCGCTTTCCTTCGTGATGGGCATCTTGACTTCCAATTTTCCTAATGCGTTGGTCCCTAGCAGAATCTCGAGTCTTTTCCCTCCGAGATGTGGAATGTCACTTTTCCGAATCTCCCTCCCTCTAGTGTTATCGGTATCTGACTACTTCAGGAAACGTCATTAGATTACTAGATGTACGTATAGCGTCTTCATATTATTCTCACTAAGTAATTCGAGAGAATCTATGTCATACCCTTCTTTTTGGGTACTACCTGAAATCTCGAGTTGAGTAATATCATGTTCATCGTGGACCCGGAGTCTAGTCTCGCGTAGTGCGGCTCAGAACGGTCACCTTCGTCAATGTGGGTTTTCTTATCAGTTCCGACTGTGCAGCACAGACTTTATTTACTTCTAATCCTGGCCTTCTCACTTTTTGAATTATGAGAACAATGTGTTAGGTGCGCTATCCTGTTGTTTTCCCTTGCATCCTCATTCCTTCGCCCGGTCTGATCTTTCTTTCTTTCTTTCTTTCTTTCTTTCTTTCTTAGTCTCTCTCTTTCTGAGCACAATTACGCGCAACTTGATATAAAGTGATTATATCATTTTCTGGACTGACTCACATAGACATTTTGCATCATCTGCTCGCTATCAATATCTTGAGGCTGGCCATTCCCTACCTGACTCCCCCCCCC
>JARK01001365.1:792316-804802 GCA_000688135.1 Ancylostoma ceylanicum | reverse complement strand
CCCTTCTTAACAGTGGGTGTTCTACCTCACATACTCGCTACCTCCTAACCTGTGAGGCTTCGCCACTACTGATCTTCGTTTCGCATATTTTCGTTCTCTCTCGCCACGCACATCTATCGCGGTACCACTACTTAGTGTTAATTCTGCCAAAAATTGCGCTTCGTTCTATACTTAATGCTAACTCTTTCATCTTATCATAAGCACGCCTTGGTGCTACATCGTACATGTTCTGGCTATTCCTAATATTCTCTGAAATATTATATAATAATTTGTCACAACTCCACTGGTTTATTTTCAGCGGCCCCGACTGCGTTGGTTTTTTGACGAGTTTTTCAGGAGCTACTTGAAAGTCGGCATTGCTTTGCCCGGCCGTAAGCGAAGATTTCTAAGTTCCATCAGGACTCGCATCCTAACGGCAATCAAGTCACCCGCGACTAAATTGCCAACTTCTGTTGCAACAGCCTCAACCCTTGAATTTTATTGCATTTTGATTTAGTTAGAAATATGGTCTTTGCGCGACACCCTGAATTATTGTCTCTCAGAATATCTATGTCTGCATCATCATCTTTGATGAGTGGACAGTATTTTCTGCGGGAATGGTGAACCGCGAATCCGTGAATGCCGACTCGAGAGCGCTTCGTAACGCATACCAGTCGTCCCGTGCTCCTACGTTCTCCTTATCGTCATCTGTGATTGGATCTAAAGATTCTCTTCCCATTCCTTAAGATAATTTTGTTTCAATCTGTTATTGTCTATAGTAGGCTCACCAAATCAAAAACAGCTCATCTCCACGTGTATATCATTTCGCGGGTTTCATTGTCTCCAGCCTTGCTTTCATTTCGTTAAGCATTTGTGTGACCTGAAACACATTGGTGTTTGACATCTCACAAATCCCTGTTATCACAATACTATCTCTTTCCGTTTTTCTAATGAGGTCCCCCGAATCACTGCTGGATTCGACTGCTTTTTCTTGCAAAATACACACAAATTTGCTTCTGAACCTCATTTTACTTAGTTGCTTCTTAATAGCTCTCACATGGTCGCACGCCTTCAATACTACTTCAGTTTCTATCATGTCGTAGCTCTATCGTAGCTCTGGATTACTGCAAAGATCTTCGTTGAACTCTGTCGTCATATCCAACTAACAATTTCATCGACTAATTTCTCGAACGGACAATTTCGGATTTTGTTCTCGCTTACTCATTCGCAGGTAGATCAGTACCGCTTCCTTCAAAAAACATGGTCTCTGGTTCTTCTTGGCTTGCTCTACTTTTATAGTCCAGTTTGCATCGCCCACAACTAATAAATGAGGGATCAGACTAGGCTGAAACAGGGAGCAAGCGCACAGAGAAAAAGAAATGAGTAGAAATGTTAAATCAAACAAAATCAGAGAATCACTGAAGAAACAGAGATATGTAATTAGATGGGCTTGTCGACGAGGCGTCCGAGTCGGAAGGTTCGTGGTAACCGCCACCGAGGAGAGTTCACGTTCTAACTGCCCGCTGAGTGAGCCGATAGTTCTTCATGTCTGTTGTTCGAAGATGGGTTAACCTCTTCGGTAGCGTGGCGTGGCCGTTTCACAACACAGGTACAGTAGCGGCTAATGAGACGCGATGAGAGGCACTGCGAAAGGCAGAATCTTTTGATGTAATTCAAGTAGGAATTGAGCCATTCGAACGAAATTTGAGGATTCATGTTCAATTTGAAGATGGTGAGGTTCTGAATACCTTGTACTTTCGCTGCACAACATTGAGGTGAATCGCTTTCAAACAACACAACCGCGTTCGTGAGTGCAAATTCACCGGTTTCATCAACATATTGGATCTTCGTTTGAATTATCTTATTTGAAAAGAAAGTATTCCGAATTCTATTCATAGGAAGTAATTTGCTGTAAAGGTCATGAAGGTGGTTCTATAGTTCCTTTCCCCATATGAGAAGGTGGAACCGCCAAGAAGTCCACCTGTGATTTGAAAAGGCACCCGGATTGAACAGAATCTTAGATAGATCAATCCGGGTCCCTATTCAAATCACATTGGGGCCGAACCTAGCAGAATCTGAACAAATCAGTCGTTTTCATCGATTTTTCTGAGTGCCACCTCGTGGGACAAGGTGGAGGCGGCACAGGCCAAGATTGAAGCCTGTGTAATCTTAGTGCGATCCCACGTCGTGAGGAGTTGAGTCCCAGAGAGTAGCTAACCGCAGCAGTACAAGGAAGCTAGTGATTCCGAGTCTGTTCTGGAAGGCAGAGTTACCGGTAGTGAGGATCCATTCATCGATTTCTTTGCCGGCAGCGATCAAGCAGTTCGATTGGTCTGCAAAAGAGCAGACGCAGCGGAAAGGTGTGTGGAAATCACTGACTAGTTAGTAGGTGAACGTTGAGTTTTTTCGCTGTGAGATAATCGATTTTGTTGTGATTGTGAAGAGAGGAGGTGTAATGGAAGGAAAAAGCAAAGGAAGTGGTGTGAATATTGTCGTGGCTATCAATTTCGTTGTCGTGGTTATTGATATCGATCGCGTAACCGTACCTATTTCGTGTTGGTGTTGGAGCAAGGAACCATAGTATATTGAGCACATTGCAGATAACCAACTAACCCAAAGAGATGGGCATTCAAGAAGAGAAGATGGCGATGCACTACTCCTCAGACGAAGATGAGGGAACTTAGGTGCAGTGCGAAACAATTTTCCTGACAGTAGGTTAGTGAAGAACTAGGAGGTATACTGGAGATGTTGCAAGCTATCCCAGAGGCAGTACGAAAGGAAACTGAAGAACACAAAGTGCCTCCTAGATATAAAGAAAAACATAATGAGTTCGTTTCGAATAGGACTGACAGTATTTGTAGTAGAATACAAAGACTGAGACAGAGGTGTAGATTAAGCCAAGCGCTCCACGAAAGTGTGCACAGAACCCTAAAACAGAGAGACGTTGAATGTGAACAAGAGTGGGTTGAATACTTAACTACGATAGAAAGAGATGGAGACTTAATATTTCAACTCTGTGACATTCTTGGCACTGTTATCTTACAGATACGGAAGATGAATTTTCCCTCACGAATCGGAAAGGAGGAGGAGAGGAAAGGAGGACGGGAGGAACCCACCAGACAATATTTCACGTACTATCGGAGGTAATTCCAACCAAACCACACATCCAAGTAATCGTGAATGCCGCATGCAATGAACTTACTTTCATTGTTCTCCTCTGCAGGGCTGGTAAAGCGGTTTCCACTGGACCATCCCCGTGGGAGTGGAGGACTTGTTTCTTCTTTTTCTCAGGCAAAAAAGCTGCGAGAATCGGATTTGAAGACTGGTTGGATTCGGCTTTGCTGTATTTATCATAAAAATCAAACACATCTGGATCTTTCTCACCGACGGTGATAATCGCATTCCTCTGCGTTTGCATGCTAATGGCTTTAATCAGACTCGGACGTATGTCAAATTCGACTGGTGCCATTTTACTAGAGGAGACAAAATATCCAAGATCTGAGAGTTGAAATCAAAGTGCCTTGCAAAGCCAGGCCTGGTGAATGTAGGCTTACTGGACGAGGAAGCGACGAGAGGGGCTGACGCAGGTGCTGCTGCTCGGGCTTGTAGAACCAGCTCATCGAAATCCTGTTTCCGCAATTGCACGACATCTTTTACGGCATCAGGAACTCCATCGCATGGTGATTCATCAGTCATAGCGGAATAGCAGACGCTCGGCGTTGCCACAAAAGCCGGAATGGGGGCCAAGCCCCAAAAATCCCCGACACTAACTTTTCCCGCGTGCGCGCAACCGCAGTGCGGCCCTCGCTCGCTTTCGGGCGCTCGCCCGCGATATTCGAAACTCTACTATTCAATTCATTGCGAAATAGTAAGGAAGGGATCGGGGTTTACAGGGCGCTCACCGCAACCCCAAAACGCATTGCACTAACAATTCTGTCCATAGCCCTGCTTGTGAGGAGCAGTAAAACAACGATCGCTGATGAAAGATATTGTCAGCTACGGGTCCATGTCAAGAGGTGCGCTCGCTCATTAGCTGGGTCATGTCGCACCTCGACCGCACCTTCCCACAGGCACAGGCTGTCATGGCTACAGTATCCGTCTGCTCTGAACCCTTCATGGCTAGAGAAGGCAGTCAGATGGACAACTTGTACGGATTACCGCGCGCGACGAGTGGGTTTCGCGCGTACAGCGAGTTGCGGAGATGGAAAAAGAATGCCGGAGAAGCTGATATGGCTCTCCACAGCCCTCATGCGGGTACAGATGTATGGAGCGTGCCCTCTAACAGCACTGGATGTTTATTCTCGTATAAAGCTTCCCGAAATTTGTCTTTCGAATCAGTCCTGAATGCATTTCGAAAACGTAAAGACATTGTTTAGGCTAAATGCTCGATATTTCTGGCATTTTCTTTCTCTATTTGACGAGCTGATTGCAGCTAGACTATTAGACTGATAATCGAAAACTATCTTTAAATTTATAAAGTCCTGTCATAGGCACTCCCGCTTCTTTGCTCAACCATAAGTTCATCGGTATTCTGTAAACATTTGATGTTATATAATCTGCCGCGCGCAACGCGCGACGTTGACAACGGCGACGCTAGATTTGGAGAGGCCGCCTACCTCAGCTGGTAGCAGGTGATACCGATATTAACAGCTCTTACAGCCACCCGCAATTAGAGGTGCGACAGAGGTGCGAGCGAGGCGCGAAAATTTTCCAAGCGCACCTCTTGACCGGGACCCGTCAGCTACCTATGCGTTCAAAGCTACAATACAATGCAATGTGAAAATTAGGATGAAGGGAACTTCCACTTTAGAGGACGAAATCATCGTGCAGCTCGAAGGCATGCATTCCACGCACGCTTACAACATTTCTGAGTTCGTTCCAAAACGCGAGCGCAACTAAACCCTCTTGTGTTTCCTTGGAATCTAGTGGCACTAGCGCACTGGAACGAACATGCGAGCTTACCCCTCCGTGCCTGTTCTCCTGGCCTTGCCCCAGCTACTATTTGGTCCACCCATTCCGAATTTCCTTACGAAAGAAACTTGGGAGTCGTTGAGTTCTTGGACTCCATGAGGCCACTAGTCTGGAAGGAGGGAATCGATGACCCACTCAAAAATTCGTCCATTGTCTATGCTTGCGGTAGTGATAATGGAGTTCATTTAATAAGCTATAGGATGAAGTTATGATAAAAACAAGTGAGATCACGACTTCCCCACCAATCTAATATTTCCTGAACGAGCTGTATAATCCAGAATTGCAATCAAGCTTGCTCACTGCTGGTGAAATATGAACTTGCCAATTATTGGACGTTTTCGTACTTCAAAAGCATCACTCACGGAAACTCTTGTGTTCTCGGATTTCGGGGTTTTTCAGGGGACAGTGAACTCAGAGGCGTGATGAAATGCGTGAAGGACGCGAGAAACGTAACAGATACTCTAAACTTTTTGCCCGCATTGGATCCGCGGTACGCCCGAGGTGGAGAGTCGGTTCGCCACCTCGGGCATGTGCGGATCCACCGCGGATGTACCGCGGGTTCACCGCGGACATGGGCGAGATCACCGCGGGCATGTGCGGATTCACCGCGGACATACCGGGTATCAACCGCGGACATGAGCGGATCCGGGCGTGTGTGTTTTGAAAACCAGTATTAGCAGGGCAAAGTGACTTTTGAATTATATGTATTGGTGATTTCGCATTGAAAATACGCCACCGCGGGTATGTGCGAAGCCACCGTGGCTATCTGCGGATTCGCCGTAGGTGATCCGCACATACCCACAGTGGTCCGCAAATGCCCGCGGTGGCGTAGATCCGCACATACCCACAGCGATTCGCTTATTCGATATCAGTTACAATATATGCACAATATCAGTTGCAAAACGGTGTTGTCAAAACCATAACATATGAATGAACTATAGCTTCACTTTATTCACTCCACTTTACTACATGACTATTTCATGGACTCTTCAAAGCTCTCCAGTAGTAAGGAACCGATATGTAAAAACACCGTCAATAATCTACAAGCTCTTCATTAAAAAGGAATAGAATGATATTTGAATCAGCAAATTCGGAGGCGAGGTGGGATGAAGATGGCAAGAGGTAGATAACATAGCAAACATGGTGGAATAACACATTAAAAAATTGATCAGCACATCAAGAACGAGATTGGATGGGAATGGCAAGAAATGTATAAAGTGGCGAATATGCGGGCGTGAAGGCAACACAACAAAAAACCAAATGCGAAACATACAACACGGAATTCTTCACATTCAGAAGGTGAAAAGCATTTCATGCATGAATAAAAATATAATAAAACAGAAGTAAGCAAACAAAGTATGGCAGACATGTGGCGACACCTGATTTTCCAGAGATCCGCAATTGCAAGTGGCTCATCCATCATAACTTGCACATCGTCCGGCATTGTTTACTGCTCTGTTTGCCAAACTGTGCGGCGTCCAGGGTAGTTCCTTCTGGAATCCTTTCTGAAAAGATTATGATGGTGTAAGACTCATAATCCCCAATGAAAGGGGAAACTTACACCATGGAACTGAGTACGGCGTCGATCTTCACAGAGTAGACCGATCCTTGCTGTTGCCCAGCAATATGAAGAACGAAGTCTAAAGAATGGGTCCGCTCGGTGTACGTTCGAACTGTTTTCCTATAACATCCCACTTACTTTTGAAAGCAGAACGAAATGCAGTGGGAATCCTTGTAAGGCCATCGGTAGTGATGTCTCGTTCCCTCGCAGTGAGTATTCTGAGATCGTCCTTGTCGACGACTAGCTAAAAAAGAAGCACTGTGCCATGAATACAACTCAGATGAAACATCGCCCACCTTTATCGAGGACCCATCTTATGAAGGCTCTAACCTTCATGTCATCGCTGTTTGCGACATCGATGGTGCCCCGGAATTCTTGGTATTCATACTTGAAGTCAATCGAGTCTGTAAAAGATTAGAATCCGAAATATATGCGGCGTTACGCTACCACTAAAAGTGATAACTCACTGAACCGTCCGGTGCCTTCGTATAGGAATTCAGCGGTAGGGTCAGCGATACCGAGTGTGCCATCGGTCTTGCTCTGAGCGAGCCATGAAGATTGGGCAGGGACCATTCGAGCCCATGGATCACTCGATCCAGATGCTGATTCTGAGAGAGTCCCGTAAGTCCATGAAATACTTTGTTGTTGGTATCTTGGAATCGCACCGCTGACACCAGAACGACATCACTGCGCCGCGATCGACGCTGAGACGGGAGATGGGATTTCTCCAGTTGACGGTCAACCTGGAACAAACGGGGTTTTTGGGTGATGAGGAAATAGGACTTATTCTCTTCTTACCTCCTCCTAAGTATTAGAATGAGGGAACAGAGACTCCAGGCTGGCACGGATATCGCGAAACGGAGGGCGATCAATAGGAGACTAAATCCAGCTAAAACAGAACAAGACATGAACGGGAGAAGAAAGGGATTGACAGAAACAATGTAGAGAAAAAAGTACCACCGTGCTGGATAGACACTGGGTTGACATCCGGGAGGTGAATCTATGCGGAATCCTTTCTCAAGTAACGAATAGACGTCCGACAAATCAACTATCGGATACGGCGTCAATCCATAGGTTGCCATTTCCCACAGCAAGACTCCGAATGCACAGACCTAATTAAACCATTAGGTCAGGTATGAACTCAAGAGGCTAAATTATAAGAGCTCACATCGCTCTTTGTGCTAAACGTGTTGAATGCAGGGCCTTCAGGAGCAGACCATTTTATTGCAAATCTAGCATCAGCATATGCAGTATGGGTGTCTTCTCTCATGAACCGGGCTAGACCAAAATCTGCTACTTTCACCACATTTTCACTGCCAATAAGGCTGTTTTCGAGCTGCGAGATCCTTGAAAATGTATAGATTAGATAGATCTGCATGGCTGGAAAAATTCAAATGAACGCAAAACTAAATAGAACGAATAAGAGTAAAATGTTAACAAGGATCGGTACATATTCATTCAGCAGGCACATTTGGTAGGGCCTCTAATCCATAAAACTTCTTGCTTACTATTTGATAATATTTTCTTTTGGAATAAACAATGTAGAAAATCATAAGCACAGCGTGTAAGTGCAGAAATTGCTGAATACAAACTCTTTTTTCATAAATTCTCTGATAACATATTCATGAGAAACGTTTAAGCATGAATCAAACATCCAACACCATGTCAACAAAGTCATGAACATTTACAGCAATGAAATGTTCAAGATGTGACGGAAGAAAAAGGTAGCACAACAGAGGTAGGAAGAGAAATGAGAAGCACAGACTGTAAAAACATACTCGAGAAAGATTCATCATTACTTTAGCAGGGGAATCGTCCGCGAAGTCATCCGCGGATCCACCGTGTGACATGGGGGGGGGGGGTCCACCGCGGATAGTCATGTTATTGCGGGTGCACCGCGGGCACGTGCGGGTCCACAGTGAGCATGTGCGGGCATAGCGCGGAAGTGACGCGCGGATCCACCGAGGATCGACCTCGTACCGCGGGTCCACCGCGGGCAGAGACTTCAGAGTCATTTCGCACACAACGGTGCTAATCTCGGAGCCCCAAAAACAAGTTGTCGGCTTAGTTTAGCCCAAAAACAACTAGCAAACAGGCTTTTTACTAGCAAATCATTGCCGACAAGTTTGATATCACCAAGCCGCCCAAAACCCAGTTGTCGACAAGTTTTTCTCCCGACAACTTGCCGACAGAAAAGAGAAAAATAAGTCGTCGGCAACGATTTGTGAAAAACAACTGGTCAGCAACCCCCCATCCAGTGAGTTGTTTTGAGGCTTTGAGTAGGAGCAATTCTACGAAAACTGTTGGAGGTAAACGGTTGTGGGGTTAAGGTCTCTGTAAGGTATTTTTCTGGAAATTCCTCTGCTTGTTTAATTACACCAGCCTGATCGTCCGGCTAACGCCGGAGTCCCGGGCTTCATTTCGTGTTCGCTTCGCTCCCGTTGCCTCTATGTGACATCTTCCTCACACACACCGACCACTGCACATTTTTCACAACGTTTTTGCAACTTCGTGCTTTCTGGTTTCGAAGTGCCCTTTTCACAGTTGTGCAACAGTAGAGTGACGTCTTGTAATCTTGCATAGGATAGATGGATCCGTCTCCAAGCATCCCCCCACTTTTGAACGCCGCCGTGCCTTTTTTAACAGAGAAAGTTCCATGTTGGAAAAGTTTTTTTTTCTATTGGCAGAATCATTCCTCACCTATTCATCCTTGCACATGCTAATTAGAGTCTTTGTGGTGGTGCGGCTTGAAGTAAAACTGATCTGAACAAGCTATGGGTAACGTGAAAGGAAGACAGTTTGCTGAAGATATTGAATTCTTGAATAGTAAGGAACAGCTTGCATTACATGGTGGTTATAAATTAAAACAAATAAGGTAAAATATAAAACATAATAAATAGAATGAATAAATAAACAAAATATAATGTGAAACAAAAAAAAAACAAATAAATAGTATGTTGTGACACATCCACAGATCCAATTGTATGTGTTATTAGATTCATCTATGAGAAGCCAAGATGTCTCTCGTTGCGAAAGCCAAGAATCCGGCCGTTGGGAAGTTAGGAAAGAGCTGTAGCAACCACCAATCACGCATCCTACCTAACGTTCTTGTTGTGCTGTTTGTTATTCCGCTTTTTTTCCTAGAGACTGATATTCTTATATATAGATATGATTTCTTCTCGCGAGTGTCACTAGTTTTTCGTTCGCTTTCGGGATTGTTGCCTACAACTAAGTTTACTGGGGGCTATGTGTGGTTATTGTTGTTAGTGATGGTAACCATGCACATATTGTTTATATCTTAAAAACATAAAGATTGCGATTTGTACACTTGTCCGCATTTTATATGCAAGGTAAGGAAGTATGAGAACAAGTTGTCGACAAGCTTTTCAGCAGACAAATTGTCGGCAAGGAAATTCGAAAACAAGTTCTCGACAAGCTTCTGGGAAAGCAAGCAAGTGTCAGATGCGATCGGAAACTTGGTCGCCAAATGCTTGTCTGCAAGTTGTTTTCGGGATGCTCCATGCGCCGCAATATCGTTAGCTGGCGCGGCGAAAAATACAAAGCACGAGACAGTCAGTTATGTCCGCGACAACAGTTCCCAGCTTTTCTGCAGGTAAGCCATCATTTTTTGTGTTCGTTTCACAATCGTGATATCAGTCTCTATGTGTAGAGACTGTATTTCATCACCCGCATCTCAGCTCCACGTCGAGGATTTTGACTGATGCATGTCTCAAAGGACCAGACCGGTGATTCTATAAGTTCTCGCTTGTGAAGGAATGTCTTAATGCACAAAATTCAGCCAATTTTGTTACTATAGATAAGAATTTCGCTCGGCTAATGTAACTCACTAGCTAGAATTCAATTAAAACGCTCTTGGCAGATCCGGATTTTTCCAGTAGCGAGAGAGAAACAAAGGCCCGCGCAAAGGAATTCCAAGGTGCTCTTGATGTTCTATGAAAAACGTGGCGATTTTATTTTGTAAATTCTCAAATGAATAATAAGGTATAGCATGCAACGCCAAAGACGTCAATGTTAAATGGAGAACCGCGCTGAACCGCAAAGCTACACCTCTCACACATACGAACACTGAAAGGCTAGAGATCGGGATGAACCTCGAGGATTGCTCGTACATAGATGAGATTTTTTGCTATTACGCTGCGAAATTGCAATTATCTACTATTTCGAGCAATCTCTTAATGGCCACTTTCGAATTATTGCTACCAATCTGTTTTTTTTTTTCATATTGGCTGCAAACGCTGCAAGCTAGTTCCTGAAGAGCCAACTGATACGGTCCATTCCTGAGAGAGACAATGTACTTCACAATTTGAATTTGATTACCTGTCCTCGTGATTTTATGTTGCCACAAGAGCTCTTTTCCAGAGCCGAAGATATTCCCTCCCTGTTTCGCCATTCGGCTTAGCAATTACTTTAGCACCCCGCCGGATGCCACCTTATCGTCACCGCTAATCCCCGCTTAGGAAGCTGCTTTATTATGAACTAGCCATGTTATGATGATCGACTAGTAGAATGTGCGAAGACCTAACTACGCACCCACGTGCCTCAGCTCTCGCCATTCAATTACTGGAATCAATTTAGCAGACTTTCTTCTTCAACTGTACCCCTATATTTGACTTTTTGCTGTTGAAGCTACTGTACTGTGGAAGCTCTATGACGGCGATACTCTGCTTTAAATTGGATACATTCACTGCACTCTTAGCTTATTAGAGGCCTTTCCTTCCGAAAAGCGATGAAACATGGAAGTGATGCTTTTGTGCCTGATTCGGAGGCTCTTCTTTTCTAATTCTATGTTTTCTTCAGATCGAACTGCAAAATTGTAAAAAAAAAATTTTCCGACGAGCAGTCAAAAAGAATAATCGCTTGCTCCTCTGTCATGCACTTGGTTTACGTCTTTGGCTTGTCTCCATATGTGTTCAAAGCTGTTAATTTTGTCGAGTATAGATTCCATACCTGTATTATAATCACGTTGCTATGCGAGTTCGGTTCCAAAATATTCGAAACGATTTTGGAAACAAGCTCTAGTTCCTACTCGCACGTGAGACTTTCTTATGCTCCCGCCCTATATGGAAAGCGAGAAAGACCCCGAACCTTGCTACTCAGTGATTCTCGGCATATTTGCTGTCATTTTCCCATTAGTGATTAATCTTGAGGAAGAAGACATTGAAAACTTGGAATCTTGCAGGTTTCTGTTTGTTTCGTTTCATTCGCAAAATGTGAAGAGCGTCATGCTGTGGATCTTTTCTTCTTTGTATCCTCTGTTTACGATGTTGCCTTCATTGTTGTGGTGTTCCAGTAACTGATTTTGTGGGTAGTGGATGAAAGAGATCAGTGAATTAAGAATACATACAGTGGGCGTCAATGGCGGTGACCCGTCTGCGGTCTCGCAAAACACGCGGCGCGACCGCACCGCTTACGGTAGAATCGTCGCCGCAGTGGCTTATCTGGGTTTTCTTGATAGTTGTTCATCATATTTGATGATAACTAACAAGAAAACTAACTGACTATCAAGAAAACCCCATAATTTGATGTCCCTGAGAGGGTTCTCGCTCGAGCGGCGCGGTCGCACCGCGTTCTGTTCGAGGCCGCAGATGGGTCACCGCCATTGACGCCCACTGTAGCTAGAGCACAAAAATATATAGATATTTTGCGAAACAGATAATGAAAAACAGCTTGGACAACCTGAAACAGTTCAGGATGAGATCGGACAAGAGGTTCAGAAATCTCTTCCCGACTGGATTGGGGGAAAACTCAAAGAAATAGGTGGCAAACATGAAAATCCTGGTTGAAACGAACAAAAAAAGCCGAGAATGTGGTCTGAAAGAAGAAATCGATCGATAAGCCGGCGTCACGCAGCAGCATCGCGGCGGTGTTGCACGGCGTCCGCGTGGCGCCGTGCCCGTTGTCTGCAGCCGCACAAGTTGGGAACGCGGTGACCACGACAATATATAAATGCCTAA
>JARK01001365.1:768652-791783 GCA_000688135.1 Ancylostoma ceylanicum | reverse complement strand
AAATGCCTAATGTATCTGATTACGATTTTTACAGCCCCCCCCCCCCCCTCCCCGCTTGTTTCTGATCTTGTTAGAGAGCAACTTCGGTGAGAGCTAAGTCGGACATGTCATACTTGAAGACTAAATGGAAAGTCTTAGTCTAAAAACACTGCTTGCCTCTTCAATCCCAAGGGAAAACCAGCAATTAGGTAAATAAATGCAACACATACACTTCCGCTGGTCGAACGTGGTTGCCTACACCTACAGAAATTTGAAATTCAGCCGGAGACAATTAAGAGGGGTGCCGTATGTCGCACCGCGACCAGTGAAAGTGGCCTCACTCTGAGATTTGCTGTTTCGTTCAGGCCATTCGCAGAGCTCTGAGCGCCGCTCTTTCTCGGTTCAACGCTCCACAACTGCTGTCGCGCAGCGGTGGAACAAGTGTTTGACGACACCAAAGCAGCTGCCTGTTTTCTTGACGATTTTCTCACACCTTACATCGAGCGATAGGCTGACCGTAAAAATACGTTCATGAGATGAAATCAAGGCGACTATACGAGCGGAGACGTTGTGTTTCCTAGGCGTCACATTCACGAACCAAGCTGACGTAGTTTTGCTCCAGATTGGCATCAGTTCTGGAAAGAATTGAAGAATGCCTTCCTCTCTTATAATCGATAGATATCACACGTAGAACCGAAGAGCTCCATCGACTACTGCACTCGGGGTTTAGTTCGGTTGTGGATGAGTTCGTGGCAGCAATGCACATATGCATGTATATTGACGCATCCTTGGCTGAATGTAATACCGGCTCATTGTAGCTTTCGCAATTTTTCGCCTAATATCATAAGTGGCAACAGTATACTACCATGTGAAGCATTTCAATGAAGAAGGAATGCGAACTTGGATAGGAGATGATGTTTGTTGTGTATTATCTTGAGTTGAACTTCACCATGATGTTTCATTGCACTGTCAATAAGCTCAGGATCGAAATATTTGTATCAACTTCTGTGAAGCTGAAGAATCCTTCCTGCTTAAGGATGCCGAGAAATAGACTATCTGTGTCGTACTTAAGCGCAGCAGACACAAGAGCATCCCTGCTTTCCCTCTCCCCCCAAGTGTGGATCGCCAAAGTTCCCGAATGTACTTCATAAAACAGTTATAAATTTTGTATCATCTTATTTTTGATGATTTGTTTATATTATTATACTCTCGAATGTTTGTTTTCGATGATTTCGTACTACTTGGTACTAAGAAAAATTATTTTGTTCTCATTCCAATTTTATTTCAATTAATTAATTTTCTTGATTTTAATTGGGCCATTTGGGTCTCAGGCTGGTGAAGCATTCCGTTTTTTCTACGTTTTTTGGATGCCATTCTCTGCTTCCGCTAAGCATATCCTAAACATGATGAATGTCAAGACAGTCTGTGAACTTTTGTTTAAAGCATCAGAAATGGTAATTTTGAAGGTGATTCTCAAAACTGCAACGTTAATGGGTGAGCTGGAAAAATTTGAAGATGCAGAATTATTGGCGATTCCTCGTGGAAATGTAGAAGGAGCCTTCCATTTACAACAATCAAAAAAATTTTAAACCATACAATGGTCGGAAAACGACCGCGCCAGCGGGCAAAGTAGAGTAATTTTGCTTAAGGACAGCGCTCTATCTCTCCTTCTACAAGACCAGTCAACGGAGCGTTACAGTCCGTTTCACAATAGTTGAGTATCCGTGCGGATAACCTGCTTTTCACTCATTCCTCTCCAATGGCAACACACCTTCCCGCATTCTTTTCCTACCTGCTGTCTAGCCAACTATCGTCCCTGGTGGAAAGCACTATATAGCGCTAACTAGGAAATACGATCCACTGGACTCCAGGTTATCACTCGTTATGGTAGAGGACGTCAGCATTCAAATTTTTCTAACAATATTAAAAGTAACGTGATAACTTCGATGGCTATGACCGAGAATAAGTTCTCCTAGAACGGGTTCCATTTTTTTCGAGAAAAAGGGGAAAAAAGCTGTGGTAAACCACATGGCATATCTCGAATGAAGCGTTTTTTTTCCTCAAATTTTGTTGGTACTAACTCGTTTTGACGTCCAAAAAGTTCGCAGTCGGCAAGATTGGACTTGGGTTAGGTTACCCGGATTACCGAACTATACACTCCCGGCGGATCAGCGTGCTCCACGTTTACGAGAACTATTGCTCCATTCTGCATTCACCTCGTTTTCATCACCATCTTTCTGTATTTATCCTATGCAAGTGGCAGCACCAACTTTGTTGGAACCAAAACAGCTTCTACACATGAATCTAATCGAAGATTAAGCGCACAGCATGAGATAAACTTTGCGCAGCGATGAATTTCGCCTCCATGACAACATAAAGGCTCAGGCTCCTTCTCAACTCACTATTTTCAGTCATGATGTGCCCTACATGGTAATGCTAGGCAGTTAGATCGCCAAAGACCACACCGCTTCTACAATTCTTTCGTCAGCAGCCACAAGATACACTCTTGAAAGATATCTCAAACTAAAGGAAAAAAAAACTCATGACGGAAATATAGCACTACAGTTGAAATGCTCGTGGAAAAGGCGTTGGTGCGTAGGAGAATGTCATGCAAAACAGATGCAGAATCACGCACGTTTTGTTGTTTTTAGCGAATTTCGAGCAGATCATATTCCAAATCAGCTTGTGGTCGAATGTGACGACGAACCATTTTGCTTCTGAAGACTTCATCGAGTTGCTGGAGTCCGACTTATAGGATATGCAATAAATTCTGGCACAAAAGTTCCTCATAATTGACCTCTTACCATGACTCATTCATTATTTCAAGCACGGTACTGTTCCGACTATAGTTAACCAATTACTGCTAAATTCGAGTGTCTTTGTCAACATATTGTCAGCACCGCGTCATCACATCTTCATAAATGAGCACTCGGAGAAACCGATCCACTGATGGCCAAATTACGTACAAGCATAAATAATCGGTTAGAGAAAGTTTTGGGCATTTTCTGATTCTTGGATATCCGCGAAACTTTTAGAGAGTACCAATAAATCTACGTTTGCAAGAGAAAACTTTCAAACCATTCCACTGTATGTGTTCGTTCGTGCGAGTACTGCAGCCAAAACTGCAAGAAACATGCAGTGCTTAATTGCTCTAGATGTACACTGGGGTCGCTTGCGGACTGGCATTTGCCTCCGGCCGCCTCAGGCCACCTCACATAATGCCGATCTTAAGCTAAAGAAGAGGTCAACTTACTAGAAAAGCAAAATTTCCTTGGAGTTGTTTCCTGTAAGGACACTGCACTGAAATTTTGCAGAAATACCGATTGTCGCTCATGCAACAGGCAGTATGCAACGGCAAACTGGTACTGATACGAAATTCTAGCAAACATCCAAATGACTCAGCATTATTTCCTTTTCAAAGACTAAAAATGTCCTCGAACACTCTTGACTACCTACATGTATGCACTTGATACGAAAGCAGTTAGCACTAAGAGTGCTGTTTTTCAACAACTTTTATTTTCTGACCTCAAAAGTTCAATTAATGAGCTCCCTGACTTGGCCGAGATCTTCGACGACCAAATCACCTTTGGGATACACTTGTAAAATTTTTCGTCCAGAAGGTCTGCTCGTTCTACGAACGAAGCGTCCTCAACTTCTCTAAACGGGGGGTGGCCCACGTGGGATAACTGTAGCAGATATACTGTTGAATATTTATTGGCCTGTTGGCATCATTTTTGATAAATAATTATGCAGAGCGCGCCCAACTGATTTATTGACAACATGAAAAAAACTCGCTTTCGTCTCACTGATAAATGTGCACTAAGAACATGTTATGCGTAGATGTGAACATAAAATTCACTGTCGAAGAACCAAGCAGCGATGGATTTGTACAATTCCTGAACACTAAGGTTCGAATAATGGAACGACAGAAGTTCGCTGGTGCAAGTAATCGAAGAACACCTTACTACACTCACGGAGCGCACATCCTTCCTTCATGAAAGTGAATGTAGTGCGAAATTTGATCAAAATCAGCGAGCGAATTGCGGCGAGCAACTCAGGAAATGATGAGACAATCAAACGTATTCTCTTTGATAATGGTTACAACAGTGGGGAAGTAACAACGTGGAGACCGTATTCGGCTCCAGATGGCATCGCGCTGGTATTACCGGACCTCAACGAACACCTTGCAAAACGCATTAACACCATAGTGAAGAGGTCACGACTTTCAGTGCGCCTGATATCCAAACCCCACCTACACTCAAAGAGATACTAGGGTGTGGGCACATATACCTGGAAAGTGCGGCGGAGCCGAGCTCTGCAATTGGCTCTGCGGAGCTAGGTAACACCGCCTTTCCCAGGTATGCCGCTCCACGCCCGAGATACTAACATCATCACGTTTGTACGAGAATGGATGCGTTAAAGAGGAATGCCGCTACTGCCCCGACCAGAAGATATGTCACTTGCGCGGCACGGTGTATCTCATAAAGTGTAGAGGATACAGTACAGTACATACAGTACAGCGAAAGCGGTCGATCACTGAGAAAGCAGTCGGATGAACACCGTCGAGCACTCCTCCGCCCACAAGCCTACCCCAACAACAGCTTCCCCCGGCAAAGGACGTCGGTACACACCCAGGATCCCTTCCCAAACTTCGAAGTTGTGCTGTCACACCGTCACCTCGAAAACTTCACCATTGGAAGATCATGGAGGCTCGGAAAATCAAACGGTATCAGCCGGAAATTAATAATAAGGAGGAGCTTGTTGAGGCATTAGAACTAATTGCTTGACGACGACCGCTTAAACATCCTACGAGTAGTAATAGGTCTTTCGTATCGGTACAGTACCTCTGGATAACACTAGATGTTCTGGTCATTTGTTGTACGTTCACATCTGCTCCCCTCTCTCGTTCTCACTCGGTTGGTCATACATGTCAATAATTGTCAACTCGTATTGTAGTGCATATTGTGTGAATGGGTTAAGGTCTGACCAAGGCGCCAAGCGCCGAAAGCTTACTGAAATGAAGTACTAACACAGAAGCTCTCATCAAACTCTGATAAAGAAGATAACACCACATGAGGCTTCACGACAGCTGGATATTAGAACAAATGAGTAGTTCATCAATTAAAAGATTAGTGAAGAGAAACTTATTGATTATTAAGGAAAACTCGGATCTCAACAAAAGAAAGTAAAGAGTTAGAATGATCACGCGGAGGTGACGTAAACGGAAGAGTGACCCAGATGGCGAGAAAGACCCGGAATTCTGACCATATCTGAAGTTATGTATAATAAATGTTTGGAACATCCGACATATTGGATGTTGACAGTTTTTTTTCTGCCAAAAATGGTAAAAGTTTCTTGAGGAAACTGTTCACGGAAGTAGCTTGTTGAGGCATCGTGAGCTGCCTTGAATTTCTAGTCTGGTTTAGGCTCGAACCAGAGTCGATGGCGAAGGTATGGGCGACGCCATCCTCCGCCAGTCCCTTGGCTTCCCTGGGCGTCAGGCAGCGTCAAACGGCTGACATCAACCTAATCGGTCTCGAACTCGAAACTAATGTTTATTAA
Source organism: Ancylostoma ceylanicum (assembly GCA_000688135.1). Lineage (NCBI taxonomy): Eukaryota > Metazoa > Nematoda > Chromadorea > Rhabditida > Ancylostomatidae > Ancylostoma > Ancylostoma ceylanicum. The sequence continues at coordinate 786,242 of JARK01001365.1, read as the reverse complement.
CGAATGGAGCCTACAAAGCCTTACAAAACGATCACAAGAACAAAGAGAATCTTACGACATTCCTACAGAGAGGCGATAGTCCCGCAAAATTTTTGAATTGATGTTTTCTCAAAATATTTTTTTTAACATTCAGCGAGATGGTGGATTTGATTCTACTATAGTAATTAGGAGCAGGCAAGAGAAAAATACTAGTTGTTATAGTGGGGTGAGGCTATGTGTAGATTATCGGTCACATAAATCCCCTCAAGTTTAGCACCAGGCGGCAGTCCTCCGAGGTCAAATCTCATTAGCAATCTTTCCAATATTGATACACTGATCATCGATGCTATTTCTTTTGAATTCTTTCTCTTTTTACTCTCCTTGATACCGTTTCACTCACTAAGTCCATTTCAGTGGTTTTCTCTGAAAATAACGATTTCTGAAGGGATTACCATCCATTCATCATTATACATAAACTATTTTTCATTGCTACTCATGCTAGCAGGGCGCGTGTGGCGCAGTGGAAAGAGGCTCTCTGCGCACGCACACGGTCGATGGTTCGATCCTGCGCCCGTGGCCAACCAAGCCATCCATCCCTCCGGGGTCGGTAAATTGGTCCCAGAGGAGTCTGGGAGGATGAAGCACTGACTTGGTTCATCGGGATGCCCCCCGCAAGTCACTGTATAGGGCACATACGCATTCAACGCCTCTGAGATGCTCAGATGAAGTCGAATGCGTGGCGCATCCCTCGTGACGGGATTGATCAACGCCGACCACATTATCCTTACTCATGCTAGCAAGAAGTAATTCGCTTCAATGATTCAAACATTCTCGCTACTTCTGGGAATATCAAGAAATGTTGTATTGCGAGCTGCTCCCGCAAAGGTAGGGTTCAAAGCCGATGCCGCCATGACATGCAAGTACGCGCCAGGCGGGCGGCAACAGGGGAGTCGGCACAAGTCTTTGGAGCGGTTCCGCATACGCTGATGTGATTCTTGTGGGTTCTCCCGAAAATGCATACACGGGGGTTATCTGACATGCTTAACACGAAGGTCACATCCATTCTGTACCTTTATGTAATCTTCTTGGAGTTCGGTACCAAAAATCTGGTTTGACCAATCACATTAGGCCATTTCACGCACTGCTGAGGGCATTGAACTGATTTCAAAAGCCCAACAAGTCTTTCTTAGCATAATCTGCCCAAAAGCAATGTAAGGGGAGTAAGGTGGGTTGGGAACCGTGCTCTAGGGCACGGTTCCCAACCCACCTTACTCCCCTTACATTGCTCCTTCTGAACTTAGTTCGCCCTCTTAAAGGCAGCACTCACGGAAAACTTCGTGTTTGAGCTTTTGATCGTTTTGGGACCTTGGTGATTGCCCCAACAATTCTGCGAAGACAGCAACATGAGAAACTGAACCGTTTCTAAGATATAACTAGATAACCGTGGATCTGATGGACTTGCGTAGGGATGGTTCGATCGAGTAGTGCGGCAGCGAAAGGGGCTGCCAGCTGATTTGGTGGGCAGTCATTTCTTTACGTGTTATACTATAGCCCTTTAACTTTCAACTCTCCACAAGAATGTTGAGATTTCTGCCTGTTTCGCCTTATTCCATTTTTGGTTGGTTTAGCGCAAGGAATTTTTCCACTTGTCATTTTACAAAAACACCTTCTTGTTTAGCCACTTGTATGCCTGCTTTGCCCCATTATCACATTTTCTAATTTTTTCATGGTTTTGGGATCGTTTTGAAACTCGTTGGTGTTTCTGCAACACTTGGGTGAACTTTTCATCTTTTTCCAAATTTGATTTTTCCAAACTTCGGAAACGCCGCAAACCGATTAGCAGGAAAAACAGCTGATAAGAAAGGCGGCGATATCCACTTCTTCTTAATAGGTCCACATGGAAGAAGTCGCGCAACTCGGCCACCCTGCTTGAAAACGGCGAAGTCTGAGGTTCCATAAAAAAAGGAATTCGAAGGTTTCGGGGTCTAAACTTTGAGACAGGGATCAGCACACACTACATAATACTCCAAATTACGCCGAAATCTCGAGGCCGAATATTATTGTGAGTGCTGCCTTTAAGGCTTTCCTAGCCAAAAAGAAATTCACCAGATTTGAAGATGTTGAAAGGGTGGTCAACAATTTCTTTGACTTCTAGTCTTTCCGGACCTGGCAGAAGGGGATCACCTTTCAGCCCTCTACCTGGGACATTGTAGTGACTAATGATGGTGATGAAATTGTTGAGTGAATTGTACTGTTTGCTAAAAAAATAAGGCAGAAAAATGTGGAATTGCTCAAGACTTTCTCACCACCCTAATATTTGCTGACAAGAACACCATCTTTTATCTTCCTGTCGATCTATGCTAGAAAATATCATGACAAAAATACAATATTTCATTCTCCACTTCGTCGTCAAGGAGTTGCTCGGCGACGATTAGGGATTATCACGTTATGTCTTCGCTCTTTATTGCATTTGCATTGATAATAGGATCACATTTTACGGCATCACATATGGATATATGAATGCTTAGCATAATCTGAGTAAATTTTGCAGATTCAACTTTGCAATGTCATCAACGCCGACATCACCGGTGCATTTAAACATTAGAAAGCTACCAGTGACAAATGAGGAGGGAGCTAGCAATCAGACCGTGGTGAGGAAACCAGGGAAGAAGGTAGCTGCTTTTCTTAATTTTTCTTTATGATTCATAGTTTATAAGAGAAAAATTGGTGAAAGCATAATGAAATCTTTTTTTCACAAGCAAAAAATCAGTCAGCGTTGAGCGGTGATTTTTGCTAGTCCTGTTAAGATCCATTTGTCGGCAACCTCCTGTGAGAATTTTATCATTCTGACTCGCTCCTGCAACCCTGCTCAGAGGACAAATCTGCCGCACTTTCAGTGGCGGACGCAGGGGGGAGGGGCGGGGGGCCCCCTCCGAGAATGGGTCGCCAAATTTTTGAAAGTACTTTACAATACATATAAAAACCTTGTATTAGTTTATTTTTATTTGTTTATTTTTATTATTATTTTTAAAATATTGATTATTTATTATTTATTATTAAAATTAATATTTTTATTAATTTTATTTTCCGTCTGGGTCCCCACAACGGCGGAGACCCCAATTTTTTTCCCACGCCCCCCCTCCTGCCCACTTTCTGCGTCCGCCACTGCGCACTTTATATGCAATCTCAATTGAAAGATGGTCTAAAGACGGACGGTACCTCGAGCTTTACAAATATCCGAGACGAGTTCAATGAAACTAGTAATGCACTGCAAGCTATGCTTCTTTTCTACGCCAGGGCTAGTCTTCATGGATGTTGTGGCGGACATCATCAGAGCCATTTTAGTGATGTGCAGCAGCGATAGCAGCGAAAGTGATGGGAGGCTTCTATAGCACTACCTGAGTTGATCACTGGAGAAGTCGCTATACGAGAACGTCTAGAATTGAGAAAAAACTCGCTCTACATTGTATACACCCAAGCTTCAAGATCACTGATCTGATTCATGTACGTTGCGGAACAGCTGCGCTGTCACTAACTGCGAAAAGGATCACCTCAGTTCTTCCGCACTTTTATAGTCCATATGGTCTTCGTGACTCCATAAAGCACTCAGCACCTCACGCACATGCAACACAAATTGCTTGGTTAGCTGTACCAGTACCTTGTAACATCTAGCTATTACGCTATAGAGTGTGCGTCAAAACTTCACGCCCACTTAAGGAATTTGTCGGTTCGGACGAGGAGCGGAATTTCATAGATGGCTTTTATTGTCGTATTCAGCTCACCTAGAAACCCTAGAAACGTTTGACAAGTCTTTGCTGGATAATCCTTCATTTTTTCACTTTTTAAAATTTTTTTAGACAGAAAAATGCGACGGTTTAAAACTTTTTACACCCACACTTGGAAAGGCTTATTTATCATTATAAAAATTAGAGATACATGTGAATATGCATATCTTAGGTTCTGATTTGCTAATTACTACACCAAATGTTCGATTCCTCATAGCGGTGACGAAGTTGTTTATGGTTCATGCTCAGGCAGATGCACAGCCAGAGGAAATTTTCTCCTTGAGGCTGTGCAAGTGGTGTGCTTGATCTCTACTGTTATGGATCTTGTCAGCAATAATGTGATCCAAGTTCCTTATGGGTTCTAAATTGCAAAAATATGCGAACTAGCTCATGAGAATGATACTGAGGGACTGCAAGTTAGCCGTGAACGGTGCTCCGAGTCGTGATCCTGACGGAAAATGAAGTTTTGGGCCCTGTGTTAAAGGAAATATGAGAGCAAAGAACTTGCTCAGTCAGTTACAGGCCAAATACCTTTGGCATTCATTCTGAATGTTCCATAAGATTGCCTACGGTTTTCTTGGACGCTTCTTCTTCTGTCCGCATCATTTGATCGTTTGTTAGCAATTCCAGTTCTCTGTATTTGACATAATTCAAGAGTGGACGTACACGTTTTCTTTTCAAAAACAAATGAAAAAATCAGAGGATAGCCTATAAAAGATCTAATGAAAGTTTCTAGGGTTTCTAGGGAGCTGATAACGGAAGTGAACGCCAATTTTCGAGAAATTGTTATTCTCGTCCGAAACGGCGGATTTCTAGGGTGGACGTAAAGTTTTGACGTGCAGTATATATTAAGGAAATTATAGAGTTCTGAAGGAAATCCTACACCACTTTCGCCCAAACCTAATAATTGCATGTCGACAATCACGCGATTAATTCATAGTATAGACAAATGCCACATTATAAGTTTTCAAGGGCATCAACTTAGGATCAGAAGAAAATGTGCTCTATCAATCCAACTTGAGACGCATTTATCAACCTCAGAGAGTGGCTATTTTTTGTTCGTCAAAACGAATAGTGCGGTTCTTCTAAGAGGTCAGCTTTACAGTCGCTATCTTCAAGGTCCCACTCGTCACTCCTCATTTTTGGTGTGAAGATAAATCTTCCTCATTTCATAAGCGCCGCAATGTTTTTTTTTCTGCTGATCAGCTTTCTTTCTTTGATTGAGAGCAACTTATCACCGCCTCCCACATCCTTCTAAAGCTTACAATGAAGCCTCTATATTATTGAAACACTCCATTTCACTCAGTAAGGGCTTTTATTATGTTAACTTTTGTAATGAAATAAATCAATCATAAATAAATAAAAAAAAACTTTATATCCATAACAGTGTCTACACTCGAAGGAACATTAAATTCAGCATACACACAGATCAATAATTGGGTCACCTTTATGGATTTTTATTTTGATTAGTTATTAAATTACTTTTGAGTGTATTGATTGTGAGAGAGATTTCTTAACAAACCAGCTGAAGCATAGTAGACGTCTCTAAAACAATAGGAACAACTGTTTTGACGAGATTAGTTTCATGCTTAATATCATTTCTTGATTATAGAAGGTTACCACTGAAAATTTTTGTCGACTCACTCACTCTTACTACTTCTATTGCTGCGATAAAATTCTAGGATTAGCATTTACCTCTGTCTATTTTTTTTGTTCATGCTCATGACCTTCTTCTGGAACGGAGCAGATATTATGTAATCATAATGTCTTTGACAGACGCAAAACTGAAACAAAAGGAATTATTATCGTCTTACAGCTTAGTCATAACTGATAACTTACACTCATTACAAACCAATCCATTCTTGTTGACATACACAACGTCTGTGGCTAACAAATCCCTATCAGGATCGAATAGGGGTTTGACATATCCCAGTTTTTCCATGAGAGCTTGCGAAGCATTGCCCTTATTGACCCCAAAGGGTAGAGGAAGGTTGAACACCAAGTTGTCAAATAGGACATATCTTAATAAACAAACTAGAGCCATAAAATAAAGCAATACCTACCAACAACCAACCAGTACGTGCCATACGACTCACAGCCTCCACTTCTTTGGTGGCATCTTCCTGCTTAGTAGTGAGCTGTTCAATGGCAGCTGCAAGGGATACGAAGAAAGTGGTGAACTCAGTGGTTAGGCCCTTGTCATTAAACAAGATGGAACGCAAGGCACTTGAAATATTAGACATTTTAGAATTGAAGTTAATATTGATTTCTATAAACTCCTTTTATATCCTCTCCTTCGCGCCACTAAAGCCCGCCATAACCAGTAACACTTCCTGCCTGCCTGGTTCGGGCAGCATATAAGACTTTAGGAAAACTAGATCAAACATTGGGGAACATACAGTGGACGTCACTAGCGGTGACCCGCCTGCGGCCTCGAACAGAACGCGGCGCGACCGCGCCGCTCGAGCGAGAATCCTCTCCGGGACATCAAATTATGAGGTTTTCTTGATACTCAGTTAGTTTTCTTATTAGTTATCATCAAATATGATGAACAACTATCAAGAAAACCCAGATAAGTCACTGCGGCGACTATTCTAGCGTGAGCGGCGCAGTTGCGCCGCGTTCTGTTCGAGGCCGCACACGGGTCACCGCCATTGACGCCTACTGTAGATCCATGACTAATTCCAACCTCCTTACATTCAGAGCAGGAGAAGGCATAAGGCCTTTAGGTGGATAGTTTTTGATTTAAAATGTTAGCTTTGTCATATTGCATCTATTCTGGAATAGGCATCGATCATGGTCTCACAAGGACAGCTATAGAGATCTGAGGGTCCATTGTTCAAGTAATCTCATCGAAAACTATAACTCGTAACACATAACCTGTAAGTTTGAAAGTCTTCAAGGATGTAACGCCTTAACGTATTTATTAGCGACAAGTAGATAAATAAACTTAAAAAAGTGGAGCTTTACTTCAATATAACAGGTCAATTACGGATATGTAGTCAAGATTTACAAATAGTAAGGGTTATTAATGAAGTGAATACTACTAATAAATCAGCAAAAATACCAGAACAGGTTGTTTTTGCTATGCTTTTGAACTTTAGTAGTTTAACCAACATTTATGTAATACGGGAGAACCCCTGCGTGGTGTTGGGCATTAAACCATTCAATGCAGTTTACACCACGGGTAGCGCTCCCCAGCGAAGAAGAGGTTTGCCTCCTGTCGAGGAGGAAATACCCTCCAGTAAAGAACCTTCTAGGAAGAACTCAAGGAATTGGAGTCCGCAACAAATAGCAATCTTAACAACCAATCTAACTGAGTGAGGTCCCTGTCTCAAAAGTGATGAGAATTGATCGATGCACATATCCCGAAACAGCCAACTCGAATGACAAGGCGGACAGGAAGTGTGGTAGGAATAAATGCAATATATGCGAAAAAAATTAATTTTTCTAAATATGTTAGATGTTCGACAACAAAATACTTTATTAAAACAAATAAACCTGTTAATGCAAACTGTGACACTAAGAATGTGGTCTATGCAATAACATGTCGTACCTGCTCTCTTCATTATGTAGGCGGAACCACACAGCCATTCAGAACAAGAATGGATCAACACATGAATAGTTTTAGATCTTTGAGGTTGAACACATTTATGGTGAACCATATTGAAAATACTGGACATAACCAGTCATTGATTAGCATTGACATTCTGGATTTTGTGGGAAACGAGCTAAGCATCAAATCAAGTTTAAGAGGAAGAGAGTTGATGTGGATCAAATTTTTGACGACTGCCTATCCTTTCAGATTTAATGACCGAATAAGAAGTATTGGTAACATTTCAGACAACGTCAACCCGTTATAGAAAGAAAGCCATGCTTACTTTAACACATTGCGGACAATGTGATGCACATGGTGCATCACGCCACTCAATTACATTGAAAAGTGCTCTTTCCTACGGTTCTTCCACATAGCCACATTATTCAGAACAGAGAAAAACATCGTCTATTGGGCCCAGTCAGAGCTCTCATTATAACAACGTCTGAAATGGAGTATGGCTTGGGAATCCGAATTTGTGCCATAGCGGTTTGACATGTTAGGAAAGCACTTATTTATCTTCACCATTCAAGATAGCATAAAAAGTACAGTTCAAAGCAACTTCGAACACAAAAATGAGTTCTTTGAAAGCAGTAGTGATCAGGGAACAACTATGACCAAAACATACCTAATAGACCTGGCCATAAAGATCACGTGGAACACTCTTTATAACGGCCTTGAAAATTATCAACTAGTTGAATTCCAAACAGTAAAACGCGACTGTACCCCACATATCAAGGAAACTGTTCCCCAGTGGCCATGTGATGCACATGGTGCATCACGCCGCGCGGCCAAAAAAAATCGATTGGCCACGCGCACTCGCCACACAAAAATGTGCTCGGTCCGCAATGTGTTGAATTTCCATGCGGAGTTAGGAGATGTAGAGGCAAGAAAGGACGACAAAGAAGAGATTGTTAGAAAGAATGAATTATATTTTGGAAAAAATTGAAAGACTGCAAAGCAATCAGTTATATGTTCTCTTTAGCATGAATCAAAAGCGAAAAAAGTAGGCTAATCGACCTAGCATTCAGTGCAAACTTCCATCTAATGCATTTTGAACTAAAGTATAATATATACTCGCTTATAGCATCACCTTTCTGGAATAAGAGAAGAACGTACGTCATCAAGGTAGAAGAATTTAGGTTTAGTTTGAGATATTAGGTCGTCCGAAAAATAATTAGACAAATTTCACCAGTTGCAATGCGCTGCCTGTAAAACCCGGCCAGATACTTTTGCGTGCGATATGGCGGGCTCTGGCCAAACTTCAATATCCACTGTGCAAGACATTCTTCACACTTCTGGCAATATTCCAAAGTTGCTTCGAGCTCTGCCCCACGTCCCTAGCAGGAGTCATGCTGATGTGTGTACTCCTCCCCTCAGCCACCGTAAGACATTTGATTGGATCGACTCCATAGTCATCATAGATTATAAGTACTGCACCTACGATAATACTGCATACCGTAAGCACCTGCTCGATTTCGATGGCCTACCAGAACCAATACCGGAAATTGAAAATCATGACAAGGGGAAGCTGTTGGCCTTCTAGTGCGACATCAGTTGTTCGCTCTTTCGGAAGTTTGTCCCAACTGGCTCCGCAATGGACTATGGCCTTTTTTGCAACCAAATAGAGAAAGCGATTGAAATTCTGCGACGTCGCTACCCCGGGAGAGACAAATTTCTTCTCCTTATGGGCAACGTCAAACTACGTATTTCCAAGAAGATCTGTGACAAACAGGCAGTTTCCAAAATCGATCTATATTCCCATCCGCCATATTCGCCAGTCTCAGCACCAAGCGGCCAACACGTCCTCGTGTTACTCCTGTCCTTCTTTACTTGAAAAAAGAATCAAAAGATGGAGACTAAGTCAAGAAGGGAGTCGAAGACTTCTTGTTCTCCAAACCTCCTGACTTCTTCGCTCGCGGGATTCGCCCTTTTTCAGACAGGTGTCGCAACGTGGTCATATTGATCGATAGAGAGCTCAAATGAAATTATGAACAGAAGTGCAACTCGGTCGTTTCGTTTAATTATTTTTCGGACGACCTAATATCTTAGTGATGTTATGGAAAGAATAAACATAACTAAGAATTGCAATAGCAGCAGATTTAGGATCATTATTAAAGATTTAGTAACTAATAAAGGACTCGTGGATAACATTAAACTCGTCATTAGGTACAATACCGATGAAACTTTGGGCCTAGAGTTATGCAATTACAATAGATTATCACGAAATCTACTGCATATGCAACCAGTATCAAGCGTTCATCAATAAAGACTTAGGTCATGTTTGTACGGGAGACTTAAATATCGCTGGGGGCACTAATTTAAGAGAATTGTTTGATGAAGGGACAAAGTTTAGAATTCACAAAAGGCTTAGTGAGAGGGACGTACTAAAAGAAGTAAACAATCTCACAAATTCTTTGAATGATAAGTATGCGGCTAAGTTCAGAATTAATATTACATCAAAAACAAATTTGAAGCACAATCTTCGGACATTCCTTTTGATTCCATAACACCAAAACCATTCCAAGTATATAACGCCGAAAAGGTTAAAGAGGGTAGATATGATGCGAAACTGTTGCAAAAGTTACACAAACATTTTGTTGTAACACAAGTGGACAAAGTTCCTTCAAATTTTAGTTTTACATGTATGAAGTTATATTTGGACATGATAGAATGATAAGTTAATCAGAATGACGATTTCGGCTCGATATACAAAAGAAAAACCTCAACGAAAGAGGAAATTAAGATCAGGCACCGCAACAGATATTCAGGATCAGGATTAAGAAATAACAATTTGAACACGACAGTCCCTAGAATTTATGGTATACCTAAGATGCATAGAATACAGGTTAAGTGTATATCCATAACGGGAGCCAAGCAGAGTAGCATCAAAGTTCTTTCAAATATACTACATACTGCAAATATCAAACTACTACTACAAATATAAATTCTATCTCACGTCAAAAAAATATTTTCCAATTATTGTGCGGTAATTTTGCAAAGAACTGGTGCTAAACATTTATGGAGCATGGATAATAACATAAGTGTACAAGTCTTTTTACTTCTTTACCTCACACAACTGTCGAAGAAAATCCAGGAAAGTTAGTTAGATTATGTATGAAGAAACACAAGTTTCTTAAAGGGAAATACCAAAGAGTTACGTATAGTAATAGTGAAGAAGATAACAATGCTATACACTACAGGGTGAAAGATATATTGTACATGATTGACCAGTTACTAAATAATACTTTTAATTTGGGGAGTTTATATTCAGACGAGTTAAAGGAATACCTCAACAGGCATCTTGTAGTGCACAGATGGCAGACCCTACTTTATCTTACATGGAATATAAGTACATAAGAAATAGTATACGAAACAACAGTATTAATCACCACATTACATTATGTAATCATATTCACCGATTTATAGATGACATATTTTATATTTCACCTGATCTTCTAACATTCCAAGGTTCATTCACTCAAATTTATGGCCATGAACTGAACAGAGAGCAAACTGAGACGTGTATGCACCAGACAACATTTCTAGACTTGGAAATATTTGCTGCATTGGGACAAGGCTATATAATAAGATGGATGATTACGATTTCAAGGTTATTCGTTATCCGAACTGTAACTCGAATATTCCCGAATACATTATCAAAAACACAATGCTTAATGAGATTATTAGAATTAACCAACCCTGTTCTATGCTCTCGGATTCCGAAACTAGAGTGAAAGAGTTTCCATAGATTAGTATTGGGAATGGGTGGGCAAATAGACAGGTATTAAGAACACTGGTTCAATCATTCACTGATGAACCTTTCCTGCTCAGGAAGTATGGGTTTGAGCAAAGTGCAATTATACAGCTTGTTAACGTCATCAGTGAACGAGTGGTAGAAGTTAGAGCATAGGACAAATAATGACTTCAATATTTAAAGGGAAAGAAGTATAGGAAGTCTGTAAATGTATAGTATGATTGCGGACCCTCCAAATATTGAACCTAGGTCACAAATCGAAGCATTATTACATAATTTAAACAGGTTGGTCCAACTCCATGAGCTGTGGGTAGACCATGGCAGATGTTGGTGGGAATACATCGAGGTGTTTTCATAGAATGGAGGCTCCAGTATCTTTCTTCTAGTTTTCATTCATGCTCCACACTCTTCATCTCTCATCTTAAATGCTTTTGGAAATTTTTTTGGAGAACTACTGATGAAAGAGTCCTAAGACTCGGGGGCACCGAAGAAGCTGCACTACCGGTCTAGTTCTAAGCCGCGAAATCGTTTGTATAAAAGTTCATATCTTCCATTTCTCTTCTTTAATTTATCCCATTACCTTCCTATCGGTCACCTACAAAACTGGTTGTGATTAGAAGATGCTATCCATCCTTACACTGCTATACTATTATAAGCAACTTAGGGACTAGCTATGGGACTAGCCATAGGCTTGCACCAATCCTAGCCATTGTATTCATGTCTAAAGTAGAGCAGCCTATATTAGAACGCAAACCGCTCCTATAAGTATTGCGGTTTCATCGACTATTGCTGCTTTGCATGTTCAACTCAGAGCGACCTAGACACCTGCTTCAATATTTTAAATCAACAGTCCCTTCACATAAAATTCAGTAGGGAAAAACCTGATGAGGAATGGTTGCCTCTGCTGACAGCCCAGGCATGTATGTGTCCGATGGGGAGTAGAAAACAAAGTGGTACCGATAATTTAGTAGTGAAAACATCATGATTCACTCCCTCTCTGCACACCCAGAGAAAACTAAAAGATGCATGCTGAGAATTATGTTTACTACAACCAAAAAGGTCTCATCGGAAGTCCTGGAGCAAACAAGTTTGGTAAACCTGGCCCAACACGTCGCATTCACTAATGGTTGCCCTGGGAAGAAGTGGCGTAGGAGATTAGGTCGTTTTGCTAGACGTAGAATTTGAACAGAAGAGGACAACACCAAAATCGCTCTCTGCATGCTTTTCATCTCAGATGAAATGAGCAGGGCGATGAGGGTCAGTTTGCTCAAGGCCAATTTCGAAGGGGTTGTAGAGATATGGGGTGTGTGTTCACATTAGGGTTGTAGAGATATCATAAGGCAACCTAAAGGCTCGATTCATTCGTAACCGCCTTTATAATCGGGAGCATGTAACGCCCAGCTGCGCAATATGCCCATTCGGCAAAGAGGGGGATGGCATGGTATCCAATGTTTTGTATGTCATCATCTGCCAGAAATGTGGAGATCAGTACATGGGATAAACCGGGCGTCCACTCTGTATTTGGATCAAAAAACATCTGGACGGTATGACCAGATCCAGAATACCAACATCTCTTGGTGTTCATCGCAGACATTGGAAATTGCTCAATTGAGGTATCCGTCACGATCTTATCGTGGGAACCCGGAATTACAGCTCACAGAACATTGGAGACGTTTTGGAAAACCGCTAGGAATCCAAAAAAAAATGAATAGGAAAGAAGAGTGCACGGCAGTAATCAACGAGCTGGTGCTGTACCAAGATCTTTGCGGGTTTTGATACACGGGGTCAGATGCGGGGGAACCCTGCTTACTAGTAGGAGCACACGTACTCCACGCGACGGCCTCTTTACATCACAGCTAAGCGGCTATCTAAATGAACGTTGACGGGTTTTGCTTTTCTGACCTCATTTTGGATTCATTCGCCAGTTGAATTAAAACTTGTGGACTGAATGGGCGTTTGGGAGGATATACTGCTTTCGGTTTTGACTTTTCCAGGCTCTGACGGAGGCGACGACGCCGAAACGTTAGCCGAATAAAGAACTGTGAAAGTCTTGGTTATTTGCTCAAGCTATTTCTACATATTTGATGTTCGTTATGCCAAAATTCGAAGGAGGTCCAACATTCACGCTATTGCAAACGGAACGGACCATCAGAGGTTTCGAAACTGCGCTCCGAGATTTTGGAATTTTTGATGAGTTCCATCCACATAGAGTCAGTTTTGTAGGTGTATCGGAGATTGGAACGTTTCTGGGTTCCATCTGGCCAAGGCTAACTTTTTGTTTTTCTGTGCTCAATAATGCACATGTGCTTAAGATTTCACTTTGAGTGATGCGCGGAGCTCCCCGTGTAGATGACACTTGTATTCCTGCTGTGTAAACAGATAGAAAAACCTGGTATGCACGCTGTACGCGATTAGTTAGATTCTCACTTTTTCCTCAGATTCGCAAGTTATTCATGTGCCACTTAATTCTGACCTGTTTCCATAGCCTACGTAGATTCTTCTCGCATATCGTTAGGTTGTAACGAACTTCCGCTGTTTTTGTATAGTTGTTTTTGACGACTTCCTAAAAACTGTTACTAATTATATCCTTCATATACCCATAAATAGTTTTAAAAAACATGATTTAGCGAACATTCGCAAGTTTGGAATCAATTTTTCTGTTTAATCTTAGAAACATAGTTAATTCCGAAACAAAACCATCAGAAATGCAAATTTGGGAACTTCTATAATATTTCACAAATGTTAATTGAACCACTCTTATTATTCTGTCTACCTCTCTGAAGTCAAAGCGAATTGAAGTGGAAGTTCCTCCATTATTCCTGAGGAGATCAACTGTTCGCGAACCTTATATCAGGTAGACATTTATCACACGTTCCGAAAGTCCCACGAAAATCCGATCATTCCGTTCAGCTACGGAGCGCGCCTTAATTTTGAGGATCGAATTCTCCTAAATGTGCAAAGAACTCGGAAAGAAATATAAATTTGCGCACCATGTAGCCCAAATCTGACTCCAAACAAGCGCCACTCATCAGGACACAGAAGCGCGTACTGACTGATCTGTCAAACTGAGTTACTTCTATCACTAACCGACTCTGTTCTTTGCCTCGTAGTGTACCGGATTTTCAAAGCAGTGGGGTCGAGCTACTGCTATAAAAATGACAGTGAACCACCGACTATTGTAATGCATAATTCTATAGATACTCGTCGTTTGATTTGCTATGGAACATTTTTGGTGAAAATTTCCAAATAGCGGAAAATTTTGTTACATTTTAATACTATATTACCCATAACGTCAGAAAATCGTCTCATTCCAACGTCGCAGAACCTTTTCATCTGTTAGTGGCCATGCTCATGAAACAAGCTTACTGCTTGTCTTCTTCGTGATAAAACCACCTTGATCAAGGGGTGCTTAAATTTTTCGTATGTTTTTTATATTCGATCTGCACTCACACTCGCCAGTCCACTCAGCGTCAATGTTCTTCAACGTCATCGAAAATCAAGTTTTATTTGCTCACTATTCTTCAAGTTAGTGTCAGATTATAGTGAACTAACAATCACATTGTATTGACTGTCCCAGTAGCCGTTGATTCGATGCGGTAGCTTACTAATCCGTGAATCAAATGTTTTCTAGCAGGAGATAAGAAATATGGTTTACGCATGTTCACTACGACTACATAACTAAATGTTACCGAACAACAAGAGCCGTGGAACCTCTCCCATCGCTGACTTCAGTCATCATATATGTGACTGGTCAGTCTGATATTTCAATCCATTGCTGGCCAAAGCGGTTTTTGTGGGAACAGTTACAACTCAGTCGAAGAAATCTACCGACAGAATTGCAAGCCCCCTAGTTGTCACATTTTATTAAAGGCCTTCTCTGACTGTGATACCTTTCAACGCTAGAACTCGGATGAATACTTTGTATGGTGCGTAGGCATCTGTTTTTTGTTCTGTTGAACAATATGTTGGGCAAATATTGAGGGCGGAAAGTCCTTCAGTGCGGTTAATCGCACTGCTTCGCTTCCAAGCCTCGATAACCACGTTAACGAATGGAGCTTTTGCTACATATACATCTCTTGTTAGGATTATGTCTCAACATCGAAAACAAGTCCTTCCAGATTTTCGGCTTTTTCCGGATACCTGTCAGTGGGTCCAACCAAGTCAAGGTTCACCGAACCGCACCGATGTTTTTTGTTGAAGAAATTGCTGACGAGAAATGTTACTAAATCTAGCACTTCGAATTACGACATGAATCACGAAACGGCTTAGCCCGTGCCGTATAAATGACAAATCTGAACTGATGCCCACCACTTCTGTAGGTTGAATTTAGACGCAGCGAAAAGACTACTGAAGCCAAGATTAGTTTCCCTAAATTCGATTTTGAATGGTTAATTTTTGTGGTGGATTGTTCACCTTGGTTGTAAATTTTTCTGAAGGATACAGTTAATACTAAGTATTACTGCAGGTGGTATATCCTTCTAGCTTCGGCATATGTAACACGTGTAAACCAGTTTGCACATTATCTTTTCTCCAACAAGAATTAAGGTTATTCGATCTATGACTTCTACTATCAAATTTGTGGTACTTGTAGACGAAATCATGACTGTATACATCGCAAATAAACCCATCAAATTGATAAAACTCGGCGTTTATTTTCCAAGTCGTGTACGTACTATACATTGGTGTTCTAACGAATATTTTCGAGCGAATGTTCAAATAATTCGAAAATTTCGTTGTTCGAATAGTTCGAATAATTTGAAAAACAGCAAAATTCAATTATTCGAATATTCGATTTGTTCGAAAAGTCGAATTATTCGATTAATCGAATATTCGAACAATCCGAGAAATGTCAAAATTCGATTATTCGAATATTCGAATATTCGACAGGAAAATTCGAATTCCAATGTTTAGTAGGTACGTAAATCGCCTCTTCACCAGATAAACAAGCTAGGTTATACAAAAGTTTGTAAGCCTTTTGGCCGGATATGAGAGTCGTTTCATGGAGTTACCCTGCGCTGTAGAGTGTTTAGGCGGTTCCAGCAAGCTAAGGTACATACATAGTTGACTGCTCAGCGTGAGCAGCTCCGCCATTACAGCTTAGTTCTGGGATACTGGCGTAAATGCATCACATCCTGAGTCTCCTGCACCAAAGTCGTTGGTACTATTTCACTTTTAATCTCATGGCGATTAAAACGCAGATACTGTTGCGATTTGCTACGTACCTCCATTTCCAAAACAATACGTCTGTTTAATTCACTGATTCCACTACAATGCGTTCGTTAACAAATAATCATGTTGAGATTGCTGCACTGGTTGGAGAGGACGAACTGGCTGGGCCACCTCCCGTAACAAGCAATCCTAAAAGCCGTTTTCGAAATGGACACGCATCCTTCCGACTCCGCATGCTTCAGGAACAACATGGAACTGGATTTGAACCAGTCAGTTCCTATACCATATTCGAACTTATTTGTTGAACGGTTGATATGAATTTCAAGAGTCAGGCAGTGCTCATTATGGGTTTTTTCGAACTGATTGTATGGCAGCAACGACTCCATTCTGAGTGCTTCTCTACGACCACATACATACTTTACTTTCCTCGATTTTTTTAGCAAGAATTTCTAAACAGTTCTGTTTGCAGAACATACAGAGCATAGAATCATTTCAAAACATAAGCACATATTTGCGAGATTTTCTGCCAATGTCAGAAGACCGGTCATTTCCAGAGTATCCTTACAGCAGATTGGAAAACAGTTCTTTTCTGTTAACAGCTGAATCTTTGAAACGAAGGCGTAGCTTGGATAGCTAGGTAATATTTTCAATACTTAGAGTTAAGATACGCATTGCTATCGCTTCCAATATGTACATACGTGCTCAGTGTCACCTTTTAATCATCTCTACTCTTTATTAAGGAGAACACTCTGAGTTTTAGACTCCTCAAATGTCTTCAGCGGTAATCTCATCACACCTTCTAGAATTATTATGCGTTTCGATGCATCTGATATGGGGTGGAATTCATCATTGAGTTTACCCGTAGTAATCGCGTTTACCTCCAAAGTTTACCCTTTTTTTGGCATTCATCAAAACGTTTACCCCCAAACATCGTGGTAAAGTGCGAGGTAATCTTTACCTGTCTATAAGTGGAAGGTAAACATTACTATGAGCGTTTACCCTCGACAATAGTGTGACCCAGTGATAGGTCCGCGCTCCATGAACATCAGTGGAGCGCGTTATTCTCAGTGTGCTCGACGTCTCCAATCAAAATGTTCGATGACTCGGCTTTATTCTTGAGGGATTGGGGCGCTTGAACACTCCTCTAAACACAGCTACCCTTTGACAGTGCTACGGTTCTAGAGTGGTGAGTTGTTTTCAAACTACTGTAGTTTTGAGAAGGTTGTTAATGTTTACAGTTTTGTTGTGCTGTTCAGTGGTGCATTTAAGATAAGCTGCAAGTTTTCGCTATTCTTCGCAGTGTTC
>JARK01001365.1:749577-764511 GCA_000688135.1 Ancylostoma ceylanicum | reverse complement strand
CGAGGTGTATATAAGCCGGCAGACGGCTTTGGAAACTTAGTCTTGCTTCCGCTGCGGCGGAGAGCAGACGAGTCCTACGGGACTTGTCTGGCCAACTGAGGCCCGGTTGAAACCGTGGCCCAGTGTAACGAATGGCCAGACGAGATGCGTGGGATGCGGTCGCGTGCCGGTGCGGTGCGGGCGGGTAGATCCGTCTTGCCACAACCGTCCGGCTCGCTGACTGCTGGCTCTGGAAGCGCATACACTTCCGGGGAACTCATCTTTGTAGCCATCGGTTGCTGTACGGGTCCGTTGTGTTTTTATCCTACATGAGAAGGTTAAAAACTGTTTCAATGCAATCGAACACAAAACTTATTCTGGATTAATACGTCTTTAGTTATGCTTGTTAGGCACCACTATTAAGGCGGCTAGTACTAGCGCTGCAGGATGACCTGCCATGCTCCTGCCATCCCAACGGCAGGTTAACCTGCCCGACTCCTGTCATCTCAGCGGCAGGTTAACCTGCCCGACTCCTTTCATACCAGCGGCAGGTTCACGGCAGGTCTCCCGCAGGATAAGGCGCGACAAACGGCGGAATAGGCGCGACAACCCCGCCCATTTTTGAGTTCGTCCCGCAGGTGTCATGCCGCGAGAAACGCTGTGGGCCGGCGCGACAAACGCCTGAGTGTCTGAGTACGCGATTACATCGAAATGTGCCGAAATCTGGAGATGGAATCCCTCTGTGGGTGCTGCCTTCAAGTCTGAAGATCAAGTAATTTAATAGTTTTTTGAGAGAGAATGATTGTAGAAGAAGAAAATTGCTCTCTAGTGGTATGAGACATGTTACAGAAAAATGGCAATGGAGCGGAGAAAATCGCAACTGAAAAAAGCGCAAGGACTTGTGTTAATGCCTAATATTTTAGTATTCTCTTTTTACAAACCTCTCTCTCTCTTGACGTTTTTATTAAACTAAGATAGCACTGTGGACGCCGTCATTCCTCCATACCAGCAACACCAGACCCAATCCAAACCATGAAGAATATATGAACAGGAGCGGGGATTGGCGATGGGAAACCACAATGCACCGCTGTTGGCAATCATTTCCATGGATCACATCGAACGTATGACGTTAACGTCTGAGATCTTACTGTACAAACGGTGCGTTGACAATGCTCTCGTGATGGGCGCTACTGAGAGCGAGGTTAAAAGAATACGAGAAAAATTGAATGCTTTAACAGCAACATATCGTTTACGATGGAACGCCCTGACAAATGAGGATTCTTTCTTTTTCTGAATACGGAAATCGGGATAGTTGATAGCCATGCGGAGGCTATAGTATGAGAAAGGCTATAGTATCCCGAAGCACTCTCACGCATTGTCTTGGTACATTCCAGAGGTGCCCACCCGATCTTTGTGGAAGCAAAAATGGTGCAAAATTTCTTGAAAATGAAAGAAAAGCTGTGCTTGACCACGAATTTGGGCGTAGAAAATCATGTCAGACGCATACTCGAAAACACCACACCTCACCTCGAGAACAGCATTCATAGAAAGATCATGTAGGCTCATGAAATCAAGCGATCTCAGCCGGATATCATTAATAAGGAAGAGCTTGTTGTGGCGCTAAAACTATTTGCTTGACTCCCACCGCTTTATTATCTTAGGAGTAGTAGCGTTAAGTATAAGTGCGTTGTCCCTAGAGAACACTAGGTATTGCTTATACTTGCAATACCTTCCCATCTGCCTTCCTTTCCTTGGTCGGTCGTGCACGTTAACAGCTGTTGATATAATATACATTGCGTACTGTATTCTACGTATTGCGCCGATAGCTTACTGGAATAAAATACTAACCCAGAAGCTGTCACCGAACACTGAAGAAGGAGATACAACCATATGAGGCTCCACGACAGCTTAATATTTAAGTGATATTTATTTACCCGATGCGGTCATTCAAGGACTAACTTGAACAGGCTGTGATTCCATAAACGATGCAGCAATGAATTGGCTTTCTAGGCATCTTTGGTCCTAAAACGTCTAAAGCGCTCGGCTCTCGTCTGGGCTTACACGTACGGCTCTAGCTTTTGCATAATGTAGTGAGGTTGTGACTGTTTGAGAATTTGGAAGTATTCAAAACTTCCAAATTCTCAAACCGTCACAACCTCACTACATACATTATGCAAAAGCTAGAGCCGTACGTGTAACCGTACGTGTAGCCAAAAACTCCATGATGACGCCTTCCCACTACTTCTCTATGTGAACCTATTTGGTTACGAATCGAAATGGAACCTCAGAACTGCATCAAACTTCATTCTTGAAGATAATTTGCGAGAGTGGTAGTGTTAGTTCGCGCGCTCTGCTTACTGATGTTATCCACTGGCTCTAGCCAATGAAGACAAAATTACGCGCATGCTCAACATCAGAACACACCATCTCGAATGCGAGAACACTCGAGTAACGGTGCTTAAAGGCAGCACCCACTAAAATTTTTGTGTTGGAGATTTCGCTGAACTTCAAGGTTTTCAGGGACGATGAACTCATAGGCAGTGATGAAACAGCGTGAAACACGCTGGAAGACAAGAAATGAAGGCGCTGTTTCCCATGCGTCCACAGCGCGGACGAGTTTTCCGCTGAGGGTATACGCGCGTATCGTCANCTTTTTGAGAAGGACCATGTATACATATGTATTTACATACAGTCCTTGTCAAAAAGATAGACGGATTGCGCGTGCGGTTTCTTAACGTCGCGGCTGCAAAATCGCGGCGGGACCTACTCGACCCTCTCACTGGGAGCATGCTCCCTCCTCCGCATCCCTCGTCCAGGTCCCACCGCGATTCTGCAGTCACGGAAATCATCTATCATTTTGAGAAGGACTATACCTACAGTGAACTTCAAACGGTCGTAGACAAGGGGCGGGACCGCGGCGCGGGCACTCTGGTTGTCTGCTGCACCGCGGCAGCCGGCCTGTTGGGCAGAGACACGAAGAAAACCGCGCCGCTGTCCCGGCCCTTGTCTACGGCTCTTTGGAGTTCACTAGATGCTTCTATGTACAAGACTATATCAGCAATGTCTAGATGAATGCGCCTATCTAGCCCAGACAGTCTCTTAAAGGTTGTCGTAAATGTGTGTTTGGAAAGCTGAACCTAAGCCTTTGTACCCATCCCCTCAATCCCTTTACCATAGGCTTCTTCGCACGACCTTAGACGATAACACGAAATGACGCTGTAAGTATAAACTGGCCTTAACCATTCTTACGACCTGGGTAACCTAGCGTACTACCCCTCTTCTACACCTCTCCACCCGATGTACACATGGGTACGCCTGCATGGCCTTTCGAACCCGCTAGCTCGCACCATTACCAGCACGTGCCCGCCAGCATTCAATCGATAGGCATACTTTGCACTGATGGTGGCGGTGCCGACGGTGCCGCCCCCACATTCCCGTCGCCGACCGATCGATACTGCGGAAGTCGCTGTGCGGCCGTTACTGGCGCACCTTTTTTACGTCCCATAGGGAGTGGTCCTTTAACGTTTGCGGTGTCCCAGTATCAAATCCTAGAATGTACGGGTTACGTGCATGTCACATCCGCGTCGTTGCTTGGAATTGGCTCATTTCTGTGCCCTTTTTTCACGGACTTATTCATATTTTCAGTATTTTCCAAGTGTTGCTTTCCAGATGGAAACAGAAGTAATCGTACTGGATTCTGATGACGACGACAGCCCAGCCAACGCTCCAGTAAATGGCTCAGCCCTTGCATCAATCGCTATCGTGAATTCGAAACCGCTTGACTTGGACGCCTTAGGTAAGCAGTTCTTTGGTCTCTTTTTGAATTTGAATCTTGTCATTTCGTTTTTTTTTTTTTAATTTCTTCTCATGATCGTTTCCGTTCATCGTAGGTATTCCCAGAAATGGCGGTTTTCACCGATAGCCCCAAATTTTCTTTTTTTTTTTCTCGTATAACCTTCAATTTGTGATTTCTCTTCGCGAGTGTATTTCCCTACAGGAATCGGCTCAATAAGTGCTGGAGAAGGCGTCATCAACAATAACCAGAATTCTCGATATTACTCACCTCGCCCCATGGAGTCAAGAGTGCAAAATTTGTTGCCAGCGAATAGGATCAAGTCGAGCACTGGTGTGCCATATTTACAGACGGTTAGTCCTCTCTTTTTCTTAGATTCCAGCTCTCTCTTTTTTTTGTTATCCATGGTCCGTTACCACTGTTCATATCTGACAACATGGACATTATACGCTGAATTTCTTCTTTTGGGACATCTCGTAATGATATCAGTGTATAAATGGGATAATGTAACTCTCCTTTGTCACAATTCATGGAGTGGACATCCGTTCTGCCAAAATTTTTGTTTGCTGAGAAAAGTTTGTAAAAGGAATGATTCTGTGACGTCCATCACCCGTTTTTTAATTATCAACCGGGGTTATGATTACTGGACAAACACAAATCAGCCGTTGATAATGAGACATGTCTATTTCTTATGCCTGAAGAAAATAACACAGATTTTTGCTCGAATTTTTGGGAAGGTAATTCTCAAGAAAAAAATAGCTCAAACAGTGGTGGTAGGTGACAACGGTCCTTACACCAACGTAACTTTCCTTTGGTCAAGATGTATGGAGTGAACATCAAAGCAGGGAAGATTTCTGTTTGCTGGGAAATTCCGTTAAAAAATTTTTACAAAAAAGCGGAAAGAAGAAAAAAGTAAGACGTAAGAAAAGCAACATCAAACAAATTATAGAATTTAATAGGCTTGAAGAAGTATTCAGTGGCAGTCTTTTGCCCTAAGTTCCTTACTAAGAGTAAGGCAAGAAAGGTAGACGCCGAAAAGCTAAAATTTGAATTCTGCTGCAGTGCTATGTGTTCCACTGATCAAGGATCTTCTGTGCTTCTCCCTTGAGTTGTTTTTTTTTTGCCTAAAATACTCCCTTTTCAAAAGTCTCCTGATAGGTTAAGAAACTGATTTGTAATCATCTGTGTAAATCTGTAGTTGAATGGATAAATCCAAACAGGTTCCATATGTGAGCAGCACTTGTTATGGTAAAAAGTAGTTGTGATTTTGTTAATTTTTTATAGCACTAGCTACCGATCTGCAAATTTTTTCGTGCAGAAATGTGTGAGAACTTGTAATAGAGGAGTTTGTTTGTGCTAAATTCTTTCCTGAACCATTCTGGTAGCACGCTTATTTCGTGCACTTTATGGTAATGAATGGTTGCCTACGAAAAGTTCAGTGTGGACGATCTTGCAGTGGTGCTTTTCGAGTTGTTCCAAATATAAAAACTGTCGAAAGGTGTTACGATGTATCTCTTAGGGTCTCAAGGAAGTTTTGGTTTACCAGATTACCCCACGAGCTCTGTTTTATCGCCTTTTCGCTATAGATTCCCCTAGAGAGCTTTGAAGCTTCTATAATTTGGGATGTGGTCGAACGCATAACCTTGTTTTTGTTGGAACCCCATCACAGTTTCGTGTTACTGCTGTTAATTTCATCTTTTTCGCAAATTTTCCGGGTCAAAACCACCAAAGTTGCTCGTTCGACACATCAATTGTCAAAGGGTTATGAGACAAGTCTTTCGTGAATCTCTACTTTGAAAATTTATTTATTTATTGAAAGGAAGCTTTCCTAAGACCATTATCACCACATTGTTATGCTTCTTCGGGAATTAAAATATTTCTTTTCTCCATACTTTAATAGTTGGTACTAATTGAATCTAACTTTAGATCACTCCTATTGCGCCGGCTCCGCAACGTCAACGATTATCCTACGAGAAGACACGATCTCAACCTCCATGCGAAGATTTTGGCATCAATGCCATTTCTCTGCTTGGTAACACTGCGTCTCCTCGTCCTCTTCAGCCACGTCCTACTACGCAAATGTAAGATTCTGAAGACTACGTTTCGTTAATAGCAGCGCTATTTCGCTTTCATTCCCAAGAATTCTTATTTCCAAATACTTTCCAGGCACTCCCGGCCTGCGAACGTTTCTCCTTCTTTCAGACCAGCTGTAAGTTGCCGTTTTCCTGGTTTACCATGTCAATTTTAACAAAGTTAATCAACGAACGTTTTAGCCTCGCCTCGTGCCGGAGTCACGAGTGCAAAACTATAATTTTGAAGTAAATGGAGAGAAATCCACGGACTCAGATCGTCAGCTGTGTCCCTCTCTCAAGTTCAAAGTAAGACTTTTAGTGCATACTGTTCATACTACCATTATTCTTTTACTGTATAACTTCTCGGATTTTTCTATGTGTTACGTTCTCCAGAAGTTTATTATCATGTTCATTGGGTTTCCGATAGTATTTCCATCTATTCACCTTCTCCGAAGGCCTTCATCTTATCATACCTCCGTATTGATCGCCCTAGCGAATTCAACGAGGGCAGCCACACGCGCAAAACACGGCTTGGGCAATAAGTGACCTAGCTTCATCTTATGCAGGAGCCATGATACGTGAGCACTGTATCGCAAAATTTTAGAGCATGATTTCTGGGCTAGGGTTCATGAGCGCATAACCAAGCGAAACCAGGTTAGCAAATAAACTTTCACGCCCTTCGTCTCTTCACTTTGTGTAGTCTATAAAATGACCAATCACGCTAACCATCGTTGGTTTGCGAGGTTAACGTTTCATGAATCCCAACCCTGGTCTTTCAGAACCTTGTTTTTTTTTTAAACAAAACCTATTTAACGGGCTGTTTTTGGTAGTAGAATGCGAGGTCTGCAGGTTTAGTTTCTCGTGGGCACATGACTCGACAATTTTTTACCCTCGGAGGTTGATTCGAGATTCTGGTTGAAACCTTCGATTAAGGTTCATTGACAGTTCGCATACAGTTATAATG
The DNA here is from genome assembly GCA_000688135.1 of Ancylostoma ceylanicum. Lineage (NCBI taxonomy): Eukaryota > Metazoa > Nematoda > Chromadorea > Rhabditida > Ancylostomatidae > Ancylostoma > Ancylostoma ceylanicum. Next base: position 757,703 of record JARK01001365.1, on the reverse strand, counting down.
TCGTCGTTCTGAGGAGGAAAGATCTGAAGGTTTCTAATGTTAATGTCCCCTTATCCTTTCTTTCATGATCTTATGTGTCTGAATAAATACCAGCATTTCATCTGTTACGCCAAGCCCAGTATTCTACCGAACTGATATCCAGTGCTTTATTTTTAGTGATTTAATAGGTAATCACTCCAACAAACAAAGAAAAAAATTCATTACAAAAGAACTTCGTGTCGTATTCGTTCGACAAACGTTTTTCTACTACCTGTTTTAGTGTCAATATCCGAACTGCCGTCGAGTTGTGACGGGAAACGTCTCATTCGTTTGCCATCTTTGGGCACATATAGCAGCATGGAAAGAGTACGACCCGAAATCTCCCAGTTTTCCTATGTTGGGCGAAAGTGGTACGCCTGGCGTTCCCCCTTCTAAGCGAAACGACGTTGACATCTTGTCAACATGTCCATGTTGCACGGCGAGGTTTCACACACCTTATTTGATGCAGGTTTGTCTCCTTAATCTTTTCATAGAAATTATTCGCTTGTGTTGAAGCTGCTTGTTCTGTTAAAGGTATAAGGCTTGAAGGCTGACAATCTGGTAGTAATTCTATTTGTGAAGATATTTAGGTTCACTTCACGCGCTGTCATTCAAGGCAACCTCAGGCGGTGAGCCGTGCAACTTGTGCCATTTGTGAGAGGGATGTTCGTTCTGATGTAAGGTTTTTTTAAACCTTTAAATGCATTGAACGGAGCAGTCTCGAAAGAGGAATGTTTATAGGTTGGTACTGCTAGTGCTCTTCGCACTCATCTCTTGGCGCACGAGCCCAACGATGCTCCATATCATTGTAAACGCTGCCGATATAGATGTACTGTGCGTATGCATTTGTTTGATCACTTCGTCAGGGAGCACAAGAATACGAGGTTTGTCAATCTACAGATTAGCTTTCCTAACTTTCTTGTTGGTTCTCTCTTATGTCATGAGAAGAGCTGTCTATGCCACCCGCTTTCCTGGGAAAGGAGTGGAAGAAAGGGCTGTAGAGTATACGGTTTTTTCAGTGCTTGATTTTTTGAATAGGCTTTCAAATTGTCTAGTCAGTTGTCTTAATCTATTGGATTTAATCTTTTTTTCTTGACTGGTCAATGATTTTCCATTTCCTTGTTTTCTTCTTGTTTTTTTCATAATTTTTGCCATTGTTTTGCTGTAGCAGCTTCCACATGTTTTCCTACTGTTGTCATAATTTTTTACTACTTTGCAGCACCCTCATGTGTCCATTTTGCACGTTCACAATCGTCGTGCCTTCTTACCAACGAAAGCGACCTGTTATCCGTGCGTCAGAGTTTGTATACCACATGATAAGTCACGAAGCTGGTAGGTAGAATCCGTTTATGCAGAGCTGAGCTGCCGGATATTTGCTCTTTTTTTTTTGGTTTCTTGCTTATATTCTCTTTTACAGAGGCACGTTTGGGATGTGATCACTGTGCTTTATCGTTTTCGACTCTATCGGAAAAGCAAAAACATCGAAAAGAACACACAGCAGTTAATCCGAAATGGACCTTGACTTACAGGGTATGGTTTGTGTTTTCTTCTATAATTATTTGATCATTTCCTATGATCTTCCCAGTTTTTCATGAACATTTCTTATTTTCAGAATCCAGAAACTCGAACTCGGCCACGTAGTAGACTGGTGTGCCCCGAGCAGAAACCTTTGTATCAATGCTCTAAATGTGCATGCTCTTCTGAAACGGGTACAAGTCATAAGAAATGTATATCCTGTGTCACACTCGCCTTCAATGAGAGTTTATATGGTAAGCTGTGTTTTGTAGAAGTTTTGTCGTCATACTAGTTTTCAGTCTGTTTATGGTTCCTTCCGCTTGCGCACCCTTGAATCCACCAATTTCAGGGAAGCGACGTGCTGCAACGGACACTTCGCTTCGCCGTGGTATCGACTCATTGCAGTGCAGCACTCGTGGCATGCGATTCCGTTGTAAATGTGGACTTAGCACGAGAAATGGAAATCGTATGGCTTTGCATTACTACTATTGCCACAAGGACTTCGACGTGAGACATTTCAACATCATGCTCTTTTTCCTGTTTTCTTAGAAAATTCATTTATTTAACTTTCAATTTATTATTCGATGTGCAGTAATAAGGCAGTGCTTTGAAATAAAACCAGATCATTGTCCGTAACAAAAAGATAGAATGAGAAGGAAAATTATGATGGTCTGTGGCTTGACTGCAGCATGGCCAAGGATCCCTTGAACCTATTGTTTTTGACTAAATGAACATATGCGGAGCCGGCTCTAACTGAGTATTCGATCCCTTTTTCTCTACCTAGCGCCAAAGAACATGCGAAAACTATGAAAGGGAGAAGCATGGCAAGTTTTTGTGCAACTGTTGAGAACGCAAACTCCAGAAAGGTCGAATGATATCATAGAGCACTCACAATTCTTCTCCTACGACAAGCAAAAATCTTAGTTACAGTTGATGAACTGGAAACTCGAAATATAATGTTGATGGTCACGTAGTATTTACTACTAAGATTTTAGTTATTTTCCGCTTTTCAATGATTATCGTGTCCGTGGTCATGGTCATGGTTTTAAACGCTTCTTTCTCATTTCTGTATTTGCTGCATTTTCTTTTTTTTTTTTTTTTTACAATTTTTGCTGCAATTGATCTCCATAGTATGTAAAATTCACCAGTGCGAACGATATAGGTATCTGTTTTGAAACCCATTTGAATTTTGGCGCATAAATTTAGAAATTTCACAAATAACAGTAAGGATCCAGTTCAATACATTCTTTTTTCAATTTGTTTCCAATCATGATCCCCGAACAAACGGAGTGTGGATCTCGTGGTTGAACAAAGTGTGGTATTTAGGGCATAAAGCCGTGTCCACCACTGTCTTCCCTCATTGTCCATGAATTAAGATTGCAAATATTTCTTCGTGGTTTCGGTTTGATTGCGATATTTGAAATGAAACGAGAGGAACTCAAAGTTCATACCTATGGGAGCAGCAGAACGTTTCCGTGTTTTTTTTTTCTCACTGATACACTTTGCAGCAAATGATGATTGCAATTGCACTGTAATTTTTTCCAGGTCGTTGAAACGGATGACGAGTTGGGTGACCAGTCAGAAACTGATGAAGCAGAAGACAAACAAGAAGCGCAACTATTCTCAGTGCTGCATAAAGTGGAGCCAGTTGTGAAAGCTCGTGAGGTTGGTATTGGACACTTCTAGCTATTGTTTTTTTTTTCTAGTTTCTGTTTCTGAATATCCCTTTTTGTTAATTTCGTGAAATAGTAAAGTATCCCACTGATGCATTTGTTTCCAGAAAACCGTTGAACGAAAGCGCAAGTTCCTTGAGCCTCCACTGATGATTTTCGAACAGCAGATGAACAGTATGAGCAAACCAGAAGACATGAACAATGCTGTTGTTTTCTTTTTGTAAGTTATTGTCTAGAATTTCGAGTGGGTGTTTAATAATTTTTCCTCCTGTTCATGTGGTCTGTTTCAGGAAGTCTTCCACCAACGTCCCGCGAACGAGCTTCGAGAGTTTTAGGGAGCTGCGAGCGTCGTACGATTTTTGCTAACAGGACGTGTATCGGTACACTGAGTACAAGATTATCTACTCTTTTTAAAGCTGTTCCCGTTTGTTATTAAGACTCGTTGCATAAACGTCCTCTCGTGCGGGTTTATTTCATACATTACCAGGCGCGTTGCTTAATGGGTATATTGACTCGGCTGATTATTTTTCCTTGATTTCATTACAATTCTTGTAGCATTCAAATTTAAACGATGGAAATTTCCGGAAGTGCTCATTTCTCACTTCTATAGCTTTTTGTCCAAGTTTTCGATCACCCAATGTGCGGATGTTTCCGTTGAGGTCTCTGTTCCCTGTTCCCTCTTCAAAAATCAGGAACAATCCTCACATTTGGTGTTGTTGTTCACTTCCTGGAATGTTACTAATATTTATATGAGGTGTTCGTAACACGTTTTGAAGTTGTTTGCACTTTATACTTACTTTACTTCTTCCATGGTTCTCGCTTTTATTTCTCCTAATTTTATTTATCATCCTTATGCAAATATCGTAGTGTAGGTTGTTTTGAAGCAAACTTGTAAACTATATGCGTGTTGTGTGCCGTTTTAGTTGCCTTTAGTAAATGTTATTCATGATTATGAGTGTGTTCGTTGCTGGCTTTTTGCATTTGAGCAAATGGATATTTTACGACATTCCAGAAATGAGCTAAATGTGGGTATTTTTAATGATATTTTATAGCAGCAGTTATTTGAAAGTATTAAATGGGACAAATGCAGCATTTCTGGAGGTGCAGTGAGGTGTTGATGGTGGAGGGATAGGGGTATAGACCGTAGTGGAGCTGTAGAGGTCATATGATATATAGTCTGTAAAAAAATCGGCCGACTCCCGCTGGGCGTGGTGCTGCTTCCCAATATCGATCGATATCGTAGATCACTCGTTCTCCCATAGAATCTCAGCCTGTCGATCGGATGGCGACCGCGACGCGCACATCTTTCTCGCCGAACGGGAGTCCGCCGATTTTTTTAGGGACTGTAGATCATATAACCTCGTACACATAGGGAATTCCAAGTGACCATTTGTACACGTGGAACAGTGCCGCGGTGCGCCAGCATTGGACAGAGTATCAGAGAGCATGATCAAACCACTACCGGTCGATGAGTGCGTCAGACAGCCAGAGTGCCACTTCGCGCCGCGGCACCGGTCCATATCCAACTATCCGTTTGGAGTTCCCTGTAGTCTTTTCCACAAGAGATAACAAGCGGAGGAAAACTATTAAATTAAAAAAAACGAATAACTTGTGGGAATATGCTGCAATTCGAGGAGTAGGGGAGAAAAAGACGATTTGAAGGTTAGCTTTTCAAGCAGGATGGTTAGGGGATGTGTATCGTACGTTTAGAGAGGGAGGATATCTGTAGAGATATTTGAGGAAAACAAATGCGAAAAAAAAATGCAATGTATGAAGACACACGAGGAAAACCTGCAGTTCTGTACTATCGTCGTTCCTGAAACGGGCTATAGTATGACGTGTATGTTCATAAGGCTGTGGGGTAGCTCCCGAGGAGTGTATGTAGCACCCTGTGCCTCCGTCGCCCTTCTAATTCATTTCTCGATAACTATTCATTGTGGCTGAGCACTATGGACCACCCACAATCAATGCGAATCCACGACGAGCCGCTGAAATAAAGGGAACGGCGCTGTATGGTGGTATACTCCAAAGCCCAGATGCATCATTGGGAATACCCATTATAAACGCAATGAAATACCCAATTCTAACTGGCGAACCAACATGTTTACCCTGGGTGAGGCTGTCTACAGACAACTGCTACCCAATGGTAATCGTACCCCTGAGCCCGCGTGCATCATTGGAATGATGGGTATTCTCATGTCTGTGTGGATTACCCACGTGTAGCAGCTTGGCATCGACATGCGGTAGCACGCATCACTGAGATTACCCTGGGTAAACATGTCAACACTGCATGAAATTACCCATCGTTGGCACGGTCGTCAACACAGTTACCCTTGGTCATCTCAACGATGCAAGAGAGCTCTACCTGGAGAAGTCTACCAGTCAGAGGGCTGTTATGTGTACGCTGTTTGCCAGCAGATCCAGAAGGCCGTGCAGTGTGAATTCATTTGGAACGGGAACCGGGTCAAGGCCTGGAAGCATCACTGGAAGGGTGGATGGGTAGTCTTATACCCATGGGTATGGTTATCAGTAGGAAGAAGCCGGAGCCGCATGCATCTTTCAGATTACCCAGGTTAAACGTGCTGACATCTCACTAGTTTAGCCACCGTCAACACGGACGTCAACAGGTTTACCCTGGGTAATCTAAATGATGCATACAGGCCCTGGATGCAGACAAGTATGGGTAAAAATGTTGATGAGCGCTAAATTCCGGATGCATCACAAAAAGTATGGGCAATTTCGTGCTCGTGAGTAGCAGTTGGGCATAGGTATCATCACATATGGGTAAACACGTTGATGCCGGTCAGGTAATGGGTAAATTTGGGCACATCATCACGTTCACCTTGGATAGTCTTCATGAGGTCAGGAGAGTTGAGCAATCTTCAGCTATCGAGTAAGGGAGGCGCTCAGAACATCACACCGTTATGGCAGCAGATAGTCTTATCATGAGATAACGACTGCTATTAAAGCGATGTTCACTCTCCGCTCCTGCGCTCTCTAAGAACAATACAATCTACATATTCCCTTGTTAACTAAAAGAAATTTCAGAAGAATAGTCATGGTAGTTGAGAAGATCTTGAATCATCCTAGTGTGCGAGTACGTGATAGAAGTGCAGTAGTGGAGAAGCTAAACGCCATACTAAAGGGTGGAAATGAACAGCTAGCGGTAAGTTGGCGAATAACTGTACTTAGCTTCTAATATTTACATGATTTTTTCAACCGTACTTTCTAGGTAATATCTGATTTCGACTTTACTTTAACCAAATCCATAGATGAGAAAGGTGAACGATGCTTGGGTAGTCATGCTGTGGTAAATCACCTTCTTCTATCACTTCATCCAGAATTGGCAGCAGAGGTATGCTTCCACCTTTCATTTTTTGTGGCATTGATATTGTACATCACAGCAGGTATTTACACACAGCGAGCGGCGACGAAGTCGCGTTTTTTTTTCTTTGGACTTGGGAAGCGCGCCGCGCGACCGCACCACTCGCGACGGAATCGCTGCCGTAAAAGCAAATCATAGAGTTTTCTTGATAGTTTACTGTCCTATTTCATGTCAACTATCAGGAAAAATAACTAGCAATCAAGAAAAGTCTATGATTTCTTATTACGGCAACGACCCCACCGCGAATGATGCGGGCGCGCCGCGCGTCTCCCGAGTCCGCGGAAAACGGAGTTCCATCGACGCTCACTGTATAGTCTCCGTCAAGTTTATAGGAATCCTCGCGGGCGGCTGCGTCGCACCACCACGAGGCCTGGTCTCCTAGTCGCCCAATGCGATTAGTTGTGGTTTTGCGCTGCGTCTGCGTCGCGGTTGTTTGCGGTATGCGCAGCGCGACAGGTCCCCTGCACACAAATCTATGAACTTGCTGGGGGCTATACTTAGAGAAAAACATTGTATATTTATACATGTTAGGCATGTTAAAATACAAATTCTTTAAAGGTAAATGCTGTCAATGCCAAGTATGTAGCTATAGAATACGATCCGCACCTGACTAAAGAAGAGAAGATGCCTTATATGGTTGAATGGTAAGCGGCGCAGACTTTTAGAATTTCTCCCGCGAGGTACGAAATAGTGTGAATTTGCCATTTCAGGTGGACGAAAGCACATGAAAATTACATCACACACGGAATCCATCGAGACGATATTGAACGTATCGTGGAAGAAGTGAGCATTAGGTTGAGGTGAATGAACTCTCTTTGAACATGTTGTGTTGAACTGACCAAGAACTTTTGCGTTTACTCATAGGGATGGCGCCGGCGCTATGTTGAAGCACCTCGAGGCAGCTTCAATTCCAATGTTGTTGTTCTCTGCTGGCATTGGGAATGTTATCGAAGCATTTCTTCGCCATCAATTAGGATCTATACCGGAGAATATTCATATTATATCGAATATGCTGTCTTTTGACGAAAAGGTAGAGTTCACATTCTTTCAACTGCTTCAATCCTTGTGAAATTCCACTGATTTTAGGGTCGTGTCAATGCCTGTTCCGAGCCATTGATTCATGTATTCTGTAAGGATTCGTCCGTCATCCCTCATGACGCTCCCTTCTTTGATGATATCGCTCATAGGTAAGTGTGACCCTCCCTCTAATAAGAAAAGATACAGCTTCCTAATGAATAACAAGTGCGTTAAGTGCTGGTAAGGGCACAACGCACCTAGATTTCGGTAAATTCTGCAGTAGTTTTCGATTCCTGTAACCACATGCCTTTCACCACGGGAAATTCATCTATACGCCAAATTACGCCCCTGCGAACACTTCTCCCCTCGGCTATTCATGTTCAGTTGTGGGGGGAGGGTAAGTTGACGCTACCTTGCATGAGTGGTTAGAAATTGGGTGCGGTGACAAACATTTCCTATTCGATGTCCACTTCACTTGATTGCTTCACGTAGTCGTATACTGCTCCCCCCCCCCCCCC
>JARK01001365.1:737824-749415 GCA_000688135.1 Ancylostoma ceylanicum | reverse complement strand
CCCCCCCCCATCAAGAGCATACCTCCTCCCAACTGCGCTCCCGAGTTGGCAGTGGAAGCCTTGGGAGGAGGTATGTATACGGCTCCAAAGCTCAGTCCTCAGTTTAAAAGCACATATTTTCGTTCCTCCCTCGAACTGTGATGATCTGGGGGAGATTTTCTTCTATTTCAGAGGAAATGTCCTTCTACTCGGTGACAGCCTTGGCGACATACATATGGATGTAGGAGTAGATCACTCAGGAACTGTTTTGAGAATTGGCTACCTAAACAGTAATGTAAGTATCCTCTACATCTGTTCTATACTCGCTCAAGAGTCATAAGATCTCAGCAAGCAGAAGGAAAGACAATTATTCACACTCAGACATTTCCGAGATCACAGTCGCATGCCACTTCAGCTCCAAGTCCTAAAATGGGTGAGATTGAAGGGTTGTTTGAGTGCTACTCAGTTGCTATTCGGTCGTCATTCTCGATTGCTATGTATTCACTTTTCGTGTAGGGATCGAGTCGGAACTGAATAGCAGCCGAATAGCAGACGAACCAGACAGCGCCTCACTCCGGTTCTTTTCACGAATTGGAGCCAAAATGACATGCGGCTCAAATCATTGGAATGCCTGAGTAGTGGGTGTGTATAATCGTGAGGGAAAAGGGGCGTAGCCAGACGAAGGCGACATTGATTGGATCAATCGGGCCTACCCTCACGCCCATCTGCTTCAACTCGAACGGCGTCAATCCCATAATACATGTCCTACAGTTCTTTTCAAAAAGATAGACGGATTGCGCTTGCGGTTTCTTAGTGTCGCGGCTGCAGAATCGCGGCGGGACCTAGTCGACTCTCTCACTCGGAGCACACTCTCTCCGCATCCCTCGTTCAGGTCCCGCTGCACTGGTGCAGTTGCACAATCTATCTTTTTGAGAAAGACTGTACATGTGCATGGCGCCGTAGGAGTTCAAACAGGTGGGCGTGACGGGAGACCCGAATGAGCCAATCAGAGTAGCCCAGTTACACCCCTTTTTCCCTCACGATGATGCACACTATACTTGCACATTTTCGGAAAAATTTCGAATATTCGAATAATCGAATATATTCGAAAATGACTTTTTTCGAATATTCGAATATCGAATATATTCGAAAAGCGGAAATTTCGAATATTCGAATTTTCGAATATATTCGAAAAAGGAAAATTTCGAATATTCGAATTTTCGAATAATCATTCGAATAAATTATTCGAATAAATCATTCGAATGAAGGCCCTAGAATGAGACTGTCTATGAACTCAAATTTCTAGTGTTGCAGAACACAGACTATAGCTCCTTCAAATTCATTGTCGTTAAAGAATCTGCAACAAAAAGGTGGTCAATAAATCAGTGAAAAAGTAAAAAAAATAATCAATTCATAGAGGGAGACCATAATTGACGTGAGTAAACCCGGACAAATCAAGTAAAAAGTCAGTCAGAACACCGTAGTAGACAACGGGCTTAGTCTGTGTGTTTGTATGAGTGTCCGTGTGTCACGAAATTCGTTCATCCGGTTCCGAAGGATCAGTAGGGCGGCTATTATACTCCAATCATATCTCCAAGTAGTTTAGCGATGCTCAGCGGGTCCGTCGCTGTGATAAGGGTGCGCCGGCGCTCAATGCGGGGGAGACGAGGTGATAAGGGTGTACCGGCGTCCGAAGTAGGGGAGAAAGGTCCACCTCTGTGTTAAGGGTGTGCGTGCGCCCAAAATGGGGGAAACGGGTCCTACGCTGTGATAAGTGTGCACTGGGATCCAAAGTGGGAGGAGACGGGTCCGTCGCTGTGATAAGGTTGCGCCGGTGTTCAGAGGTGAGACGGGTTCAATCCTACGCAAGGGTTACGCCGGTATCCATTGTGACTTTCTCTCCTACATGCTTCCCTTCCTCCTCTACACCTACTTGCTCATCACTCCCTTCCTCACTCTCTGCCCTTTCCATTCGTGTCTGAATGAACCACCTCCTTCTTTCCTCAGGCACTCGTGGGGTTCGACCCCAGCACAAACGGGGGTTCGACCCCAGTTACACCTGGGGTCGAACCCCCCGTTCCACCCCTCACGTGCTCTGTTCGTCCCCTCACGTGCTCTGTTTGTCCCCTCACGTGCTGCCGTTCCACCCCTCACGTGCTCGCTTCTTCAGAAGACGTGCTCTGTTCGTCCCCTCACGTGTCATATCGTGTTAGACGAGGCCTTGCACGTTTACATTTTAGCACACTGTCGCGCTCCGATAACGAGTAAAAAGCAAAAATACGCGTGGAATGCCTGGACACGCAGGCGCCTTGGCGCCTTGGCGCCTGCGCCCAGTGGGCCCCGCGGTCACGCGGCGGATTTCTACGTCCGCGCCGCGTCCGCACGCGACCGCATCCCACGCATCTCGCCTGACCGATAGCTGGGCCACGGTTTCCACCGGGCCTCAGCCGGCCAGACGAGTCCCGTAGGGCTCGTCAAGTCTTCGCCGAAGCGTAGACATGACTGAGCTACAACACCCGACGGCCTGCTTATATACGCCTCGTCTTAGTATCAGCAAAATGATAAGCCAGGACTGTATGATAAAAACTTTTTGTGCTGGGCTCGAACCCCGGAAGTGAATGAGTGGTAGCTGATACGCGAGGGGAGGAACAGAGCACGTCTGGCTGTAGAAATTAGTACTCGAGGGGAGGAACAGAGCACGTACGGCACCAGCAGCACGTCGCCTCTTCCATGGCAGTGGGCGGGGCTAAATCTCTTTGTGCTGGGGTCGAACCCCACGAGTGCCTGAGTCTGTTTACATAACAGTAGACCCTCATCACTTAATTACCACAACAGCCAGCTGAACATAAATCATTCCAAATGACCATTTGCACTGAACCGGTCACATCGAAATGTTCACAGCCCCTAGGGCCCACCAAAAAGCAACACTTTGCGGAGATAGGAGAAAGATACCCCCGACGAACAATTTTCAGGAGTTCGCAGTTTTCGTTCGCTCACATGGGAGGATTTAGTTTCGTAAGGCCCAAAAGGTTTTCAGGGTTTTGTTTGCATATACTGTAACGTATGCAAACGAAGCGAGCATCAATAAAAGTCTGGAAGTCCGGCGTTAGCCGGACGACCAAACTGGCAAAACCATAAACCATCAAGACAAGAAGTAACTGTAGCAATCAATAACACGATGACATCGCTCTCCGTAATGGATGACTAAAAGGCATGGCGGCATTGCTAGCCTCGAAATAAATCGCCGTGGGACCACTCGTGTGCATACAGGGCATCTTCACTCGGGCGGGAAGTTCAAAATTGAGCCAGCTAACGAGGCACACTTCTCTGAACCACTTCATGTAACTAGAATATCGAATATTCGAATGATTTCATTCGAATGACGGGGACTTCGAATATTCGAATAATCGAATATATTCGAAAATTGATTCCTTCGAATATTCGAATTTCGAATATATTCGAAAAAGAGAAATTTCGAATATTCGAATTTTCGAATGATTCGATTCGAATGATTTCATTCGAATGACCGAATAATCATTCGATTCGGTTGCAAGTATAGTGCACACCCCTGAGTACTAGTTCTTTTCCAAAGGCAGCACCTGAAGAAACCTTCACTTTTTAGGTGAGCTGTGAGTGTGCAAGGTTGCTGCTACTTTCCACTTGGAGTACAGCATCCTGCCATAATCCGTTTTCTCATTTACACTTATCCTCATCGTCAATTCATTGTTTCATACGTTTCTTAGGCAGAGAAACTCTTGGAGCTGTACCTCGATGGATTCGACATAGTGCTTGTAGAAGATCAAACAACGGACGTACCAGATCTCATTTTACAAGCTCTTGTTAAACAATGCTAGCCTTAATGAATCATATAATATGTACTGATGTTGGTAATTAGTACTAGGTAGGTTGAAATGTGCAAATTTGAGCATTTCTTTGACATGTATGCATATCATAAAAAATTGATTTTTTGATATTCGAAGTTGCAAATCCTCTACTACAATGCTCATTTTACGACAAGGAGATCGCTAGAGCCGCCTTTATTTCCCAGACCGTTTATAGCTAAGGGAAAACAACGCTTAGACTACTCAAAAGAAAATTCCTTCTTGTAAACTTCAATATCAACTGATTTATGAAACGTTAGTACAGTGGCGTAAAACAACTATGACAGCAGAAGTAAGTGCGGTGAAAATGCTGAGGATTCTTGGTGGCGAATCAGATTAGCTGATAACTGAGGACTTCTACGGATTAGCTCTGTGAGTTTAAAACTAAAGCAGCTAAAACCACTAGTTATTGCTTCTAGCCGCAGGAAACGTGCGGAAGCCGTTTAGAATGAGACAAGCATTGGCAATGTACAAATACGAGATCATATCACCGGACCTTGATAAAGAGGGGGGATGTAGAGATAGTAGAAAATCAAAGCCGTACCTAAGCCAAAGAGGAATAAATATAGAAAATCTACCGGGTTAAGGGTATCCTTCCGAACATGGCACTGATGACAACAACGTGAATATTCGCTAAGTCTTGAGCGTAACCTTGGCACATCGAGCGCACCGAACCCTTCTCGTAGAGTAGGCAACGGGGTGTGTTGTATGGATGTAGTCGGAGAGAATTCCAATTCTAGTCGCGGGACTACCGGCATAATGGTTCGCATTTCCTGGAAAGATGAACGGATAAAATGCAACGGAACGTTAAATGGCAGTGTCTCATCTCACAATCGTTTTCCAGGTTTTTATGTAAAGAATCTTTAGGAGACGCTGATCACTGTTACAAAACTGCAAGAAGACCCGTCTTTGAGTCCTTTCCTCGTGGAGAGTTCGGCATGCCCATAGGGAATATGCCACAAGGCATCGTTGACACCTAACGGCTACTTGTGGCAGATGCCCAACGCGCATGTGACGTTGATGAATCCCATTTGTGAGATGCGCCATGCATTTGACTTCACTCAAAATCATTGAGGCATTGAATCTGTATATCCCTTACACAGTCACCTGCGGGAGGGGGCATCCAAGTCAAAAAGTACCGAGTTACCCTCCCAGACTCCTCCGGTAATCCAAATGACAGCGCTCGGGTGTAGAGCTTTATACCTGGGAATGGCGGTGTGATTGAGCTCTGCGAAAGGTCGATCACCCCACCCATCTAGCCAAACAGAGAGCCCATCCGCATCGCCCATACTAGGTATAACACCCTATACCCACAGCGGGTCCTCTTGATACTGCATTAGGCGCACCCCTTCACAAAGTAAGGGGTTCAAAAAACGGGTTTTATGCACTTTTGAAGAGAATCATGAATACCGTTGTTGCCAGTACCTCCTCGAGGTTTTTTTTTTTGTAAAAGTCTACACAGAGATCGAATCTAAGATAAGACGCTGCCAAATAGGTTGCAAATTAAGAGATGATGGTCACCATACCTCCTTCTCTCCGAAGAAGTTTCCAATCTGCTTTGTCGGACTCAAACACAGCCCATTTCTTTCCGGATAATCGCCGCATGCAAAGTTATTTAGCTCTGAACAAGATCGATATCGAGTAAGTCCTAGCAGATTCCAAAAGGAAGAAAAAGCTTCTAAACAGTATAGAAACTACCTATTTTAGTTTCTGGAGTGCTGGTCAACCTATCAGGCGATGGGGAGGAAGGAGGCGATGGGGTTAACGATGTTAATGTGTTATTTTGTGAACCTTTAGCGATGATCTAAAAGAAGTAACTGGCCCCACTGTACGCAATTCTCTAGCAAAACAAAGTGTATCTTCGAAAAAAAAATAGCATAATCACACGTAATTCGTAGCTCGATTGAATGGGGTGAGGCTATCACAGATGCAAAAATAACGAGAACTTATATTCAAATACGAATGTAAAAAGAAGTTTCAGCAAAAAGCCAGTGCATGGATAAAAATAAACAAACCTTCAATGCTTTGTAAATGCAATCGGTAGCTTCCGAATCAAACGAATGAGACGGTTTTTTCAGATGATCCGTGAGGTGTGTGACCTGAATCGGGGTCATTTCAAGGACATAAAAGTAATCCAATGTTACACTAGCTCTAAAAAAGCTCATCACCCCATATACATTTAGGAGCGCTGCGATGCAAATCTATTTTGTCTTGCAACTGCCCGCTCTTTGTGTCCTACTGTTTGTTGTACTATTTTCGCCATTATTTTTGCTTTTTCATGCTATCGAACATGCACACGGCTATCCACACACTTCGAGAAAGGATTTCTAAGGATGAAATTCAGCGTGCATACAAATATTGACATAAAAATGATGTTTTAGCATTGCCTTTCGAAAGCGACTTTTTTCGCAACTAGTCTATATACATACATGTATGCAGTGAGCGTCGATGGCGGTGAGTTCTCCGCGGACTCCGGAAGCACGCGACGCGACCGCGCCGCGGCAGCAAATTATAGAAATTTCTTTAAAGTTAATTTTCTTGATAGTCGACACCAAACATGATGAGGAACTACCAAGAAAGTCCTGATTTGCTACTACGGTGGCGATTCCAAAGCGTGCAGCGCAGCCGCGTCGCGTGCTTCTCATATTCGCGAAAAACGCACAACCATTGACGCTCACTATTCACATGGCTAATGTTCATAACTGAAGCATGTTTGAGTTACGGTCCGTTCACCAGCGAGGATAGTTGGAAAGACGCCAGAGTGAAAAGAATGCTGTAAACTTTGCAACAAATAGGGAGAAAAGAAAACAGTATTCATGAATACTGAACTATCACCAGGTCTGAAACAGACCATAAACTCAGGCCTCCCTCTACAAGTCACCTGCGTGTTTTCGTGGGCCTCCTACCTTTCAAAAACGCAACGTAATGTTTGTTTATCGGCCTTGCCTGTGCAAACGAAGCGGAATATGAGAAGAGCGCGAGGCACAGTGCAGAATCAGCAACGACTTCGTACACTTCGTTTAATTTGAAAGAAACTAGCACACATTTTCACCCTCAAAATTACCAATTATCTTCTGGCATTGCCCAGTGCTAAGTACGCTTGAAAGTACGTCTTTTAAGGCTGCATACACAACCTAATGATCAGTATGATAGCTAGAATTTTGCAAAAACATCTCGAAAAAAGGTCGTCAGCAAAAAATTACAACAAAAACCTTCAAAAAAGGCGATAAAATTGAATTTATGTCATCATAGGAAATGGGTATGATACTAGGAATTGTAATATTCAACAACCTATGAATGCAATTTTTATGAAGATTATCCTGTGATGTTACTGAAGTACATCTGTCATTCAAAAATCTATTACTGAAAGATTCTCCCTGCTCGTTCACTGTCGCAATCGATACTAATTAGTTTAGTCAGTATTGAATAACATTACATTATACTTGAATTCTGATGTTCAATTTCAAAGTTGGAATGTTCAGGAAAAAAGCCCCACAGTCCTGGATGAGAAGTGTTGAAGACAATAGAACTTTCTTTTGTTGGAATATATATTTAACGTTTCGATTAAGTTTCTAAGTCACTTATTGAACTAACTGAACTTAATCGAGTGATTTTTGTTCGGTCCCAAGCATACTGTTCACTAATCAACGGATACAACTTAATACAGAGCAAAAGCACGGTTTTAAACAATAAAAAATAGAAAAAATAGCCCCAGTAAATGTGAGAAAATATTAAATCATTCAACAAAAAATCGAAATAAGTGAAGTTGAACCAACTAAATTCACCTCATCGCCCCTAGATAAGCTATTGACAATGTCCAGCGACGATTGAAGGAAAGCTTCATCCTCGTCCGACTCCTCTTCTTCCTTATCCATGCCTTAGAAGAAGAAAATATCAATTACATCAGAAACGTGTTAGACAGAGTCACCGAAATCCATGTTAGGAAATTCTCAAGAATTTTCCATGTCCTACCGAATGTGACTCACCGTGGGGAGTGATCTTGGTATGGAAAATGTGAATCGTATCGATCAACTCGGACAGGTGACGTCAGTTCGATTCGCGCGCACTGTCCAGTGGCGATGGCTGCTGCTGCTCCTCCGAGGCCTGCACCGAAACCTGGAAGGGTCAGGGTTTACCGGGCGCTCTACGACTATGACGCTAGAACGGTGAGTTACCGTTTGGACTTGTTTTTGAGGCAGAATTTAAGTGGAAGTGTGAAAAAGTCGTTCGAACAAGGCATTAACATTAGGAAAATGCGATGACTAAGAGTTCTTTTGGAGTTTTTCTCATTATTTTCTATTTCAGAAAAGTAGTAGTACGTACCAACGTGCCAAACGTTCCACTATGGACGATAGTCGAAAAGAAGTAAAAGTTTAAAAAAAAACTTGTTAAAACATGGTGTACTAGGCAAGCTAACGGGGCAGAACTTGGGAGCTTGCGGTTTAGTGTATAAACTGCAAGCTTACGAAAACGCATTCGTAGTCGCTTTTGAAAAGAGCTGCAATAACTAAAAATATTTCGTGACTAAAACAGAAGAAAAATCAATGGATTCAGCAAAAAATTAAGCGCGAAATACATATTGTTTGAAATCCTGCCTAATATTTTTTTAATCTCAGGATCAGGAGATGTCGTTCACGGAGGGCGACTTGTTGTACGTGAGCGATCGAGGGCCGAATGATGATTGGCTTCCGGCAACATGCGGCGGGAGGAAAGGGCTGGTGCCGGCAAATTACGGTGAGCATCCGAGCGGTTTTTGTCTCGTACTAGTGCTGCACTTTTACACAGCTTTGTTCAGCACTAATCAATAGAATCTTCATTATGATTCAATTGTTCTTATGCATTCATGCGTTTTAGTGGGGTACTATGACTGATACAGCCCTCGTTGCTCGATTGATGGAATTACCAAGTGTAATCAGTTTCCAGTAGTATACGTATTATACGGTGAAGAGCAACTTTTATTGCACTGCAGAGTAAGGGGAACCGTGGCGCAGTACCGGCAGTGCACCTATAGTATGTTCCCTCAAACTTACACTGCCATCCTCGCCCGATCGAACAAAGCGGCGCGTTCGTGTTCGATTGGGGCGCGGTGTGAGGCTGATCGGCTGTTGCAGCTCCGCGCCCCAATCGAACACGCACGCGCCGCCTTGTTCAATCGGGGCGAGGATGGCAGTGTAAGTTTGAGGGAACAGACCGTACAGCCCATCCGAAACTATTGGGCCGTTGAGATGGATGGGAAATCTAGAGGCGGCTCGGCAGACTTGGCAGAAAACACTGATCCGAGCAGCTTACTGCTGTATTTGTTTATCGTTTATTTCACTTACCAATGTCACGCGTACAATACAAGTAATACAAATCAGTACGAATATCAGTAAGCACGTTTGGAAGATTGCTGAGGTTACAGTGTAAGATGTGTTGGTATTAGAATAATGCGTGAACGGAGTAGCATCTACACTGCTGTGCCTTCAGCCGACGGTCAAAGTACAGTTTATTTTTGTTTTTTTTTTTTTAATTTCTTTTATTTTTTATTTGATTTATACAAGGAGACAACAGAGGTGCTTTTGACATGTTGCATTTGTTCTAACATGCTGAGAACAGGGATTTCAGATGGAGTAGGTCTAATTAGGAAGCGCAGAGTCTTTTTGAACAAGTTAAATAAATTTGAACTTGTTAGTCCACTGATTTTTAGCTAGGAAGAGTGGAAACTATGCTAAAATGCCTGTCTCCAATTTTTCGGTTCCTTTTTCTTTTCTGCTCTGATTTTACTTTACTACTAGATTAGCTACCTCTACTAAGCAGTTTAGGCATAAAAAACTAGCCTAGATAGCAAATGCGACCACTTTTCTGGGGTGCCCCCCCCCCCCCAACTCCCTTTTCACCTCTTCATTAGTTTTATTTGAAACAGCCAAATCGGAACGCGCCGTAGCCGCGTTGCCTCTAGATTACCTACCTGCCCCATCAGCCTATCGTTTTGAATGGACTGTAGATGCCGCGACGTGTCGTGTTCTCGACCGTCGCCGCTAAATTGCTGATGCAAGGTGCTCTTCTTCATGTGGTTTATAGCGACAGCCTGACCAACGGCTGCTGATACGGTCCTTACATGTTCCGGCTAAATTTCAAATTTTTTGGAAAGACTATAGCTCGGTAGTGCGCGACAACACCAAGAAATCAAAATGAACCGGTATGAGAGTTTGCTCTCGATTCGCTCTTACTACATTGCGTCTACAGTGAATCCGCGCCGACGAGGCCGCCACAGCGGTCGGCGATCCAGAGGCGGCGCGTATGCTGTTAGCTTCCACGTCGCCCACGTCACAGCCAAATCATTGGCTGATACCATGAAGATAACGATGAAACGTGATACGCAGATTTGAGATGATGACGTGGAGTGCTGGCAAACGTGGCTGCCTCTGGATTTCCGACCGCTGTGGCGGCCTCGTCGGCGCGGATTCACTGTAGCATATTCGCGACAATGTGCTCAACCGGTTAACACGCGCGGTGCGACGCGCAGGACCGCCTGCTCAACACGTTGAGCACGCGGTCGTGGTTAGGGGACTGCCCGTGTCCCACGTGGCACAGGAAAGTGTAAGGTCGCGAATATGCTAAGAAACACGAACTCAAGACGATGTTCCTTGAAAAACAGGCTTAGCCCAGTGATTTCCCGTACAATCCAATTCCGATTCGATAATGGAATAAACCGCTGAGAATCATCAAGAGATTGTCTTCGTTTACACTACATTATGCCCCAAAAACATGTGATTAGTGACTGTTTTCCTGCACAAGGCGGACTGTGACGCTTTGCAGACCAAATAAACATTGTAAACGAAGTGACAACATCCATTGCAATTCGGTGTGTTGTTAGCATCCAGTTGTCGGATCGGACTTCAAAGGACGATACGTGCAGGTTTTATACCTCGTTAAATCCCAGCGATCATGGGCTGTTAACTTACCCGCCCACAACGGATTCGAACGATGCAGTTCAGTGAAGAGATCCCCCTTTTCAATCAATATGGAATGTGAATGCCTGATAGTGCACATTCGTACTGTTTATTTTGGATTTGTGGATTCATCGCAAATCAACGCATCGTGTATAGCGCGCGCCATTTTTGTTGGGTTCCGTGGAGGCAGGTTTCTGCGTGACGAAAGCTGTTGTATCTGTCAGAGAATGCAGTAGAAAACTATCCACAGTTAACACGTATAAACGTGGTTTAACGAGTGATGCAGGGCTCCTCCATCATGTTGTGTGCAGCAACGATTACAGTTCGTTTCCAAAATGACGATAGCTGAGTACTTGTGCCTGTGATCTACATTTCTCGCCTGCCTCTCCGAATGCAACATTATTTCTCTCGTTCTCTCCTTCTCTAGAGTCTTCACAATTATGTACTTCGGTAAAAACACTATAGCATCTCTTGTGGTACCTGTGTCAGTGAATTTGAAGACTGTCTATATTAAATATGATATGGAGTTACAGTCTCCTTCACTGGGGAAGGTAGTGGCAGAAGCAGCAGAGAGAAAAAGGGCGCGAGGAAGTGCACGGGACCTGGAGAGAACGTAGAGAAGGGAAGTAGTATTCACGAATACTCAACTATCGTCGCGTTTGAAACAGAATATAAGACACCCCTTTGAACCGTTGAAATCCTTTCTGTTGGGCATTAATTAAAAAGGTATGTATAGTGTGTATATTTCGGGGTGGCTTACGAGTGCACCGCGTGGCATGACGTGCGGAGTACTGCTGGC
>JARK01001365.1:688375-731203 GCA_000688135.1 Ancylostoma ceylanicum | reverse complement strand
TTATGCAAAAGCTAGAGCCGTACGTGTAACCGTACGTGTAGCCAAAAACTCCATGATGACGCCTTCCCACTACTTCTCTATGTGAACCTATTTGGTTACGAATCGAAATGGAACCTCAGAACTGCATCAAACTTCATTCTTGAAGATAATTTGCGAGAGTGGTAGTGTTAGTTCGCGCGCTCTGCTTACTGATGTTATCCACTGGCTCTAGCCAATGAAGACAAAATTACGCGCATGCTCAACATCAGAACACACCATCTCGAATGCGAGAACACTCGAGTAACGGTGCTTAAAGGCAGCACCCACTAAAATTTTTGTGTTGGAGATTTCGCTGAACTTCAAGGTTTTCAGGGACGATGAACTCATAGGCAGTGATGAAACAGCGTGAAACACGCTGGAAGACAAGAAATGAAGGCGCTGTTTCCCATGCGTCCACAGCGCGGACGAGTTTTCCGCTGAGGGTATACGCGCGTATCGTCACGAATTCTTGTGGATGGTGCGCATTCCATACCCTACATTGTACAATATTCCTTATACAACATGATACATCAGGCTAGACCACTCGTAGCATGCCAAATCAATAGCGTTAACTGGCGTGGCGGACACCAAAATGGCCACGCTCGCCTCTGCGTCCACAGATAGGCCGCTTTTTTCTGTATTCAAGTTACCTTTGTGATTGCCGGGCAGCCGACCACACGGAGAACGACTCACCTCGAAAGTGATGATTTCCGTGGGTGCTGCCTTTAAATTCGCAACAGCACATACCACTCCACTGGCTGTGTTGACATCTTCTGTTTTGTTATTTACGAGACTGCACCGAATATCAGCCTTGAAGATAGTTCACAGAAATAAGCAGGGCAATTGATATTGGGCTGGTCGTAAAGTTCTACGACGGTTTTTGTTTAATTTTTCAAAGTTTGTGCAAAGACCTGATGAGAGAGGTTTAACATGTCAATACGTTATTATGTTCCCGAAGGTCGAAGGAAGCCATCAGTGATTGTGGTAATTATGACATCAACCAGCCATGCCATTCTTTGACCGATCATGTACTGCGATTCCCCACAAGGTGATTCTGCAAGGGCCGTCACTGCTGACATCTGTGCTGCATTTTACAGGAACGTCGTTTACCATTCCACTGTGGTTCGATGGTACCAGCGCTTTGAGGAGGGCGACATCTCTATGAAAGGGCGACCGCGTTCTGGACAACTCAGTGCCCTGAGGGCAAGACCAAAGGTTACTATTCACCAGCTGGAGATGACTCTTCTATGCTCACAAAGAACAATAATTGAGCTTGGCTTGTGGAAATTGTTGTCCACATGGATAAGTCATGAGTTGACCGACTCAGACAAGGCGTCCCGAATTAGCGTCTGCGATTCACTCTTCCCTCCGCACAGTGACTTTCCAAAGGACATTGAAGCTGGGAACGAACGATGGGTTCTCTGCGTCAAACAAACACATCATCACCACTAACTCCGGCCCGAAAAGGCTCCACAAAGGAAGCAAAAAAGAGCTGGACATGAGAAGAAGGTGCTGTTAAGAAGGTGTTGTTCACGATAACGTCAGAATGCACGTCGCGAGGATGGCGAAGGACTAAATTCCGGAACCTGGATGGGAAGTGCTACCACATCCAGCACATCCATCCGACTTTTCACCATCCGATTATTATTTTGGGCGCTCGAGCAGCACCTAAAAGACAAGGACTTTGACATCTTTCATCAGCTTAGTATGGAGGTGTCCGTCTTTTTCAGCTCTCTGTGATCCGAACTCTAAAAGAGTAATCGGAAAACTTCCCAAGAGATGAGCACATGCTTTTGATATTATTGGTGGATATGATGTAGGCTGATGTTGTCAGTGAATAAGGAAAAGTAAATTTAAGCATGTCGCAGGACTTTCTAACAGGTCAAGTGTGTATATCCTTATACGGTTTGGCCGCTTCAATGCGAATTACCGATGAGGAGTAGTTCATCCACGAGTGCGAGCGAAATCGTGATGCCTAGTCTAAGTCTCGAAGCGGATTAAAAGCGAGACATGTAAAAATGAAGATAAAGGTAGGTTAGCTCTCTTTGGTTGACTCCTGTTAATTTCTTCATTCTGATCGACCAAATCCTTAGTGCATTTGTACACGACCTTAAACTCAGTTGTCTTCATAGAATTAGTGGTCATCTTTTATTCACTCCTTAACATTCGTTTACTCAATGCGCCCCAAAACAAAAGCATAAGGTGTGCCTCGTCCTCTCACGGAGTACCACATGCTTTAACAGATTATTTTTCCCTCGTCAATGTTTCTTCACGATAAAACGTGCTAGAAAGCGGAAAGTTGGGATCAGGAGCAGAATGCATAGGTACATAGCTACAACATAGGCCTCACTTGTTGGTTCAGGTTTCGTTTCAGATTCTCATTCTCCCATTCAAGTCTCATAGGAAACTGGGCAGTTTCTAGAAGGCGCCGCTATGCACAAAGCGTTTTGGCAGTTCCAATTTGCATTATGATCTCAATTTCTATAGATTTACTGAAGTATATAGTGTGTTTCACCGAGGAACGCAGTTGTGGAGATACTAGAGAAAAAGAGAGCGCGAGAAATAGTGCTCCATTCGGAGCGGCAGGCGAGAAATGCAGATCATAGGCACAAATACTCAACTGTCGTCGTTTCTGGAACGAACTATAAATAAAGCCTTGACGAGCGGCGTATGTAGAATAGAAGCTTCAGGAAGAAAACTCTGCGAAATTTTGAATTTCTACCTAACTTGAGTAATTGAGGGCATAGATGGGGGAGTGAGGGCATAGATGGGGAGATAGAATTGAGGGCATAGATGGGGAAGTGTAAGCAAGGAATATCGAAATAAACCAAAATAAAGGGTATGAAAGTAAAGGGTTGGAGCATTGTACCTGGAATGGGAGGCACATACGGACCTTGCGATTGGCCAATTGCGCGAATTCACCAATGGTAGATCTTAACTGCACGCCCTCTCCAGGTACAACACGCCACACCCCAAATTAAAGGAAATCTATGAAACCTATGTGTATGCGAAAAATTAGTGAGCCTTCACAAATTTACGTAGCTACGTGAGGTACTAGCTCCAGGTGTTTTTTTTTATAAACTGCGCTACGTACGTATAATTATGCTACGTACGTATTGTTTAAGGAATTATAGTCTCTGGCAAGTGTTTGTCTCATTCTCTGGGATAGAAACGAGTGATTCCCATTTTCTCTTTGCTTTCCATCGCTTGTGTTCTGGCCTTATGGTCGCCATGACATTGGCCTATGAAGAGGATTAGCTTCAGCGGCACTAGCTACACTTTCCAGCTTTATCATCTCTTGTGCGTTCCCATCAATGTGCTCATCCGCTTCTGCGTGAAAAAGTGCTCAATCCATGTGGAACCAAAAAAGCGTGTTACACCGGGACTCTTGCTACATAATTATGCTTTGAAAAACTACGCTCTCAACCTCTGCCATGATATGCGCACGCTTCATGAGTTTCATCAGGGCTGTTGTTGAGTATTTTTCAATACTTCTTCCACATCTTTCTGATGTTTTCTTAATCTTCAGAGAAAGCTATGACCGTCTAATCTAATCGAAAATTTCCATTGATAATAAACCGCTTGGTAAAGTAGAGGGACAGAACGGGAGCTGGAAGTCGAGTTGGTAGATGACTAGGAAGAAAAAAAAGGAAAAAAAACATACCGCACTCAAGTTTGAGGCAAATTTCCCGCCTAGTAAGCGATTATTGCTATTCGACGCCCTATTGAAGTTTGACTTCTTCTGCTTACATGGACAGACCACAGTGCATGAGCCACGGCTCTTTATGATTTAAATGAGCCGGTTTCATACTGACTCATTCATTGCTTGGTTTTGGATCTCAAGTCGATGTTATGTGAAGAAATCCTTCACAGGTACATGGTCCAATCAAAAGCGTTTGTTCATGAGTAGTTAGCATTTGTGCTCTTGTACTAATCCAGGAAGCCACGAAGCATCATTAGGAATCTCTTCAGAGAAAGTGCCACGAGTCTTTCTTCAGTGTGACATCTTTAGCTCGTCACTTAAATCCATATGCTTATATTGATTTTATCTTCATAGTCATTCTGAGAGTGTACTTATCGGAATCCTGAGCCGTGAGGTAAAGCTGCTTTGCCTCACTCTGCGCTCAAAATAGAACATATTGAAGTAAGGAGTCATAGTCGTGGTGTCTCGTGACAAATCTGTTGATCCTTCGATATACGAATTCTATGTAGAACCCATAGTTTATATGCTGTTGATGCTAGTTTGCCACTACTGTACCCGGCTGTTAGTATGCTCTTACGAAGACGTGGTTCACTGCAGCCTGGTCCTATTTATCGCAAACGGGATACGTACATAGACTTAGGATTCAATAATGCGTCAAAACACATTCGATTCCGAAAATTGGGGTTCGAGTAAGTCGAAAATTCGGATTTCCGAAAAGGAGGAAGCAGTACAATTTTCAAAGGGTGAAAAGGGGAAACCTAGGGTCTTCAGTTTTTAGGGCCTTGAGTCTCCTCAATCGAGTTATGGATTACAAGTTTAATTAAGTGAATTATTCGGGTTTCTCAGCTCTACATGTTGGAAACGTGAATGAAGCCGTAAGCCTTATCTTCCTACTTGGAAATGATGTCATAAGTGCTGGCAGTCTTAACCTCCCATGGTGTCAGTTGTAGGAAACAATTACTGCAATGGGATGATAGTGGAAAACAAGACTTCCCCTACAGGAAAGCCGAGCTTTGAAAAGATATGTTTCATATATTATGGGGCGATTGAGTGAAGCTAGACAGTGAACTAGACAGTAAGTGAGGTGCTTGAGAATAATCTGAAAATCCGAATATATAGGATAAAAATCGAATGAGATGATGATAAAGCAACTCACTTTTTCTCGACGTCTGTCTAGGAAATTGTCTATTTATATTAACAGCTGTATTCCTAAACAGCTGGTTATAACCGTTTTTCTTTCCAACAAATCTCAGCGCAAATCTGACTATGGAAGTGTGCGATCATCAAAGAAGTTTGCTTTGTAATTCTCAGCATTATTTGTTTAAATAAGATTTATCCAACAAAAAGCCGCAGCCGTTGCTTGTAGGACTACACTATGAGCTTAGTTTATCATGGCAAAAACACCCCGAGAAACCCAAGTCGAATCAAACTCACCAAATCTCTAACTCCCAGGGCAAGTCAAGCGAAAGCTGCTGTACTAACATTATGAGCTCCCTATTTTCCCTCGCTGCCATTGTTTCCTGTCGGAAACCTTCCTAGTTACCCATCCGGATTGAATAGCTATTCATCAAAAACCAGGAAGTGATAGGAGAGGGATGATTGGAGGTTTCTCGTCCTGTTGTGTTATATGTTAACCTCATTATGTTCACAATATTGAGGATCTACAAAGTGACTTCATCCGGCAAAATTTCGCTCTTATAATTTCTTCACAGCAGCACTATGCATTGTGTTTCCCCGAACTTGAAGATTGCTTTATAATACTGCGAGTTTGGCGAAAAAAGTTACTTGGTGGTATGTCATCAGCGTTGGCATACAGGCCATACATGACATATTCAGGCCAGATATGAGGAAGGTCCCCCCAGCAACACAGCCGCCCTACGTATTCCGTCATTTTACATGATGATCAGGTTTTAAAATTTAAAATTAAAACAAATTTTACATGAAGTGAAGTGAAGTCAGTGAAGTCTCTCCGATGGCTTCATTCATAGGCGGAAATTTGAGGGTATGATACTTTTCTCGAACCTCTAGCTGCGTAAAAAATCTGTTCAGAATTGTTCTGTTTCTGAATTTCATGTGTTCATTATTTTTTGACACAATGAAGTCTCTTCGTTGGCTTCACTCATAGGGGCTTAAAAAATTTTCCGACCTGGGCCCGTATCCAATAAACTTTATCCAGTCGGAAAAATACGCTCTAGCGGATATGTTACAGTGGTCTCGAGAATCTGCTATCCAATGAAAACCTATCCGTGGATATGCAAATCCACTCGTACATTGCATGTCAGCAATTAACAACCATGAGTGACAAATCGTTTCACCTCCTTTGTCGTTGTAATCCTCGAAAATGTGCCTCTAAAGTTCACTGATCAGCGTGACACCGAGATTTGAACTCGCATTGATGCACTAACGTGAGCAGTCGTTAATGTTTGCACGAGTGAGCGTAGAAGCCAGTGCCGTCTAAACCATGTTTTGTAATTATAATTAAAGTTGCTGGTGATGGCCTGCATTCAACATCAAACCTGGATCCGTCCTACTCAATTTCGCAGTCGCAGCCCGTAACCCATAGTCACATTGACGCTGAACCCTCGTTCAAAAGTTTGCTCATCTTTTGAGATGGAGGTCCCATCAAGAACGCACGGTACTGGTCTGAGCAGCTGTTTTGCCTTTCTTGCCCTTTTCCTGGAGACGGCATTGCTGTTCCAAGAGCTGTTCCATCTTTGGAAACCAACCTCTGGCTACGCCAGCATCGTTTTCAGGTGCGATAATACTTACATAGGTTCTACATGCAAAGAATTGGTCTAGCTATGAGTCTGCGACTTGTTTCACTGTAAGCCATCGTTTACCTCGACCGATAGAAAGAATGTAGCTTACAGCCGACATCATGCTCTATATAAGGAAAATTGAAGAAGTCTGCAGGAGAGTCAACTTCTATTGCCCGTCAACACATTTTGAGCAACTTAAATTTTTTGAACCGAATATCAAATTTAACAAGGACGATCCTGCACCGAATGGCCGTCTTCCATGGTTGTGTGACAAGACGTGCTGAGCTGTGATTGGTCGATTCATGTGCGCGTCGCGGCTGCAGCCTTCAAACGTACGAGCAGCGCTGGGGAGAAAGAGACAGGTTTTCTGAGATAAGGTGGGACAGATGCATGCCATATGAGCCGAAAAAGTGTAAGGGGTGTCCACCGGAGTCATTCAATGCGTCGATTTTAAAGGGAGAACCCGGATTGAAGGAGCGTACGCGTAGGTTACAATAAAAACGTCGCTACAACATGGTATCCATCCTCGCTACGTGATAGAATACCAGTGGTTTTACCAGTTGTTGACGACCACACATCAACCGAATTGGATTGAGACATTTTGCCTGCCCACTCGGTTGATGTTCAAACCACTAAGGACCATTAGGCATCGTCACGCCGATGATGGGAGAAGTGTGAAACTCCAGACTGCATACATAATACTTGACCGCTTGTCAGGTATGCGGACAGAAGTTTGTGAAGTTCGCTGGCTGCTCGACAAATGCCTTCTTGCCAAGCACCGCAGAGCGATTCACTTTTAAGTTCACATGCCGCGGACAGTTTCTATTAACGTCGTTTCCTCGTCCGTGCCCGAGAACAACCTCAGAAATCCGAGCTGATGATTCGACACCGGTTTCCAACAAATTCATGAGAAAAGAAGATAACTGGGAGCGGTGGAGAAAAGGAGAACATCAGAGATAAACAGCAGAGAAGAGCGGATGGGCGCGTTGACGTCGATCTCAGGTAAGAGATCACTCATCCATCGTCTCATTAGCGTAATAGCGGCCACCGAATGAGGAGCTTTATTTTTGCAGTCCGTCAGCCTTGTCATCAGCCGTAATATGCATTGTTTTCTTAAACCTTAAAATGGCTTCATGAGGCCGTAGGCTTGCTGAATAAAGGCGCCCAATGGGTTTTGGTGGAGTCTCAAAAATTTGGGATTTGAGGCTTCCGAAGTGAAGCGATCAATCTTGATGTCAAGGCATTCAGCATTATCAGTAAGCAGTTGCAGACTAACTTGACGTTGACTAGGCCTCTCATTGGCTCCGCTTCTCTGGCTCCAACTCTGCATCTCGTTGGTTGGGTGAATAGAAACTTTTTTGCTTACCCACCCGTTTTTTACCCACAAACCAATTGAACCTACGGAAGGGGCGGATGCTATTGTGGAGATCCATGAATATGGGCACTGAGGAAGAAAAATCTTGAAAAGATCATGAAATTGCCGTTGCGATGCTTTTGCTTCTGTGCATTTCAGTGTGCTATGCAAAAGATTAAGTATCTCTATAACTATCCCGGAGGATAGAAGGTTTGCTTGTCAGAAAAGTTAGATGTGTTTGCATACTCAAGGTACAGTCCTTCTCAAAAAGATAGACGGATTGCGCGTCTGCACCATCGCGGCAGGACCAGAACGAGGGATGCGGAGAGAGCATGCTTCAAGTGAGAGGGTCGAGTAGGTCCCGCCGCGATTCTGCAGCCGCGACGATAAGAAACCGCACGCGCAATCCGTCTATCTTTTTGAGAAGGACTGTAACTCGCTTTTGCCACTGGCGATGCTTTGTTCGCATCAGGGTTTGCCTTCTTCCATAGCTCTACCTCTTCACATCCGTGGATCTTCCCACGTACAGGATTCCAGCATAGAAGAGATGTGCATTTGTTCATGGGGTTTCCCCCTTGGCTAGGAACTGGAAAACGCTTCAGTTATCTCTGAAACAGCAGAATAACTGCTTCGCTGTATCTCTGCTCATCTTGCTGAATCTCGAATCAAATTCTTTATGAATTACTATTGTTTCTTCTTTTTTCAAGCACTCTACTGTCACCGTTCGTGTAATGCTTGTTGAAGTTTTGAGTAGTAGAATGATGTCTCATAAATTAGAATTCTATTGTGGAATGATTCAAGCATTCAAAGAATCCATGCAACTTCGTCTCCCCGTTGACCATGATCTCGTGCGTTCGGGACAGCACAAGCGTATTTTCAGACACGAAACCACCGAAGTGGGTTGGAGGTTTAGTATCAAAAGACAGATAAAATTCGCCACTAGAGATTGCACAGAAGTTTCATGGTGTGCCGGAGTGCGTCCCCACCAGATACTCCAACGAAACGATCAGTTTCCCACCAAGAATCGTTGAAGAAGAATGTGTCCAGGTTGTTCCTTTTTTCAGTATATGATATTTCCGGGATGTCATACTTGTTTTTCCCGAGGTGTTGCTGAGGTGAAAATACATTCTTTGTGGTACTCAAAGCCCACTGGGTCGTACACTGTTTTTAATTTCAGCTGACATCGTTTATTTGATTCTAATAATAGGTCTTTCAACCGAGTGAACAACACGTACACCTTTCAAGTTGACAGTCAACAAATCCAACACAAAAAATACGACCTGCACATTTCCGAAACGTAATCTAATTTCAAAATTGCCTCAAGGAAAGTTTTTTGAGCCTGGTGACCAGAAATATGCCGTCCGACTTCCACCGTTTCGTTGTTTTCGCGAGATTACCTACAAGTCACATGTTGTACTTCACAAAGACAACACAAACGTTCTCCAAGGGGACCATTTCACATCCAGGTCCATCCTGGTAGTTGTGCACGACAGCGTCACCTTCTTGGTACTATTCTCATACGTACAGGGGGGCATAAATTATTGTACAACGTTTGATCTTTTATTTCTTCGCCAAGAAATCATGCAATGTTTCTCTTTTTTCTCTCCCGAATAGAGAAAGGTTCAAAGTATCTTCTAGTTAGGATCCGCTTTTTCGGAAAGGATTCGCTATCGAGCAGTTGGCCTCGAAACAAATTTTTGAGAAAAGTGGGTTGTTGTGACAATTTTCTCTGAAAAATCCACAAAATCTTCGAAGTGGATTTCACAGTCCGTGAGCATTTTGAAGAGCAAAAGGTGCTGTTTCCAGACGTTTCCGGGATTTTCAAGAAATTGAAGTCTAGGAAATATATATGCAAAAAACGACGTCTACTCCATGCGACCGGTAATGGCCAATTTGCACCAAATTTGCGTTCTAGGAATTTTTCCAGTAAAAGACAAGACATCAGCGAGGTTGTTGAAGTGATCTGAAAACTAGAGTAAAAATGCTGTAGAATGGCTGCGCAGCCCAATCAAAAAGCCCAGATCCAGGCCAGTTATGCTCCTCGAGACCTAAGCCTTGGTTTTCTCATCCGAGCAATTTTTGGAACAGCCTCGTCCTGTGCTCTTATCTACCCGGATCTCCAGTGGATTTTGCACATACATCTCGAAATAGGCTTCAAGAGTACGAGACTACTTTTTATCCCGCTCAAATCCGTTGTCAAAAACTGTTTTTGTGGGTGTTTTGCTCAGGAATTGCGGGCTGAATCAGTGCATTTGGCGGCACCAAAAATCTGAGCTTAAAGTTTTCGCTAAAGTTTCTCCGCTATATCCCCAGTATCCAGGGCATATTTGTAACCTGAAAATAGAGGAAATCCAGCGCTATCAATCGAGACCTAGCTTGTCGAAAAACATTGCACTACCGCACAGTAATAAGCCAGCAAACCATGTACAATAACTTATGCCTCCCCCCTGTACATACATGCACCAAGCTCCCAAACTTATGGACACGATCAAGCTGATTTTTGTTTGAGATCAGAATCTAAGCAATCTTGACTTAGTGACTACTTTCCTGAGGTTGCTTTCTAAAAGTTCAGAGCCATTTTTAGAGACCGGCCCTGTACCAGTTTGAGGAACCTTACTGAAGAGCAGTGTTTCACTGTAGAGTTGATGCGCAGCGTACCAATGTAGGTCGTTCCAATCGGACAGAATAAGTCAACGCTGTGCCGCTCAACCAGCACACGAGGACCACTCCGCCCGAGTGCTCTCAAAACTGGTATTTCAAACCTTCTTAGAGCAAGGCTTTCATCTGTTTGTGAGGCTTCTGATGTATAGGGGACCTAATAGGCTTCAGCCGGCTTCCAAGTGCTACGAAAGGCGGCGATCGGTTGTGTATTGTATATTTTGACGACTTACTGTGGTGCACGAGGTGTTCAGCTGCAGTCTTACGTGAGGTCTCCTACCGTTCAAAACGAGGTCTATGCTGTCGGGTGCAGATGCTATGCTGACAATGATTTGATTGTGAGCTCGAATCCATTTTTATTGGGTGGTGCGATTTCCTCTGTGAGGAGTTGCGTGGAATAATTCCAACTTGCCAAATGCGGCCAAACTTAGCTTCTGCGGATATTTTCTGGCAAAAAATCCTTTAAACCACCCGGAACTCAGAGAAGAATTCAGAGGTCTCAGTTATGTTATTTTTATCTAGATGGTGATTAGTTTGACAGGATACGTCTGAGAAGCCAAATTTGGTCGCTTCCGTCCATTCGGGATCAAACCATTTACAGAGAACTTCAAACGGTCGTAGACAAGGGACCATAGCGCGGGCACTCTGGTTGTCTGCTGCATCGGGGCGGCGGGCCTGCTGGGCAGAGACGCGGGGGAAAACCGTGCCGCGGTCCCGGCCTTTATCTACGGCCGTTTGGAGTTCACTGTACGCACCGCTTTGCACAAGACACCGCCAAGCTAAGGTAGCCGCTATACTCCTCGAGGACTATAGCGGCAATGTAAGGAAGAGGGATTTGAGGTCAGCGTTACAAACTGTATCTGAGAGTCTCCAGTTCGCTGCGAATTGCTGGTAACCCTGAGTAATCCTCACTTGCAAGATTTACCTTTTGTCGACATAAAAAATCATAGCTAAACAATATGAATATGAAAAAAAATAAAGGACTGGATGTTGGTTCCCGTGACAAAGTTTGGTGAATGGTAAAACCCACACCTCCTTCAAGAGGACAGATAGGGCGAATATATTAACTTTTCGACCTCATAAACAATTCATATCGAGCGTTTTGGTGTTTTGGTTACAGTGAAGGTAAGAGGTAACAGTGAAAACGTAAAATTGTAACAAAGCAATGATTTCAGGAAGTGTTCACAGGAGCCGAAGCGCTCTCTTGGGGAAGCACTGGACAGCCCTATGCACTTACCTCAACGACCCTTCAAGGCAGCACATGACTCATTCCGGTTACGAATGTTTCAAGAACAACATGGATTCGAACCGGTAGTATGTCAACAATGCCGCACCATTCGGAAAATATTGTCGACGACAGCTTTCTAAATGCTCATACTTCGTTTTCTTTCTTAAAGAGACATTAGGGTAGTGGGGAGGAACATCAAACAATTATACTTGGACAGAGTAGATGAGATGCACTGGTGATATAAGAGATCATGAAATAATGAGCACTGTCTTGACTATTTTGGTGCATTTTGTGGTCAGTTTCATTACTTTTACCGCAGTTCAGGTTTTTATGACGAAAAAACGCACACGCGACAACAAGTCGGTGATGAGCGAATTCAAAGGAGGAGATCTCAACAAGTACACTGCAAAAACGTACGCTATTCAGAACGGTAACGAGGTCTTCGGAGGTGAGTTGATGAATGTTTGCCCCCTTTTTTTGGCACAGAGCCAGAGAAATCAGAAGGGAAACTAGATGCTGCTTTGAAATGCAGCCAAGCTGTGTACTTGTCTTCGTCCGGATCTAGTTCGATCGACTTTTGGATTCCGAAACTTCCGATACTATGTACGGCCTTCCCCTCGATTTCTGGGTCTTGCCCACCAAGAAAAAAATCCCATCGCAAGGAGTTCGGGAAAGTTTGCGAAAATAATGCTACTTCTTTCCCAGGATCATGCGACAGTGTGACACCTGTCACATTTTCTTATATTTATTTATTTGATAAGCTGTGGGTAAACATCCGTGTAGACCATAACCAGAGGAAGACCCTGAACGAGACATGATCATGCGGCGAGAAAATATGGGCATCCGTGGCTTGTTCTTTCTTGAAAGATGCTTCTGTACAGTTGGGCATCGGTGGCGGTGACCCAACCGCGGCTTCGAAAAGCACGCGGCGCGACCGCGCAGCTCACGATGGAATCGTCGCTGCAGTGGCGGATCTGGGTTTCCTCGGTAGTAGTTCATCACATTTGATGTCAACTGATGAGAAAGCTAACTAACTGTCAAGAGCAGTCTGTAATTCGTTGTCCTGGAGGGGACTCTCTTTTTGAGTCCGTGGATAGGTCACCGCCATCGACGCCCACTGTACCTGGCGGTCACTCCCAAACAAATACACGCACGTCAAGCAGGCTTCACTAGTAGAGAATTAAGCTTTGCCCGTGGCTTAAGGTAAAAAAAAGTCTTTCACCGCGGCAGGTTATTTGTTCATAACTCATTTACGTTCTTCTGTGTGGATATACCACTCTATGTAGTCGATGAGAACAACTTCAAGAATACGAGAAAAGTGCAAGAAAGGCATCAAGATCTCGAAATCATGAACCGAGAAAATTCCTCGAGATGCAAAAATTCCTCGAATTCCTTTGCCTGCATCCTGTGCTGTCTTAGACACATTGCTTTTCCGAAAATTCCAGAGATTGATCAAGCATTAGCTCTCTACGTAGAAAAATTTGACCACAAACAGCTTTCTACTGCAGGAAATACTAACTCACTGGATAATTTCATGCGCTAGAAGAGGATAATCTATACGATTCTTCTTTGAAAGACAATTCTGGAGGCAGATAATTTCGCATCTCATAAAAAGACCACAAATGATTCTTCGAGTGGCCAGAGAAGAAATTTTAAGAGTGCGGTTATGAACAAAAGCGGGGGTTTATTTGCCATCAAGGTTATGAGGTACGAAAAATGGATCCCATCTAGTGTGTGCAATACGTACGTACACAGACTGATGTACTTGTTTACTTTTCTTTGCATTAAGAATCCAGGAATAGTGGAAATCATTTTTGCGAATCAACCCCATGCTTGATAAACTTTTCTAAACTTTCCCTGACGTTCTGGGCTGGGATTCATGAAACGGTAACCACGCAAACCAACAGTGATTAGCGTGATCTGCTATCCTATAGATTAGACACTGCTAGAAGACGCAGGACGCAAAAGTTGGTTTTGTGACTTGGTTTAGCTTGGCTGTGCGTTCATGAATCCTTGCCCCGATTTTATTTCTATCGTTATCCATTCTTCTCATTTATTCGATACCCTGCCTAACGACATCGCGTCGAATAAATGAACAGAATTGATAACGAGAAAAGGTGTAAGAGTTTCATTCAAGTCTGCTACCTTTGCGTTGAGCTCAACGGGCCTAGGGGTGATGTGATTTTTCATTCCCTTAGTCACAGTTGATGTCAGTACCAGGAGCGGGCTAACTCGCTCAAACTTTCTACGTGATAAAAAATTCAATAAAGTAGATTGGCAGAGAATCACTGCCATTAGCGGGGAAGCTGCGTTTCGCGTCGATTCTTGGTAACGTGACACACAGTCCAAGATCAGGATTATTTTCCTAGTGCACCTGGCCTAAAGGTAAGCGACACACAGGACTACCTCTATAACAAAGCGATAGGCCATATTCCGAAATAGCATCTGTCTGTAGCCGGGTGACTCATCGCCTAAGTCGAGGGGACTTAGATTTTCCGAGTGCTTGAGCAGAACATACGGTCCTGAGTGCCTAAATTAACCAAAAAGGAGGGAACAAGATGGCTGAAGGTTGACCTCACTGATATGTCAGGGAAATTTCGGAATTTACCGCCTTTACCTGCAGTGTTTAGCAGTTTATAATGTACTCGCAAGTTCGGCATTTTCTACAAAAATTGAATGCATTTTGATGTCTAGGTAAATAGAAATGAAGAATTGAGAAAGAGAATCTTCGGATCACGCTTTGGTTCTATTTTTATGTATATTTTGCTTGAGATTTATACGTTTTTGAGAGCAGGATTAAGGGGGCGCAAGATTTATACGTTTTTTAGACTTCATAAAATAAAAGGAGGCCTTCGCGCTGAGCTCAATAGGTCTACAACAAGCGAGGTGAATATTGGGTTCTGGATTGCAGCCCTTATTTTCACTAGGTGAATTTATTTTTGAAGATAATGGTTCAGCTGACTTGGAGAGGAGCCGACGCGCAGATCCAAGGCTTTTCGTTATGATGTGGTGACATGGGCCTAACTAGTAAGTTGGTAAAGTCAGAGCGGGAACTAAATTTTGCTCTGATGGGCCCAACTCACAATGACATGAAATGAATACGAAAATTATCAAGTTATCCGAAACATCTGCTTAGCGGCGCTCTGGCTAAGGTTTTTTTTCGAGTTCGTCTTCTCCAGTTCAGCTAAAGGTAAAGAGCCATACGCTACCGAGACAGAGCTGGCTCAGGTGAAACCATAAGTGATGTTTACTCTCATGAACCCCCGAGTTTGGCGGAGGCAATTCGTAAAAAAAACGTCCGACTGCTCGATGATGTGATTCTTCAACTTGATAACGCCTCATGACACTACGCCAATTTCACGAAATGGACCTCCTTGTGTGTGATCGGAAAGGTTGCTTTCCTGCCGTAACCTCCAGATCATTTGCTCTCCTAAAGCATATGTTTTCCCAATTTTATGAAGCACATAGTAGAGATTCAACCAAGGACTGCACTCTATGCCCTCGGATTGGATCACCTCACTTAGATGACGGATCCTTTCAAGTCAGGCCTTTGGCAACAAGCCGTGAACAACAAAAAGCTACCAGTAATTTGCGTCCATTGCAGATATCAATTACTTTGATTTTATGGCTACTACCCACGGCGTGAACTTATCCCTCAACCTAGTATTTTCGCGTTGCTCAGGCAACATTTCCGCGCATGGGGTGTAATAGCAAGAAATCTACACCAGTGGCAACGATTCAGTGAAAAGAAGTGACAACGAGTGTCCTCTTGATCTCTCCTCAGTTAACAAAGTTACTTTCGATTTACCGAGCTAGTAAGCCGTTTAGTTCATAACATCTTGTAATGTGTTAGCGCTCAGTTATTTTCATACTCCATAGAATTTGTACATATAAGTATGTTCATAGTTTGTGCTCCCTGTGTCTCCACTACTAGTTCCATTGCTATCGACGTTTTTGTGGCCAAAATTCCGGCTATGGAAAATCCAGAAATTCCTTTCGGTCATCTTTGCCGCGTAGTGAGGCTACGCTTCCCTATCGCCTGGGGGCAATAGAATTTCGGAACGGGGGAGTACTGAGGGTCCTAGGCATCGCATTATCCCATGACAACTACCTGTGGCGGAAGATAATCAAACAGCAGAGATCCCCAACGGCTCCTATGTAGCCATTCATTAATGTAAGTTAACAGTTGAGTCTCCGATATTTTTTACTCTTTCCCATTGCGCAAGAACTACAATAGTCACTGCTGACGGATAACCCTGATACTATTTTTGATTCATCATGACAGGCAGAATACCGCACTCGCCAACTTCATTGTTTCTGTGTCCGATTCACTTAGAAGAGTTACTGCACGAGAATTCTTCCCCAGTCTGCTTTGATGGGAGCTGAGGTGACAGTTAGCAGTAGATCAGAGTCAGGGTCGTTGTCTCCAACCACCGAGCAATGCACTAGGAAGAAGGTTATTCAAAATGGAGCGTAATAGGAAAGTTACGAAGTAAGCGTAGTCATTCAACTTACAGTGAATTCCAAACGGCCGTAGACAAGGCGCCGGACCGCAGCGCGGCGTTCTTGGGCAGAGACACAGGGGCTCATGCTGACTCTGATTCTCTGCCCAAGTACTCCGCGCCGCGTCCCACCGCTTGTCTAGGGCCGTTTGGAGTTCGCTGTAAAAGGGGAAGATATTGGCCAGCATGGGCATCCATGGAAAAGTGTATACTGCCTCATGTAGGTCACGACGCTGATCTCAAATCCATTTTCAAAATTTGCCAAGCTGCTCTCTATAATGAGTTATGCTCATTTTTTGTATCCTGAACATAGTGGCTGTGAAAAGCTTTTCCCCATCTATTAGTCTCATTGCATGAAATCTCGATGCATTCACCATTGTGTATCATTCTTCGGAAGAATTTGAACCAGCGAATGCCTGTCTGGCGAAACGGAGACCTAGCTTCGTGCTACGAGGCCTCAACGGAACCTTCGTCTTCGGGCGTGTACAGCTGCACCAAAAAAGGGCATAGCTCATCCCTGACGGCAGATTGGTCGATTTCGACAATGGATTCGAGATCAGCGTCACAGCCTGCACAGGACAGTGTATATCGTAGGAGTAATGGCCACACTGACCAAGCATCCCTTGATGGATTGAAAGAACTACGGTACGAGACCTAAAGCCCAGTTCAGTTTGTGCAGCGCAGGTGCCACCTCTCCTTGTACCAGTGCCAGTGCCTTAATGTCTTTTCAAAAGTAGAAATACATTTTTTTGTACAGTGCTGCACTCACGTCACAATTTCTGATGTAAATTATCAGGAATTATTTGCAAAAACACTATCCGACTCCCTCCTGGTAACCGCCTGAAAACGTATTCTCTAAATGTATGCACCTGAATGTTCTTTTCAATAGTTCTCTCTATCTTTTCCTCGTCTTGTTGCAGACTTCTTTTCAGAAAGGACACCATTGTGATAGGGGCTCTTTTCGTTTCTCTTGCTTACAAAACCATGTACATTCTAGCGTTTCATAGTGCATTTTGCCCAAGAATTGTACTACAGAAAATTGTACTCCGCTTTGCTCTCTCCTTACCCTCACCAATAGCTTTATACAATGGACAATGCTACCTCACCTTTGGTT
Organism: Ancylostoma ceylanicum; assembly: GCA_000688135.1. Lineage (NCBI taxonomy): Eukaryota > Metazoa > Nematoda > Chromadorea > Rhabditida > Ancylostomatidae > Ancylostoma > Ancylostoma ceylanicum. Next base: position 713,867 of record JARK01001365.1, on the reverse strand, counting down.
TCTTCCCTAGCTTTGACTCTGCCGAACTCTCTGACTAGTTTGCATGTTCACTGATCCTTGAAGCTGGGCATGTTCTATTAGTGACCTCGTAATGCTTTTGCCTTACAGGCAATTATTGTTTATTTATTACATGGCATGCATATCCATGTGAGTACAATGTACAGATTCAAATACAAGTAATCTTATCGTATTTAAGAACATGCATGTCAATATTGAACGGCACACTTAGGTGGACAGCAAACCTCATGAATTTGTGTTAATTGTCCAGGTACTCGGCAACTGCTTTTTAAAATTGAAAAACTTTCACTGGGACTCCTTTGTTTTTGCTTGATTTTATATAGTCAGGAAGCGGCCTGTGAGTAAAGAAATTCTGTCGTATTGCTGTTTTCGCCATAGATATGTATATACGACTTACTTATCCTACCTCTTGTGATGGAACTTCGCACGACGTAAAAATCAGACGTTTTTAATTGACAGGGACTGTGCAGGATTTTATATATCACAAAGAGATCACTTCGTCTTCTTCTGTTATGTGATGACTGTAGACGACAATACAATTTGTGCCTCTTGTTAGGAGCTGTCATTTTTTGATGCAAGAAGTTTGACAAGCCTACGGATCTAATCATGAGCTCTCTTGTGAAACTGTTTTAGGCCTTTCCAATCATACTAATCGAATGTTTCTTGTAAGGATTGAATATAGTAGAATATAGGTTGATATATGGCCTCTTTGTTGTGTCAGTGGCCTAATGTTTCGACAAAACGTCCTTGTCAAAGGCCTGAAAGTGGTGCTATTCTATCTACAATTCGAACAATCAAACGCCTGATCCACTCTTGCCTAAGATATCGACATTGGCCCAACCTCACAGAAGGAAGTACGCTAATAGAGCATTCAGTGTAGAGATGAAGCAGCTCCATCGACAGCAGCATGGAGTATTAGCCAGCGGGGGGGGGGGATAAGAATAGCGAAGCGTGCACGGTTGTTGCAATAACTTTTGGGTGATTCAACGTGAAAAGAAAAATCTCATGGAGGTGTGAATTGAAAGGCGATGTGCTCTTGCTTTGCTTCACCATCTCATTTCTTCCCATTCAAAAACATCCTCGCTTTCTCAAAATCGCTTTTTTTTTGTTGATGAGACATCTTCGAGTGATTTTGCGGCACCGCAACTTTCACCAAACAAGTATTGTTAATGGATCCGATCTCATAATGTTGCACATGAACAGCTGGACTCAAAATAGGCAAGCTAAAATGGCTCGAGTGATGAGTTTCCAGGGATTAAACACCGGACCAAAGCATCACTCGACCACATGTCGCACCAACGACACTGATCAAATTACAGGAGCTGGACTCTGAAACTCACTATCGTTCACTGTAATCTTCAGACGCTGCAGATTTTAGCCATTACTCCTTTCGGTCTTCCGGTTTTCTCCAACTTTTTGCAAGCAGAAGGATTTATTTCTAAACAAGTTGTGGAAAACACTTTCCGCCATTTCTTTCCTAATTTTGAGAGATACGAGATGCTTCTGAGGTGGCAAGACTGGGTGTGTCGCTTCTAACTATGTATACTGCATCTGGCTTGAACTTCATATCATAATTAAAACGTCTTCAATTCGAATCAAGCATGTTGCTCATAATGGTATATAACCGTCTCGCTAAGGTTTAATGTCACAGGAATGGTTTAGAATACTGGCCATGTTGCTCAAGGCTTGCCTTAGAATTCATGTAAAATATACAGGAAGGAGTGAGGAAGCAAATGTAGGTTATTGCACAGCGTTTGCGCAATTACTTCTCTTCCGGAAATCCATGCTTTGCCACGCCTTTCCTTTTTTGAGTGAAGAAAGGTTTGAAGTATGTTTGAGTTGTGTCCGAGTTTTGCAGTAGGCCTTTGCCTAAAAGCAACTGAGCTCTGTAAAATCTTTCGAAAAAAGTGGGTTGAGGTGACGATTTTTCCTGCAAACTCCACCAAACCTGAGCTCTACTCGATTGAATAGGTCTTAGAGCGCAGGGAATGCCCTTTCAGTGGTACCGGTGGTTCTTCATGGAATTGGGTCGTAAGAAACATGGGAGGGAAAAACCACGGCTACTCCATTCACTTAGCCATAACCAATTTTCAATTAATGTGCTTTTGAGCAACTTTTTCGCTGGAAAGTAGAGCAGTAGCTTGTAAGTAGATGTGACTTGAAAACTAGCATAAAAGTGCTAGAATTCAGCAGTGCAAGTCCATGAGAAGGACAGATTATGAGTTGACTGTTACTCCAAGGTTCGCTTTTTTCATGCAAGCAACTCATGAGACAGCCTCGTTCTCTGCTCTTACCAACACCTCCCTTGCATGGACTTTGCATATTCGCCTACTGATTGTCATCAAGAACACGGAGGGATGCTTTCCCCTTCTTAAAACCGTTGCCAAAAGCTGTGTTTTCGCTATCTTGCGAACAAATTACGGGCTGAGTCAGTACAGTGCAGTTAGGAGCGTTTATACTTTATCGCGAGGCAACAGCGTCGCAGCGACGGCCATAACATACGCGACACAAAAGGTAGCGAAGTCGTCGCATCGCGCAGTTGCGCCAACCCAAAGTTCGCAAAATTGCGTACACGCAGAGCTATACATATAGTCAACTCCAAATGCCCGCAGACAAGCGTTGGGACCGCGGCGCGGTTTTCATCCGCGTCTCTGCCCTGCATGCCACGCTGAATCCGTGCAGCAGACAGCGAGAGACCCGCGCCGCGGGCCCAACTCTTGTCTGCGGACATTTGGAGTTGACTATACATATGGTTCGATTTGGCGAGAGCGTCGACGATTGTGCGTTTCTAGGATAAGTCGTCTTGCCCGCAAGTTTTAGGCCTAGAAGCTGGTAGGCGCGACGCGATTTCGTACTATCGCGTCGTTTCTGAAGGAAAAAGTATAGACAGGACGCGACGGAGATCCGCGACGTCGCGCCGCGATGGCAAACGCCAACTACCACATTGCGACCACTGCTTGCGCATGCGTCCACTCGGGGCCCGTCGCATTTAAACTCAGCATAGCGAAAAAAAAATGTTTCACCACTGTAGAGGAATAAGCCAGCAAACAATGAACAATAACGTACAGTGGGCATCAATGGCGGTGACATCCTAGAACAGAACGCGGCGCGACCGCGTCGCTCGAGCGAGAATCCTCTCCGGGACATCAAACTATAGGGTTTTCTTGATAGTCAATTAGTTTTCTTATTAGTTATCATCAGATATGATGAACAAGTATCAAGAAAACCCAGATAAGCCACTGCGGCGACGATTCTAGCGTGAGCGGCGCGGTGGCGCCGCGTTCTGTTCGAGGCCGCAGACGAGCCACCGCGATTGACGCCCACTGTATGTCCCCCCTTTGTCCCATACGTGGCTTCATCGAAATAACTGGTAAAGCTTCTCTCCTTGACGGTTCCTCAACATCAACTACATAGGTGTCTGAGGAAGCTGGGCGCACTATATCTATTCTGCTGCTGCCTACTTCTTCGAAAGTATGGCGCTTTCGGTCGCTGTGACCGCCACAGCACGTATCTTGATACATATCGACTGCACTCGACGCGTCGCTGATGCTGTCGCCACAACACAATCAATAAGTACCAAAACCAGTACCGCCGCGATCGCAGCGAGCAGAACCGCAACCAAAGTCTGAATACTAAGGCAGAGAGAATTCCGACCGCTGCTCCGTCTGCTCCGCCTGTCGACACTCTTCTTCATCTACCGCTCTCACCGTCAGTGAAGTGCGAACGCTACCATAGGTAGCTGCCGAGAACAATCTTCACTCCGGCTGAATCACACTGTACCTACAGTGAACCGCAAAGGCCGTAGACAAGGGGCAGGACCGCGGCGCGGGCACTCTCGTCGTCTGCTGCATCGAGGCAGCGGGCCTGCTGGGCGGAGACACGGAGGAAAACCGATACGTCGTGATTTTCCGCTGTCTCGAGTGGTGCGGCAGACAACTAGAGTGACCGCTCCGCAGTCCCGCCCCTTCTCTACGGATGTTTGGAGTTCACTGTATAATGAATTCAGGGCAACAGGATGCGATGAAACATGAAGTTCGGAAGATGAGACAGAACTTCATACACATATCACAGCTGGCAAAAATCTCTTTATATGAAAACCGAGAAAAGGATTCCGCTATGATTATAAGCCTCTAGAATGACCCACTCTTCAGAAATCTTATTGGATTAGAAGCTGGAGTCAGCTGATTTTTTCCAGGAGCATGACTTGACGATAGCTAGATCCTGGAATTCCTTACATCTGTAAAACAATTGAAGCAAATTCACGCCGCATTGTAACAAGAAGCAATCAACTTGTCCCTTCCATGGATACATGTTAATGGGACACACATAAGTGGGCTTGTTGAGTCAGTTGTGCGTATGGATCAAATTTCTTCGTATGTCCTTTCGTTATAGCTCGTTCCACTTTTGATTTTATAGAGTCATTAATTTTTTGCATTCTAATGTTCCTGCCGACAACAGTAGAGTTTGAAAAGCCTAGTTTCTTAGGACTGTGGTTGATCAAAAGAGAAAACACGATCTTCTGGTGGAAGGAAACAAGAGGATGTAATAGGTAATGGGGAAAAAGTTTTATTACTTAGCATGGAAACAATCTGAACGAAAGGAATGTTATATCAGTAGTCGACAGCGTGCTCCTGCTCTGTTTAGCGGTTCGTGGACGTTTCCGAGAATGTTCAAAGTTTTCCACTTACCCAGGGCGACGAGTTTCTCGGGAAAAATGTAGTATATATACTTGCTGTTCAGGATTATTGTCACTAGCTGAGAGCATCCTTTTGGCCAATGAATGTGTGCCCATTATACTGCCTGCAGAGCTCCCAGCTCGCAACCTTTCCGGGAACGCTCATGAATCCAGCTACCGGTCATTTCTGGATTGTCCCGACAAGTGTTCCATGCTTCCTGCCCGCCGCTTCGCTCTCCCTACTTTAGCGGCTGAAACAAAGCGCGGCGAGTACGGCGTCGCCTCTGGGGAATTGAGTTGTGATTCGGCAATAGCCCCTGGTTATCACTTCAAGTACTAGTTGCCTCGACAAATGCTGCCAATTTCATTGCTCCTTCTCTAGCGCGTACTTTCAGAAGCTGCATTATGGCCGCTCTAAAGATCTATTTCGCATTTTCCCATTCATCTAGTTGGGCGCATTGAGAGGGGGACCTCGAGAATCTCCAGAAATTCCACTTTTCCTTCTAGTGGCACGACCCCCAGGACAAGCTCAGAAGTCATTTTCCCATTGCTGAAACACATTGCTACGTATTCACTGACTACTGCAGTTCCTCTAACTTGTTATTCTGAGCCATGAATAGATCGGCACGTAATGATGGACTGAAGAAAATCAGAGGGAGGAAATTCAGTCAGTTCGACTTCTCCAAAGGTGAGTAAATGATGATTGATTGTGCTTTTACATTGATGTCAACACGCCGAATGCTCTCCACTTTGGAGTGTGAAACTACTCCATGTTGGTCGCCAGAATTTATTACCCCATTCGGTTTTTGCTTGATTCATGGTTTTGTTTGATGCTGCCGAATGTCATAAATTACGACTATTCGGCTAAATGGTCGTTTTTTGTTTATTTTCTCCAAACGAGCAGAAGATGGGAGGAGGATAGCGAAGTGCCAATACATAATTCCGCCATCACTCGTTTATTTGTTTGTAATTGGGAGCTGGACCGGATGACAAATAGAAACGGAAGAAAAACCCCGAACATTATGTGAAAAAGAGGGAAATTCGAAAAGACGATGAGCAGAAGGATGTATGAGGAGGTGCAGAAACAATAAAAAGGCTTTTCTTCGAACCAACTGCCACCTTCCTTTAGAAGCTTCTCTACCTGAGCCTTTATAGTACTAGAGAGGAGGCTGTGTAGGGGCGATTTCTCAGGAAATCATATAAAAAGCGAATAGACCCGGGTCATCGAAAGGTCGTACTTGTTTCTTCGAGTTCCCAGATAACTGCTCTTGAACAAGTAGTTACAGAAAGTCAAAGGAGTTGTGGCGTAATCATACCCATAAAGTTTGCTTCATGTTTCTCCACTGAAACTCTTGAGCGCCTTCAAAATAAGGAGCACTTCGATTCTGGACTAAATACTACATATTGCGCCATACCCAAGATTAGTTCCCAATAGAGATTTCTAGGCGCACAATCAGAGTGATTTAGCCTGTAGGTAAGGATTCGAAGATATTAAGGTGTAAAATCATGAATGGACCCTGTTTTTCTCATGTTTAACGTGTTATTGAAGACCTATGCTTAAAGGCAGCACCCACGGAAATTTTTGTGTTCGAGATTTCGCTGAATTTCTAGGTTTTCAGGGACGATGAACTCATAGGTAGTGGTGAAACAGCGTGAAACACGCCGGAAGACGAGAAATGAAGGCGCTGTTTCCCATACGTCCACGGCGCGGACGAGTTTTCCGCTGAAGCTATACACGCGTACCGCAACGAATTCTTGTGGATGGTGCGCATTCCATGCCCTACACTGTACAATATTCCATATACAACATGATCCATTAGGCTAGACCACTCGTAGCATGCTAAATCAATAGCGTTAACTGGCGTGGCGGACACCAAAATGGCCACGCTCGGCCCTGTGTCCACGACAGTATCTCCACAGATAGGCCGCTTTTTTCTGTGTCCAAGTTACCATTGTGATTGCCAGGCAGCCGGCTACACGGTAAGCGACTCAACTCGAAAGTGAGGATTTCCGTGGGTGCTGCCTTTAACCTTTGCAGTGCCTTGAGGAGTAATTCTTTATGCATCTAGTGATACGTTATATATTTTGAAAACTTCAGTGTTTTATTTTAAAAAATTGGAGGGCCGTCGACTAAAGACATGAACAGTTTGAAAAAGGTGTCATTAAGCAAATCCGTCCAAGCAAGAAGCGTTTGAGCAGTGAAACTCTCTTCGGAGATTTGGCGGATTTTGTAGGGAAAATTGTCACAACAACCCACTTTCTCCATAGATCTGTTTCGAGGGCAACTGATCTGAAGCAGAAAAGTATTGGAAAACGGCATTTGAAAAATAAGTTGAACCTTTCTCTATTCGGCAGAAAAAAGAGCGAAAGGAAGCATGAGTTCCTGATGGAGAAATGAATGAACAAGCAATGTACATTAACTTTGGCCCGCCGCATGTACACACAGCCCTTGTCAAAAATCCTTGCCTCACGCAGCACCGCCTGTCTGCTGCGCCGCGTTGCATCATCTATGATGATGCATAAGTGACGCGGCCGCCGCAGTGGACGGGCGGTGCAGCGTGAGGCAAGGATTCTTTGGGAGAGACTGTACATAGCTCGGACCTGCCACAATCAGACTACCATTTGCTTCTGGCAAAAAAGTTTTTTCTGGCTGAAAAAAGAACCAAAGTCGCGGCTCGCGCAAGCACACGCGTCGGCTCATAGCGCAGTGACTTCTTTCAGGAGCATACCCACTTTCTGTTTCGAGGATGAGGAACGTTAACTGGTAGTGATAGTGGATCCAGTTTTGATAAAATAATGTTATGTACGTTTTGTCCGCTTCCATAGCTCCGACTAAATTCATCGGAGGGTGGGAGGGGGTAAGGGATGGTGGGAGTGGGAGCTTTGTGTTCACAGTAAAACACAAATCACAGCGGTCTTGAACGTTTCCGAGAAGATAGCAACGTATCCGCACTCCCACCCCGGATGAGTTACCCGCGCAATCGGTGTGTTTTCTGCGAGATATTCGCCACATTCACTGAGGGAAATGGAAGTGGGAGATAAAGCAGTACAGAATTTTTTCTCAAAAAACTCGTTTTTTTTTAAGCAAGGAAAAGCCATAATTTTCTTGGCAAGATCCATGGATATTATCACAAGTTGTCTTTGTTCTGTCTAATTGTCCGTCACAAATTTAATGAACATGCCGTTGCTCTTGTAGCGGATTCCTAATTGTTGTCGGAAGGATTATGGGCTTCCTGCTATCCCAGAAAACACGAATTTCGCTCACAAAAATTGCTGTTTTTCTGCTTCACACATCCAGTTCTTTTTCTTGGTGTCATGGATCTCTCGGATAGGATTTTATTCCAGAGTAGGATATTTTGCTCGAGAAATCCATCCCGTTAGGGTGTGCAGGATGACTATCGCATTCTCCGGAACGCCCATGAATCCAGCCACTGGCTTGGTTCCTGACCGGTAGAGTGTTGACCGAATAAAAATCGAATACATTTAGTTAATATGGATAACAGTTCAAAGGTCCATCCAAAAAATAGATCATTCCAAAAACACAAAGCTTAGCAGCTTCCATTTTGCTCAGTCAAAGGTGCAGGGTGCTCCCTTTCCTGAACCTCTTCATATGCCGACTTATTCGAAATCGAATATTCGGATATCGAATGTATCTATTACGTTATTTGATCAACACAGTACTGACCGGACAAGATGGAGGACAGCGTTCCTGGATACCCGATAAAACAAGTTTCCGTGTGACTGACCATGGAGCAATTGATGTTATGGCTGAATCGAGGGCCGCATGGTCATGGTTGCTGAGATGCTTCTGCGTAGTTTTGTGTCATCTAAAAAGATTTGCATAAAACATTGCAAGGACTCACTAACTTAAGAATCTCATAACTAGGTTAGGAAGTTTTGAGCGTTCTGTTCCACTGAACGTGAATGGATTTATCAATGCGGTGTCAAAGCTGCAGATCACTTTTCGGCATTTTTGGCAAATCGAAGTCCACAAAAGAGTAACTTCGAGCGATTTCACCAAATGAATTCTACCGTGTCGACATTGCAGCCGGAGTTGCCATGAACATGCAGCATGAAGCATGTGGAAAAGAGTTCAAGGCAGGGTCCGCCTCGTATTGCATTTTGGTGATATCAGTAGATTCTTGACCTACCTGCCATGCTGATTCCAACAATGTACAACAAAAATTACAGGAGTGACGAAAACCCTGGTTTTGATAGGGACAAAGTAACCCGCTCCTTGGAGCAGGGGCGGGATTCGCTCCAAGTTGTGCTGGCTGCAACAGCAACATCGGGTGAACGCGTATTGACCTGTGCGATCGATAACGGTGATTGCTCCAGCAAAGTGGTACAAAATCTGTCACGAAAAATGGGTTTGGAGGAAATTTTGGGTCATTTCAAGTGCACTGCCGGAATCAGCGCGTCAAGGAGGTTCGGGAGGTGTTAATAGCTCAGTTACGAATATGAGGTGGGCCCCTGCCTTCAGGAGTACAGCAAAACAATGAGTATCGTGCGTATACAGTCCATAAAAAAAATCGGCGGACTCCAGTTCGGCGGGAAAGGGGCGCGCGGCGCGGTCGCCATCCAATCGGCAGCCTGAGATTCTATGGAAAAACGGGTGATCTACGATATCGACCGACCTTGCGAAGCGGCGCCACTCCCAGCAGGAGTCCGCCGATTTTTTTTTATAGACTATAGTTCTAGTGGAGCTTTTCAAATGGAAAGCATGTGGTGGATTGTTGAAGCTAACAACTCATTATCAACTCAATACAAGCAAATGTTTTGCCCCTCTTCAGCTCTGCCTGACCCTCGAACGTCTAGGAGTTCTCCTGTCAGGACTGTAGCACAGCGAGGGGGGTACGACCTCGCTAAATGAGGTTCGCAAATCACTAGCTAACGTTTAGAATCCGGCCATGCGGCGTTAGAAAGGGAACTAATGAATATATGAAAGACGAAGCAGTTCCAGTCATTCAATACACCGGATATTCATCTATATTACCTGATCATGTTTCAGTTTTTATAGTTCCATTTGCATAGTGCCGGCGGAGGTTCTCATGTGTCACCTCACCATCGAGAGGATTCTTCTCAATGTTTCATAATTTATACCGTGCTGGAGCCTGTGGGATTGCTCCTAATTCTTCTACAACTCTTCATTGCTCCCTGACAACTTGACAGCTGTCTTCCACTAGATATAGTAAGCTCGGGCTGCTCTCGTGGATATGAGCTGGATTAGGATAGCATAGAATCCAGCGAAATTTCACTACATTGCTAATTGTTCTGCTGCTACCATACTAATACTTAGTCATTCACCGAGTGGTATAAATACACCTGCAAAGCTGAATAGCCACATGAGAAATAATTATTCGTGCGAGAACCCGCAATATCAGTACCGGCCGCACTGCAAAAATGTTGGTTTCTCAGATTCTGAGAGTTCAGGATGCTCGTTCATTGTCCGGATAATTCTACGGTAATCATATCATCGTAAACATCATTGGTTTTAAGGTAAAATGAGTTAAGTAAAATGAATCCTGGGACCACTAGACCAGCTTGGAGCTATCCGGAGTTGTTTAGCCAGAACATGATTCCTTGTAGCGTACCTGATTTGCATCCATCCTCTCGTTGCTACGTTATGAAACGTTTTTTCCACCGATTTTTCCCCTTTTTTTCGCTTTCGTCACAGCACTTTCTCTTCTTCGTATTTTGAGCCTGATTAATCATTGTTGGCCTGACTAATGACTCCGGAGGTTAATTTCCACCGAAATTTAATTTTCTTCTTCGATGTCTGGATTCTCCCTGTCGGAAAATTCTTGGACGTTCCAGCGGCAGTCTTCCAGGTTGCAATGCCTTGCCATGCCTACTATGTTTTTTTTCACGTCAACTGCATTGTCCCACAATTCGCACTACACTGCCACTCCTGGTCATTTATGGGACGATTAGAATAGTGCTAAGCTAGCCCGAAAACCTGGAACACAGAAGACTGGGATCTCTTCGGCTTGGATTCTGAGCAAGATACTCCAACTTTGTCATGTGGTAATGATTTGACATGTGGCAATGAGCAGTTTAAGGAATCTCAATGGAGAACGCTCGACATTCGTGTTATCCTCACCATCTCTACTTTTACTATGTCGTCATGCACTACTCATGCCAAATTCTGACATCTCAAAATTGCCAAATTTGGCTACTGACATCCATCATACCAAGAAATTTCGTGCAATTCTCACTCTTCTCCACTCGAACCTGTCTAAACAAATGAATTTTCTGGAGTCTTGGCTAGCATCAATAAGGTTTTAACTTTGAGTTTTCAGTCGTTAAAAACCACTAACTCATCGACGAGCTTAGCGGCAACAAAATAGTTTTAGCTAAACAAATCTAGTACGCTAACCTCCATTTCTTAACAGCTCCGAAATTCTGTTTGAACGCCTCGAGCGCCAGCAATGATGCTAGCATTCCCTGGGAAGCCACAACCTTCATGTCCAAGGACTTCATGGCCCATTTAATTTTGTTGCCGCTTCATTTTTTTTATTTGTTTTTTTTAATATTGCTACTGCAGATGATTAACACAAGTGCATTGGTGCATAGGTGAGAAAAAGATGTTCGAGTAGAGATAGTACCAATTTAAGTATTCCGGGAAACAACGCAGTTTTCCAGAATTGCATTGGCTTTTGATTGAAGAAGAATAATACTAGTCTAAATCGCCGAATTCCTACATACATAGAACTAAAAATTGCTGTGGCTTCACTTGAAATCGCTATCTCAAGTGTTCGGCTTCTTCATTTTATTTGTTTCTCGACGGGGTGACTATTAGGTTGATTCATAAGTTTTAGGAATATTTCAATTACATTCCTCGAAGAACAGCAGCTCGCGATTTTTCTCAGGGATGACCCGCTGCGATCCTAGATGGAATGGCAACAAATGCCTACGCTGCGGTTTTCCCGATTTCTACAACACAAAAAGGTCGGACACTAACCACCCGCGCGCGTCGGGCCCTGATAGGATTCCTATTCCAGAACTTTTACCCAGACGGACAGATCGATTTTGATCTAAGAGGATCGATAAGGTTCTAAAATGAGAGCACCTTTTGAAACATACTTTGAACTTTTTCTCCAAGTTCAAAAAAGGCAAAATCAGGAGGCGGTCAAGACTTACGCCGCGACGCGACCGCACCGCACGCGTCTGCTCAATTTTAGGTTGCTACTTCAAATTTGAATGACATCGGTGGCCACCTCTTACAACTTGTAGGCCCTGAAAGCACTCATTTGTCCTACGTTAGCTTAGAAAACTTGTGTATTTCTACACAGCGCTGCTCATACCTTTGAGCGCTGCAGCCGCGACGCACACACGAATTGACCAATCACAGCCCTTCAGCGTCCTCTTGCCACGCACCCGGCAAAATGGTCTGACGCTACGCACGCGGCTAGTACGTAAGTGTCCGTAGACAATACAAAAAGGCAGCCAACTTGAATTCCAATTCATTTTTGGCATTCATTCGTTTGTCTCTCAACAATGCTGGAGATTTCCGATTGCCTGCTATTCTGGAGGAATATCGCTCATGCGAGGAAATTTCCATAGCCAGCGTAGCTAGCCAAAACGGAACCAAATTCATTTGCAGGCAACCCCTTGCCTCCCACACTCTAGGATTAAGCCTGCAAAAAAAACTGAGCATATTGGGAGCCAAAAGCTGTCACCCAACCTATGTGTGGGCAAAATATTTCTGAGCAGTAGTGCTATGTGACACTTGGTTTCAGGCACTAAATAAAGAGAAAATCCACAAAGACCGAGAGTGGTCAGAAACGAAATTTGCTACCTTTTTGAGTCAAAAAATGAATAATTCCAAGTGCAGGGCAAGAACAAGCCCGTTTTGTTGTAGGGCGAATTTCACTTGTCAAAGTGCTTCCTAAGATTCGTGAATATGTGCGTTTTGGAAGTTTAAGAAGAACGAAAGGAAAAATCCCTAAAACTCATGACTTACCCTATGGAGGAGATGGAACAATGGAGTTTTTTTTTCTGCTCCAAAACAACAACTGCATGGTCTTATTGCAGTTTTCTCTGAGTACTCCTCTGTTGGCCACGCAAATTAAATTTTCGCGCATTTTGCTGCGTTGGAAAGACCGTAGTAAATAAGTGATCCCTCTGGAATGGCTCTATGCTCCGACGAAAAATTCAGATGAATCAATGAGGTCTTCTAGACCAGTAGCGGCCACGGTTCCCTATCAGCTGTGAAGTGCTACTTCGGTTCATGCCTTCAAAAAGAAAAGTCCATTCAGCACTAACCCCGTATCCTGACCACAATAGAACAGAGCCGATGATGTTGAAGCAACTCTATTCCAGCAGATGCGATTAGACCAAACGAGTAGTGAAGAGAAGTAAGTAAGCAGTAAACAGAGGAGAGAGGCAAATCTGCAGGAGTAATTCCCATGAATTGGCTTGTTTTGCATTCACCTGGAGCGAACTTCAGTTTCTATAATATGACTGAAACTTATATTTACTTTTTCTATAGGTGCATTCTCTCCTTAACCAGGTAACTTGTCCATCGTGCAGAGCAACACCTACAAATAAGTGGGAATATTCTTGCAAATGTTGTAATGCACGAGCCTCGCTCATATGTAGGCGTAAAGGGCCTCTGTCGTGGCTCTGGATGCATCATTGAGATTATCCAGAGTAAGCGTACCAACGAACGTGTTAAGAATGGGTACACATATATGGTGTAAACACATTTACCTTGGGTAATCTCAATGATGCATGCGGCCTATGACCATTGGCGGAGCTGCAGGGAAGCATGGGGTCACCAGCAGAGTAACCACAGCTATGCAATGAGGGATTCACTCCTGAAACTAGTTGGAGAGAAAACAAAAAAGACTGATTGGCATACGTATTGGGGCTCCCACAACGTTCTAAGTAATTGTGAACTATTCTTGATTCTGCTTGTCACCTGCTATGGAAGGAAAGCTCCAATTTCAAAAAAATATCGGACCCATTCACAGGCCTCTCTTCCATATCGCAAGGTTTGCCTCGATTGCGCGGATCCTCATGGATGTTTGCAAGCTGAACGCGGTGGTCCTTAGGGTCCTAATGCCCGCCGCCACATCAAAAATCTCTGGCCAGCACCAGGTCGAAAAGGGAATTGAGCACGAATTCGCCCGCACGTGTATTTTCGTGCGGTTCCCTTATTAACGCTACTTTCATTGCATACAGTGGTGGGATTCATGATAGCTCCCGTAGAAGTTCTGCTCATTCCTAGTGGACGAGTTCTCCTAAACAAATTTGCTACATCTTGCTGTTCCCGCATGTCATCATTTGTTATCGCTGCGGTAGTTCCGGAAGAAATCATTCACTCTGGAAGAACGGGTAGATCATTACCTTCCTGGGAACGTGCACGAATTCCGCCACAGGATAGAACACGTACGTGCCACTTTGATAGAGTGTGGTGGCACGGCGCAGACCAGGACTGCACATATCTGTCATATTAACAGTACTTCTCACATGTCTAGAGTTTGTAGCGCTCACTCCATGAAAGTTCCGGAGCCTTCATCAAAGAGAGGTCAATACCGGTGCTCCAAAGTTTCCGAGCGTTCGCGGATGATTCCATGGTCGCCTGGGAGAGGCCATCACAACGAAGCCCCGTCCAGGCGAAATAGCGTGTGCGGTGAGGAGACCCCAAACGAGGTGTGGGCACCTCACCCAGTTTCTCCTCGTTCCAAGCGCTATTTCTCGTTCTCGGGAGGGGATTCTGCTGCGATGCCCACACGGGAGATTGCGGCCGTATTCGGCTTGGACATGACATCTGGCCGGAAATAGATATGAGATCACGGCAACGACGGGGCCGCAGTGAAGGGGTGCGTGACAATGAACAGAAGTCTCTTAACTATTCTATTAGTAAGGACGTTGCCTTAGTTGACCCAAATTATACGGGGTGCGTTAAAATTATGGGTACAACTCGCGCACTGCGAATCGCTTTCAGTACTCGTACGAATGGAGTTGTTTCTGGAATTTTTTCAACATTCCTCCTGTCACGTAGTTGTCAGAGCTGCTAATTCCAATTAATCGGTACTTGGTCAGCACGGCTCAGTCCTATATTCAATGTTTTACTGCCATCGTCTAGCACCAGAGAACGCACAATTTGTAGCCGTTCGAATGTGTGCAAGAACGCCATCTACAGAATTGTGCAATGTATCGAATCCCAAAAAAAAAAACATGCCTTTTATCCATTATTTTGGCGCATCCTGTACACTTGGTTCACTTTGAAAGGTGCATATATATTTCATCCTCAGTAGATCAAAGAAAATTTTCGAAATACATAAAAAAAATTCGTTAATGTAGGGCAAGATCGCTACATGTTGGATCCTCGAAAGGAGTATTGGTTGCAGTCACGGTCCATTTTCATCTCACAAGATTCATTACCAAATTACGAATATTCAAAGGAAAAGACGCTGCCGAAGTTCTAAATAAGTTTCAAATATTTTTTTCCGCGACGATCTCTATATTAGCCCATTTGAAAAGCTTCACTGGAGCACGGCAGCAGCATTTTCTGTAGTAGAACAACATCAGCAATTACGTAAAGCTTAGTTTTTTTTTTTTTGGTTTCTGGATTTAAATGACATGATACGACTCATGGTGAAAATCGCCCCACCCGTAGTGGTGAAGCTGGTAGGAAAAATTGTACTAAAAACCCAATGACCGATGTCCAGACCCGAAATTTTGCCTCATCCCAAAACTTTTCAGTACGTGGAGGACCGAAAAATGAGCTGAATTATTTTTTGGTGGAGGAGACACAAACAGTTAGGTTAAAATTCTAGATGCCTATCCGTATCTGTGCACCATGGCTGGTATGGTCCCATAGCAATTTTTGTGGACACTTCTGATGAATTTTGCAATTTCTTAGAGAGAATTTTCAAACTGTGACCAATTGAGCTGGACTGCCAGTCAAATTGTTTATCTTCAGGTCTTTGGGTTTGGCTGATTCTCTTCGAGATTTCAGAAAAACAGATCTCAAAGATAGGGGCCCACCTCATATTCGTGTCTGAGCTATCAACACATTCCCAACCTCCTCGATGATCCCGGCAATGCACTTGAAATGTCCAGAAATGGCCTCTAAACCCGTTTTCCGGGACGGGCTTTGTACCGATTTGCTGGAGCAAATTTACGTGCTGATACGTATTGATCTTATCGATCGGACAGATCAAGGCGTGTTTACCCGACGCTGCTGCTGTGGCGGTCAGCCAGCACAGCCTGGAGCGAATCCCCCTACTGCTTCAAGGAGCGGGCACTTTTACCTTACCAAAAGCGGGGTTTTCGTCACTCCTCTGCCCTTTGCTGTATGTTATTTTAATCAGCGTGACGAGGAGGTCAGGAATCTGCTGATATCGTCGACATGAAAAATGAGTTGGGCGCCTGCCTTCAAGCATTATCACAGCGGATTCCCCACATCTCTCTCAGATCTTGATCAAACTATCGTAAACTCTGTACACCATCTATACCATCCAGTCTACCCTACTCTGTGCGAGTGTTTCTCGTTTTGCTGGTGAGAAATGGCTTAGAAGGAAATGTTCAACGGCCTCGAAAGGACTAAAACAAAAAAAGGTCACAAGTCACAAAGAATGAGGAGCTAATACACTGCGCTATGAAGTGGAAAAAAATGCCTATACCAACGTACTGCGTTGAGTGGAGGGTATTCTGATGAGGTTTGGAGGATTGAAACAATTATACCTATTGACAATTTTCTAATGACAGTTTTTGATTAGTTTCGCTTCTCCCTGGCGTACAGTGAACTCCAAACGGCCGTAGACGAGCGGCGGGACCGCGGCACGGCGTTCCTGGGCAGAGGCAACCAGTGCAGGCATGCAGAGCCCCTGTGTCCCTGCCCAAGAACGCCGCGCCGCGGTTCCGACCTTTGTCTATGACCGTTTGGAGGTCACTATGGATTCTTTGTGTTGATAATCGAAGTAAGGAAGTTTAATTACTATACAACACTTTTGCGCAGAGAATATGTCCTTTTGGATGGAAATATACGTAGCTGCCATTTTCTACCTTTCGTTAGGCGTTCCAAAGCGACGGTTTCAATCTGATCATGGTGGCAGCCGAACTGTTGCACCTCACGCTCATGCGCATTAGGCTCAATGGATTGTTCCTAGAACTGCGGTGATCTTCCCTGACGCTAGAGGAGCTGCACTGGTTACCTAGGAAATAAGTAGTTGGAGGAAAACAAGAAGTACGAGAGATTTGAATAGGTGCACTCTAACGACATGGCAACGAATGCGTTCTCAGAGCTGTCCGCAAACACTTTAGGTACGTGGGGAAACCGTCGCCGGAATGAATACTATCTTATCAGGTTCTGCTTCAAAAATAGCTACACGTATTGCTCCCTATTCCAGTTACTGTTTTTCTTCTGAGTTTCTACCACTCAACCAGTTACTGCTTCGACTATTACCATTGTTTGAGGGATATAGACATGCACCCTCCCTGGTGCGAAAAAAAAAACCTAGGAACATGATAGGTAGATTTTCGACAAAATTGAGATCCTTCTTCCCAGAGGATGTAGTAGAAACCATTTTGGGCACATCTAAAATTGAGATTGAGCTGGAATTGATGCAATCCTCATTCCCTGATCCAAAGCAGGTACCCTCTGAAGATGGATTGTCTACGAGTTCAAGTTGGGGCAAACTTCGTTGCAGTATAAGGGGCAGTGACTGCCGTACCTTTCCAGAAATGACGATATGTGAGTGTATACATCAGGGATGAGGGGAAGTCAGATTCGAGAATCTGGAACCCGAGTCTGAAGTCGGAAACCCCAAGAAACACCAGAATAGCGGAACCGCCGGAAATCGGATGTCGGAAGAAGGGAGAATCCATTATGCGTACATATGCATCCGCAAGGCTTAACGTTGATGCACGTAAACCTTGTATCGTTGAACAAACTGATGGTCATCTTGGCAATTTTATCCAACTATTTTCATGAACAGTGCTATACTTTGAGATTCCAAGAATAAATCAAAAAACAAGGGCTCGCTGAACAAAACCTACGT
Source organism: Ancylostoma ceylanicum (assembly GCA_000688135.1). NCBI lineage: Eukaryota > Metazoa > Nematoda > Chromadorea > Rhabditida > Ancylostomatidae > Ancylostoma > Ancylostoma ceylanicum. Next base: position 696,158 of record JARK01001365.1, on the reverse strand, counting down.
ACATGAGCAGGACTTCAGCAAATTGGACAGACAATAAAACGTTTTAAGTTTAAGATAAAAGCTTTGGAGTTAACACCCCATGTTTCCCACAGAAATATAGCTTCTACGTAACGAAGAATGTTGAATACTATTAGCGCAGCTATCAAAGCAATCCTCCATGACAAAGGTGTCCTCTAGCAGTTCATCCACTGTGAGTCTGGGCATCTTTTGTTTATACTGTTGGCGGCACTCTTTTGAAGAACTGAGAGTTGCCTGATTTTTCGATTTATCCTATGTTGTTTAGTTAGCTAAATTTGAGTGAATGATAGACGACAACCTCAAGTTTTTCATAAGTTCATTCACCAAGTGCTTCATGTTGATCGTCATCTGTTGCTAGCTCAATTTCTGGTACTGTGACTCTTTTAATGCGAAATTTCTTTGAATCACTAGGCGGTGCATCATTTTAACGCCTAAGCATACAAATGAGCTCATACTGTGGATACGGGGCATGAATCTACGAAGTCTGAAATCCTGGATGTTGAGTTACTCCAGCCAGAGGTTGCTTCGCCGAATCAATATATGTATTGTAAAAATCTCCAACCTCAGAGCACTGTGCTTCAAGAAGCAGGTTATGTAGAATCAACCTGTTATCAAAATGGGGCTCCCAAAGTCATCGGTACGGTCCGCGTGCTATCAGCTTTACGAAACCATGAAAAGTTAATTTTCGTGATAATTAGTTTTACAGCAATGACTCGAATAAAAACTGTGGCCAAATACTTTCGGGAGCCCTTATTAGACCAGCACTTCTGGCGGAATATGCGCAAAAGGTTATAGTGCAGCTTGCTAACCTCCATCGCAAACCTAATTTCCAAGAAAGAAGCATTTTAAATCAAGCTACTGGAAAATTCTGAAAAGTGTGTACTTTCTCACGAATTCTTACATACTTCTCAGAAAACCCGGCAGGTATCACAGGAATATGTTGTTCCTTGCCGTAGGGAATTGTTCATACTCGTTCATGGGAAAGAAAAAACGGTATGGTGGAAGGTGTTTAGTAAGTATCTCGTGGCTGTCACCGTTATTGCTCTGTTGACGACTGATCCTTTAAAAAATCTACATTTTCATGTGTTGGGTTGAAAATTTTGAACCTTCCACTACACTTCTCACCCAGTTACCCAGGAGACTGACCAGTTCTTGTCATGATTCCGTATGATTTCGAAGGTCTTGACTTCATTTATTTTTTCCACAGTCCAACAGTTTCATGTACTTCTGTGAAACTTCTCGGTTCCCCATTTCACAGTATTGCTCACCCCAAGATCCCCCGTCAGGCTTTGTTCATCTGCCACGAATAATCATCAGGTTATAAAATAGTTCATTCCTATGGTACTGAAGCGCATTCGGGCGATTCACTAATACAACTTGATTGGCTGGTCGTAAGGGTAGGTCATGCACCTCCTCGTCCCGTTAGTTGTGTGCAGATCGGAGTTTCGACGGAATCGAATAAAATTCGAATATTTATTCGAATGTTCGCGTATTCGAAATTTCGAGGTTTCCAGAACATATGAAAATTCAAATATTCAGAAATTTGATAGTCCTGCAATATTCGAGGAAGTCCTGCAATATTTAAAATAATGGGAGTTTTTAGTTGGTTGAAAATTCCATAAAGAGATATTTTTCCATAACTAGAAAATTACTATCTGAGACTATTTCAGTATTACTGATAATTACTTTCGAGTACGTAACACCTGCATCATCCATGCTTCGAGAGAAAGCTTCTCTAACAGCAATGAATCGAACATCACGTAGTAGTACTTGCTCTTTCAAATGTACAATTTAGCCTCGCACACGCACACTTAACTTGTGCCCTCGAGAATCGACAAACTCTGGCCTAAAAACGCAACAACTCCGTGAAGCTTACTCTTCAAAATTAAAGTGATTCTTCCTTGGTGATTCAATTACACGAGGGTGTTCGATAAAGTCGCCATGGAGTGGCCCTCAATCTGCATCGAAATTCGCTCCTTCTTCCTACTTGATTAGGCTCGATTTTTGTTGCCACCGGTTGTTATGTGTTCCAGTTAACCGCAACTGTTTGTCCATGAAATTCTATCCGTACCCTTTAACGTTTCAGTTTTCTGTTGGTTCGTGTAAGAAGTATTCCGAGGGCACCAACTCCACCCCTTTTCTGAGTGAAGTTTCGCTGCCGAAAAGAAATTTCCTGTTTTGAACATTCCAATTTCGTCTCCATGTGGAAACGTTTCTTAAAAATCTAAAACTGAATGACATGTGGAATTTAGAAAGCGGATATCGTGAGCGAACTGCATAATTGAGCGCGTCGAAAGGAAACAGATTGAAAATGTCCTCATTACGGGGAAACTTCTGATAATAAATCTAATAAAACTGCTCATTTATGCTTCAGCAGCGTCCACTTCCGAGAAAAAAGTTGTCACATGGTTGGAACTGAAGCAGTTCAAAGCAGCTCTCGCCTTCTTATTTTACCTTTCGAAACCTTTTCATGATGTTTCTCGCAAACCCGAGCTGTATCCCTTCTTGGACATCCCAGTGACCGAGCCCATGTACTGGCAACAAGCTCAATCCCAATCCTTCATGCACGATACTAGGAAAAGCTTGTGTTGGGAAATGAGCTTCCAAACCACCTATGACAGCGCCGGTCCTTGTTTGTATACCTAACTGCATGCGGCGCTCCCCTCAAAAGAAGGTGCATTTCATTACCAGATGGACAGCTCCAGTCGTTTTGCTCTTTCTTCTCAATTGAACAATTTCCCCCTGGTGTCCTTTCTCTTACTCATCGAAGAGAGTACTTACAATTTCTGGAGTACTTCTATTCCTGATCACAGTAAGGTTGAAATGTATTTTACCAATCAACTCACCTGCATTATTTCGTCCTCCCTTCATAACTCGTTCAAAAGAGAATACATAGCTTGTGATGATGATTCGGAGTCTTTTTTGCTCTTCTTTTTTCCTCTTGACGAGACTATTTTCACTGAGCACATTGTCGACGTAATGCTCGTTTAACAGTGGTAGCCAGAGTAACACATCATGAAATATTCATAATTACTACGCTGGCAAAACAAAGCCGCAGAATAATTCATGTTTATAACTAGCAGGAATCACAACATGTAGAAGTGTTAGTTGTCACGATTTGCTAACCCAAACTGCAGCGCGGCGTCGCGTTACTCTGACTGTCTGCCGCATCTCAATGTCCCATCGTCTATCTTCAATTTCTATCAATCCCCTCACTCTTTACACAAGGCTGGCCGCACCGCTCCGGATGGAATGTCTGCTCGCGACACAAACTCGACTGAAATGTCTATGTACTTCCTAGAACATCTAAGAAATAATAATGTACTATGCAGATTGGTGCATAATTATCGAATAATTATCGATGTTCTCGACACAAAATGCTTGTGTCCAGAACATAGATAATTGTGGCTGGTATGTGCTTCAACCACCCTTTTCCTAGATTTTTTTTTATTTTGTTGAGAGCCAAGCAATGCTAAGCTGAGAAAAGCTGAAATCTACTGCCAGCTTTCCTACAACAGAACATTCCTTCTCTTCTTCTGCGGCAGAAAGGACTTCAGTGGTAAAATCCGACTGCCGAGCTCCTACCCATTTGGGCTCATTGGGTCCTATTTGTACACTACAAATATAAATAAGGTTACCTAATGAGTACATAGGAGGAGAAACACTGGACAGAGCGCTGGTTTCCGCAACCAAAAATGAGCAGGAAAAAAACGCTGGATATTGATACACTATCATCACTAGAGAGCTTACTTTTCTTTCGAGTATTTGACCTTTTTGAATCGATTCCTGAGTTGAAAATGAAATTTGTCAACTTATTTGGCCTTGGTTCAATTCTAAACATACTCCTTAGCACGTCAAACATTCGCGCTTGAAGGCAGCGCCAGGAGCAATAGCGAAGCTTCCTATGGTTTCCGCAAAGAAAAAAAAACCGGAAAAGAACGATGAATCGCGAGAGACGAACTTTGTAGCAGGACCCTCCGAAGCTGAGGAGATATGCTTGAATACCAGAAGTCTTTTCGTAATAAATTCTGCTCCCAATCATCAAAAATTTGCCGATTAGGAGAGTGCTCCCAGGCTGCGGTTTTTGGTAGGGTTACATTACCTAGACCCGGATGTATCCTCGAGATTTTCCAAAATAAACATTATAATGAGTTGAAATTTGCCCTTTAAATGGCACCAACATTTTTATCCATACATACGTAACGTTTTCTCTACCTAGCTGCTATTCAAGAATAGTCACATCCATGGGTAGAAGCTTACCCTTCCTTCTGATGCAGCCGTACGCTGTTGTGTTGTTTGGTAGCTGAAGTCATTTTATGAGATTTGAGCAGGTTTGCTTTGCTGATCTGGTCGAAACCGACAGTTTTTTTTTCTCGAAATTTCATGAAAACAATAACCACTTTGCAGAAGTAGCAAAGGCCTAACTTTAGTGGAAACTACTAACTAAGGACATTTGATGGGCAGTCTCAAGAGCTTCCCACTCAAGAGTTGCAGATTTGCTTCAAAGCCTTCGTGTCGATACCAGTACCGGTGGCCTTACGTGGACCAAGTGCATTTTCAGGATGCATTTTGTAACCGTTGCCATGTGACAAGTTGAGCTTTCTGAGAAAGCAGCACGTAGTCAATCACAGTACATTTAACGCACCTAATTATGGAGTTCCAGAAAGGTCGTCACTTTGTTGGCCTTGATAGCTTTCCGAATGAGCATGGCATTAGAGTTATAGCAGCCCTTTCTCAAGAATTCCATGAAGTTGTTCAACGTCTCCACTTTTCGCGGACTTCTGAATACGAAAATTTCCAGGGTGGTCACATTAGCCATGCAGTTATGTACCCAAACTTTTGAAAAAGATTCCTCTCCGCTACAAAAAAGATCCCCCCATTATAACAGAGAGGCCATTCATGTCCGTTAACCGCATGGCAAACGTTCTTCCACTGAACGACTTATAAGCTTCAAAAACTGCTTTGTGGCCCTAACCGGATGACTGAAACGCCTCCAGCATCTCTGATGACCAACTCCATGGGACGCCAACAGAACTTGCGACGTTTTGCCGTAGAGCTGCTGGCTCAGGAGTCCTCCTATAATTGCGTAGTATGACTGCACATACACTGGACTCCAAACGGCCGTTGACAAGGACTGCGGCGCGACGTTCTTGGGCAGAGACACAGGAGCTCTACATGCTCTGCATGCTGGCTCTGGTGTCTCTGCCCAAGAACGCCGCGCCGCGATCCCACCGCTTGTCTGCGGCCGTTTGGAGTCCACTATATCCTTGTAAATTCACCAGTGACGTGCGGTAATGAATTCTCGCTAATCGTGGCTCCTAAGTCACCTCTCGGATCACTCACTTCTCCAGAGGCATGCAATGAAGAAAAAGCTGCGCAGCTGCGAATTCTCAAGCAAGTATCGATAAAAAGCAGTACAGTTGTTAGCACCTGCAGTGTAATTTGAAATCCTACCCACAGTTTCCCAACATCAAAAGAGTTGAAATTTAACGCCTGTTGTGCCGCCTTTTGGAGTGAGCATTGAAGCGCATTTGCCGAAGTGTTGTTGTTGAGCTCGTTGGTTGACATATTCTTTTTGGGGATGGGGGCCATGATGAGGCAGTTGGGGCGCCAAGTTTTTTCATTGGCCCAGTCTTGGAATAGTCCAACCACAGAACCATGGCCCGCCCAAGTTTTGCCTCATCATGACCCACACCCTCTTTTTGGCGACACTTCAGCGTCCTTCTTGATAGCAGTACTTGCTGTTAGTCTTGCTGAAACAAATCTGGATGATTCCTTGTTGTATGTCTGAGTCGTCTACATAGTGTTTGTGTGTCATTGTTATTGAATGCTAGGCTATGTAAATTTGAGTACTGCGAGCGCCGTCGCGTTCTTCATCGTTCAGCTTCCAGTGGTGAACTAGCCGTAGACAAATGTGTGGATGGTGGTTGAAGAGCCTCTCATAAGGACTGAAAATTTTCGATATTTTCCAAAGAAGGGCACTGCACCAAAAAGACGTAAGTCCTGTTTAGCCGTTCTCCTGGTTCTAAACGTGAATTCGTTGAAGCCATAGAGCATATTCGAGGTCCTGACAAGTGACTCGTAGAGAGAAGGGCAAACGGAGCGTTGAACGCTCTGTCAGACCCACTCCTTCGAACTCCTATTGGTTTTCCGTTGTGCTACAAATAAAAGCAGCACCCACGGAAATTTTGGTCTTGAAGGTTTTAGCATATACTTAATGTAACCGGGCTGCTTAACGTTTTCATGAAGCTATAATTTTCCAGGAACGCCAAATATGTCCTTATTAAGAGCTCATATTTAGGTTATGGACAACAGGGGTGGTCGAGTTGCTCAGGTGGGAGGATGAGGGCCGATATCAAACGATCGATAATGCCGTCTCTTAAAACCGATGGTTGCTCGCGCATTCAAGATTTTGGTCTTACATACAGCCTTTTTTGGAATTCAACAGAAGGAATACCCATTGGAAAATGTGTGGCGATTAACAAAACCAACGTTGGAAAAAGAAAACTTCATTGAATGCTCTAACGGAGGAGAAATGCCTTAAAATTTAAATTATGACAAAACTAGCCTTAAAATTACCCAGGTAGATATGAACACCATCGAATGCGCGTGGAAAGTTATAGAAGTGCATAAAAACAACAAAAAAAATATTTGAAAAATCACGAGAATGACTCGCAGTGAAACAAAAACCATTTAATTTGGGGGTCTGGGAATGCAGTGAAACAGCTGATTAGACGTCGTTTCATGGAACGCCCTCTGTTTGACGGACGGTTAACTCGTCGAAAATGTTCGCTGTCACGTAGAAGTACTGGTTACTAAGCTGAACGCAGGCCATTTCCGCAGCTTTTCTTGTGGGTGAACTGTTTGGGATGTACTGAAGTTTCTGAGAAAGTGAAAACTTGAGAGGCCAAAGTTTCCGTGGGTGCTGCCTTTAAGTCCTGTACACATATACAATGTACTTTATCTAGACGGATAAACGCATTACCGTTGCTCGCACTGTTTGGACATAAGACTGTCCAATAAGACTGTCCATGTGTATGCCTGTCCACTCGTTTCACTGCAGAATACGCGTATTCGTATGATTAGTGGAAAACAGACGGATTGTGATTAGATATGATTAGTGGATAACTTAGTGGATAACATTATTTTCTGTTGCACTAAGTAATGAATGCATGGATGGAGAAAGTATACTGTACAGAAGAGAGGATAGAGACCGGTAGGAGTGAGCCAGTGACGACTGTTCTCTTCCCAGACTACTGTCGCTATATTTATTCCACGAGACCACTCCGCTTTTCCTCAAATGTTGTTCTTTTACTTCAGTTCGCGGCTCGTACGCCTAAGCTGTGCATACTTCGCCGCTTCTTCGTCGCTGACCAAGAAAAACTACCACAAGTTTTACAGTTTTATCACACAATCTGCGCTGAATTTAGTGCAGGTGTAGGCAATTTACGCAAATGTGTGTGTGTACAGGCCTTCTCAAAAAGATAGACGGATTGCGCGTTTGCACCATCGCGGCGGGGCCTGAACGAGGGATGCAGAGAGAGTATGCTTCAAGTGAGAGTATCGAGTAGGTCCCACCGCGATGGTTCAGTCGCAACACTAAGAAACCGCACGCGCAATCCGTCTATCTCTTTGAGAAGGACTGCATGTGTGTGGGTGTGTGCGTGCGTGTGTGCGCAACAAAATTCTACATTGGTCAGTGGTAGTGAATGTGAGATCATACAGTGAACTCCAAACGGCCGTAGACAAGCGGGACCACGACGCG
>JARK01001365.1:660680-675056 GCA_000688135.1 Ancylostoma ceylanicum | reverse complement strand
TTAAAGGCAGTGTCCAGGCAAAATCATTTAGCTCGAGTGCTCATTAGATTATGAAAGCGGGTCGACTCTGTAGGCATTTGCCAAAATTTCAGCGAAAAAGTCCCAGAAATTTGCGAGATATTCACCTTTGACCCAGTACTCAAATCCATCTCCAGTGCCCGCTCCGCCCCTTCGACGATTTCATGAAGGCAGACTGACAGTCTGGTCCCTCTCCGCTTTGGTATGTTAGGGATGGCACTCTCCCCAACATGGGTCAGCTTGTTGAACACGCGTTCTTGAATTGGACACGTATTGAAATAGATACCTGTCTAGAATTTCGACTACAATTGCGGAAAAAAATGGTTACTAGTGAAACTACCAACGAAAAGAGTAAAACGATGTTGTAAATGTGCCTCAGGAAGCTTTAGAGTTTATCATCAACAGTAATCAGCTGGGTTTCCGAAATGTAGGAGCACGAGAAGCCTCATTGCCATCTTTTGATTCTTGGCCTGACAACTCGTCCACATAGTAAATTTCAACCTTCTAAAAGCCACAGATTTCGAAGTTTTTGTGGGGAAAAACCTGCACAGTCAACTCAGCTCGGCGAGTAGAGTAAAAACGCCAGATTTGAAGTTTTGAGAATTTTGCCTGGACACTGCCTTTGAACTCAAAATTTGAGATTGATCTTTCAACTATGAAACGCATTGTAGAACACTTATTTTTTCTTTGCTGAATAAAATCATTCTTCGGGGGTCAGTTTCTTCATCAACTTGAGTAGAGAAAAGCTTTAGAAAAATAGATTTCCTGAGGCCCAGGTGGCAAATAAAAATCATCAATTAACAAAAAAAAATAACAAAATTAATTAACAAACAAAAAAAGACTATCATTTCACCTTTTGACTAATTCGTGGATATCTGGGAAAGCCCCATTCTTTTCTCCCATATCCTCACCCCCTCCCCCTCCCCGGTCCCCGAATTCCACTGACATTGTGGTCTCATTGGCATTCTCACTCTTAGTTTTCTACATGGCAAAAATGCTTAGGATTTCACAGGGAAGCACGTGGTCAAGGCAGTTAAAGTGGGGAAATGCTCATACATTCGATGATTATATTTCGGTTTTCCGTGTAATATCAGTAACTGATGTATTTATAAGTATGTATTTCAATAAAGAGAGTTCTGTAGTCAGTTTACGATAGGCTTGTTGTCATCTGACCGGATAAATGAATGAACTTATTTACATCATTTTCTCCTGCAAATGCTCAAGCCAGGTTAATGCTATTGATAAAGGTATATAATCATTTGACTTTCGCAAGGCTGGGGTTGGAATCTCGAAGTTTTTGGAACCAACTATAGGATAACACAAACATAGGCATGGAAGCCACCAGTAGAGACTATTCATTTTCCCACATTTTTTAATGGGTGGAGCCCACATACATTCACATTTATCCATGCATCATTTAGGTTGTCCAAGAATATGAACGCGCAGTTATTTTTCGCTTAGGACGTTTGATGCCAGGTGGAGCAAAAGGTCCCGGTAGGTTTTTCCCCATTATATTGGGCATTTCACGAGAATGTCTGTTTACGACCATACTCGTCCCAGGAATTTTCTTCATCGTTCCGTGCATTGACACATATAGAAAGGTGGATTTACGAGTTCTTTCATTTGAAGTGCCCCCTCAAGAGGTTTGTTCGAATGATATCGTCGTGTGTGGATGTTCATGTTCAACCCTGCTCCATTCAGATATTGTCGAAAGACTCTGTCACTGTGGCTGTGGACGCAGTGGTCTACTTCCGGATATCCAACGCCACCATATCAGTTCGTTTTCCTCCACAATATTTTTGATGTTCTACTGAGTGATCACGTCCGCAATCGCAGGTAACAAACGTGGAGGATGCGGCGAGGTCGACAAAGCTGCTCGCTCAGACAACGCTCAGGAACATACTGGGAACGAAAACGTTGGCAGAAATGCTCTCTGATCGCGAAGCGATCTCACACCAGATGCAGGTTCAGTTATGAGCATGAGGCTGCTGAAAGGAACGGTGAATTCACACACTTTCGTTCTGTTCACATTCAGACAACGCTCGACGAAGCAACCGAGCCCTGGGGCGTAAAAGTGGAGAGAGTGGAAGTGAAAGACGTGCGCCTTCCGGTGCAACTGCAAAGGGCAATGGCCGCGGAAGCCGAGGCTGCTCGAGAGGCTCGAGCGAAGGTTAGCGAGAATTGGGTTGGAGGCAAAAAGCATAGCACATTTCGGAATGCTAAAAGAAACTCAGAATTAATGGCAACCTTGGAAAAGGCGTTGTGTACTGCTTTCAAAATTCCACATGGCCCATTCCAAAATGAAAACATTGTCCTTGTGTTTATAAAAAATAGAACTTGTCTGGACTACCACATGTGAAGAAGGGGCAGCGAAGTAAGCCTCTTTCATACTTGAACGCGAGGAAATGACATCATTGCTGTGGCCACAACATGTACAGTGGGCGTCAATGGCGGTGACCCGTCTGCGGCCTCGAAANCCTATCGTCGTCTGATCACCCCAACACATGATGAACTGGATTACATAATGCCCCTGAAATTATTTGCCCTTCAAAACAGTGAAGACTGAGTAGGAGAAGAACTGGGGAGCCCCGTTTTTTTTTTTTAAATAAAGTTTTCGTACATTTCTGGAGGAAAATTCCGAGGAAAACCTGCGATTCCTGTTCGATTTCTCCCACCTCGTTTGCTTGGTGGTACTTGCATCAGACTGTGGTATATAATTAAGTACATACAGTGGGCGTCGATGGCGGTGACCCGTCTGCGACCTCGAAAAGCACGCAGCGCGACCGCGCCGCTCGAGCACGAATCCTCTCCTGGACATCAAATTATGGGGTTTTCTTGATGATCAGGTGGTTTTCTTATTAGTTTCCATCAAATGTGATGGACAACTGTCAAGAAAACCCAGATTCGCCACCGCTGTGACGATTCTATCGTGAGCAGCGCGGTCGGGCCGCGTGCCTTTCGAGGCCGCAGACGGGTCACCGCCATTTACGCCCACTGTACAGTCCTTCTGCGCAATCGGTAGAAAAGTTTCGAGCGCGCAGAGCCTGCGGCGCGTGCGCGGNATCAAGAAAACCCAGATTCGCCACCGCGGTGACGATTCTATCGTGAGCGGCGCGGTCGGGCCGCGTGCCTTTCGAGGCCGAAGACGGGTCACCGCCATTGACGCCCACTGTACGATGCGACAGATAGTGAGATTGAGTAATTTGTTGGTTCTTTTTTGAGTTGGAGAAAAAGAAACAAAGACAAATTCTCAATCCACAACGTGGACTTGATCGTCGCATTGCGCTTGTTGGCGAAATCAACGCGAATTCAGTCCATTGTGCGATTTTGAAGGGAAAAAGTATAGGAGTGGCTGAAAAAAACATTTGGAATTCGAACCTCTATAGGCTTGAAAGGGAAAATATGGTTTCTAGGAACCCCTTTGTTTAGCATTTTCTTATAGACACTTCTTTTTTCAGGTAATCGTAGCAGAGGGAGAGCAAAAAGCGTCGCGTGCCTTGAAGGAAGCAGCAGAGGTCATTGCAGAATCACCTTCCGCCCTCCAGCTTCGTTACTTGCAAACTCTTAACAGTATCTCGTGAGTTTTCTTTCTGCAATTGGTTATACATATATTTTCTAATTAGTCCATCTGAATGCTTTTAAAATATAATGAGCTCCTGCTGAGCACGACCTAATTATGGAAGGGCAAATATTTTATATAACATGAGCTTATTCCTTATTTTAACCTTCTTTCTCTCGACTTCATGTAATGTCCTCATGCGCAATCGGTAGAAAGTTTTCGGACGGGCAGAGCCTGCGGCGCGTCGCGCCTGTAACAGCGCTCCGGCGTCCTCGCTCAGCTGTTCGAGAGAAACAGGTTAAAATAAGAAAGAAGCTCACGGTCAGGATTAGGCTCGAGTAAGGGTTTTTTGCAGATTTCTTTATTGTTCAAAATGTTTTTGTAATGAAAAGGTCTGAGGCTGACCGATATTGATCGGTCGCCCCCCCCCCCACATCTCGCCCGCGCATACCCGACATCGTTATTTTTCATGTTTTTTTTTTGTTTTTTTTGAATTGTTTCTGGCTTCGTAGAGAGCTGCTTGTCTCAGATAGCCGCTAAAAACGCCTAGCTGAGCCTAATCCTGACGAACGGCGCCTTCGAACAAGCTGAGCGAGCACACCGGACCGCTGTTACATGCGAGACGCACCACAAGCGCTGCGCGCTCAAAAACTTTCTACCGATTGCGCATAATGACTATAACCATGTGATCCGACGGTGTGATTGGGATTATATTAAGGCACCGTAGAATAATGGGCTCAATCTGTCGTGATAATGTAAAATTTAAAAATATTGTTCGAAACAGGAAGAAACGTCCTACTGTAAAGGCGTGTATGGTCCTTGTCGAAAGGATGGACGGGCTGCGCATGGGGTTTCATAGCTTCTTGGTCAGGGGTGTGCGTTACTAGCGTAACGAATTAACGCATTAACGCGTAACGGCCATTTTTGGCCTAATGTAACGATTAACGGATTAACGAAATTCGAAATTTTCCTAACGCACACCCCTGGACTAAAAAAAGACAGGTCTTTGACAGCTCCCAGCAATGTGGATATATTAAGACAGAGGTCCAAGAATTTATGCGAAATTACAAAAATTGGGTGGGTAAGAGATTTCGAAACAAAGCTTCCGTGACTAGACTTTCGATACAGAAGTAAATCCTATTTGAGAAACAGTGATTAGATCAACATAAATTCGTTAGTGATTGAGAACGTACTAGATGGCAGAATTTGAACTCCTTCATTGTTTCGTAACTGAGCAGATACATTGTAATGATAGTACGAAGAAATTCCTGTTAACCCTAGAATCTGAAATATCTGAGAAACATCAGCTAATATCAATGAATTAATTCGCTTTCAGCACCTGAAATCTATAAAAAGAGTTTCTCTTACCTTTCGAAGTTGTACTATTTTCTGACTTCAGTAAGTCTTCAGAAGCAAACCACCGATCAGTACGATGGTAGTTTCATAGCAACTTCATGAAAAATTACCTCGCAAAAGTCTGCTGCACTTTTCTGCTTCTCGCACATGCACATATGGACGATGTGACTGTGTCTATGTACGTACACTGAATGTCATCCAGTCAGGATAAGAAATGAATGGTCATTTTACTAATATGAGAAGTACAATAATTAATAGTAGGAGAGTTACACCATCAGATCGACTGCATTACATTGAATAGGAGAAGCTATGTCATTGCAGTTCCTTCCCTCTGTTTATCTTTTTCATGGCGTGCTTATTTCTGCATAAGCGATGGAAACGGAAAAAAAGTAGAAACAAATGAATGAGTATTCTTTTTTCAGGGCTGAGAAGAACTCAACTATAATTTTTCCGTTCCCGATTGATTTGCTCAGCTCTTTCCTGCAACGGCCGCCAACAAAGCTGTATGTTTTTATTTCAGTTTTTTAAACAAAATTTGGCAATCCTGCCAGGACGGTAACAGGATTCATGGCGACTGTGTTTCAACCTGGTTTCTTGCCTTCTTATATACAGGGAACTTCAAATGTACGCAGACAAGAGGCGAGACAGCCGCGCGGCTCTCTCGGGCAGAGACCAGAGGTTCTACATATGGCTCTGGTTGTCTGCTTCTGCTAGCAAAGAACCTAACCACAGTGCCACGCCGCGCAGCGGTCCCGCGCATCGTATGCGTACATTGAGAGTTACCTATATACATGTAACTATCGACGTCACCAAGGTTGACTGCTTCATTAAACTAAGCGTAACTGGAATGTAGAACGATGCTAACGATACAATGATTCCTAAAGGAATTTGACCTATGTGTTTCTCATTTTCAGACAGTTATGTGCAGTGAAAGGTGTGTCTTATTAGTAGTGGTCTTCTAGATACTGAAAGAATCGAACAAAACATCTCGTATACATACTCCTCTGACGAGCCAACAGATGCCCTACCAAGTATTCTCAAACCCTGAACGAAATTATTAAATAGATTCACCAATAAATGCAGCACTCATATAAAGTGAGCGTCTATGGTGGTGGCCTTTCTGCGGTCTCGAAAAATACGCGGTGAGACCGCGCCGCTCACGTTGAATCGTAGCCGCAGTGGCTAATCTGGGGTTTTTTTTAATGGTTGTTCATCACATTTGATCTTAACTAATAAGAAAACTATTTAACTATCAAGAGAACCAAACAGTTCGTTGTTCCGGAGATGATTCCCGCTCGAGCGATGCGGTCCGCCGCGTGCTTTTTGAGGCCACAGGAGGGCCACCGCCATCGACACAAACTGTATGTACATACGTATTATACGCTTGGTCCAACATTTTTATTGAATTTTTACCTCTGCATGTCAAGATAGTGATGTCTTTCACCGGTCTCACTTGCTGTTTTTTAAGAGCAATTTTTACTTCGCTTTTTGAACTTCGCGTAGAAGCATCACTATTTTGTTGTAGGGTTCAATACGCTTTTGACCGTAACAAGGCACTATTATGTAAAAACAAGTACGAGTCATCGAGTTTTCCGTCCTTCATTGATGATAGGGAGGCAAGTTGGTTAGATAGCCAATATGTAAGTTCAGAAATTCCGAAGTTATCCCGCAGCTACGGAATCCGTGTTAGGAGATTGCCAGGATACTGGTCAGACGGGGAGGAGTGAGGAGATTTTTCCTCAACTTGTTTCTACATTCTTGGATTGGGAAAGAAATTAACAAATTTAGAAGTCAAGGATGGGAACAGCTATTGAATACATAATCTGACAAAGAACAGGATTATCAAAATGGTCGAAAATTTCATGCTTTAGTGAGAGTTGTGCTCCGTCAACGATGCTTCCACACTCATCAAAAACTCACGCGTGCTAACACCGCTATGCCAGCACCAACACTCGTACGACGTGCTTTGCAACACCGATGTTTGATTTGATCACAATAAAAGCTTTGTTGTTGTTTGTTGTTGACCAATTTCGTTCAGTTAGGAAGGCCCGTAGTAACACTTAGCTTATGTGGTGAAATGGCTTTTGTTGTGTTCTGGATGTTGTGTACTCGGTTTACTCGGTTTTAGACGATTTTACGGTAAGAGCTCAATTTGACCTCACAACGTTTTCTTTTTTCTTGCATCTTAGTGGTGTGCTTGTAAGCATCCAGCAAATATGAACACATCGTCCTTTGATTGAATATCAAAGTAATCTCATGTACAAAAGAGCTCACATTGAATATCGTTGAACAATGCAAATACGACTGTATAAATGTTGAAAATTTGTTCCTGCTCAATCCACAACCTATGATGATTGGCTCAATCTTCACCTGGTGTAATTTATCCATGGGATGTGAAAAAAACGACTGTCGCTCGAGCCACTGTAGCTCACCGTTGCACTGCCAGAACTTCTTTGCAACCGCTCCTATGAATAAGCAGTGACAACCGTTTGATCCGTCTCGACGAGCGTGTTTCTCACAACACCACGTAAAATTCAGCTATAATTTCCCTTTGTGCATTTCTTGGAAGCAACCAATATATCGACAGATGCCGCGAAAACTTTTGCGTTCACGCAGTTCGAGTCTGAACAGAGGAAATCTAGCGATTTTGAAGGCATTGAAATTTTAGCAAAGTTATGTATGCTGTATATAACAGCGTATCCTATTACACTGGACTCCGTCAACGAAAGTATGAGATATTTCGAATTGTTGAACAGACTTTCGCGTTCTTTGATGCGTTGAGTACTGCTCCCATAAAATCTTTTCAAAAAATATGAATTTCCTTTTTTTTCTTCTGTTGATGTCGCGAGGGCTCGTTAATATCTTCATGTGTAAGCTTTCAGCGTTAACGCCTTTGTCAGACCTTAATCTTACAAATAAATAGCTATCTCACCAAAATCACACGGACACTTACAGTAACAACACCAAATATGCTGGTGGTAACTAAGTATTTCGACTTCGCGGCTGAATGGTATATAGTTGCTCACCTACATTTGAATGACTTAGTCACAACAAAATTTAGCACGTCGAGCAAATGACAACTTCACCCCTACGATGTTGTTAAGAAAATGAGACTAGCACAAAATTATCAGAAGTAGGAGGGGTTTACACCTCTGATCAGGCGATGATCCGCAGCACTTCCTTTAGTTTCTCTTTATTATTTATTTCCGGGCCATATCGCTTTATTCCGATCGCTTCCATAAATTTTCATTTTAGAGTCCGGGTCAAGTTTTTTTTCTATAAACGCAATATCAACGTTACCAGTCTTCGCTCGAATACCGATCGTGTGAAATTGGCTTGCCATCGAAATTTCCCCCGGTGGATAGAAGGTAGGGAAAGCAGCGGCGTGGATTTTATAGCCCCATCCCTGTGTGTTCGCCGCTAGGGGAATTACCAATTCGACCGGGATACTAAATGTGCTAGATTTACCGATGCAACCCGCTCATGGTTGTCCTTAGCGACATTCTTGGCCAACAGTTATGTCACTAGAAGACTATACTCATCTGGTCCTACTACCTCAAGAAGCAATTCATAGCGCGCTCCACGTGTCAAAATTATTCGGCAATGTTTAAATTCTGGTGTTTAAAAAATTAGAAGCCGACCGAAGTCACGAGAGGCGCCCTCATCCAAATCCTTTTGTGCCGAACCAAAAACAGCAATTGTTTCGAATCGGATTCATTAGGTTGATGCAAAAATAATGCGCGTTCTCAACCTTCACTTCCTGAGCAGGGTCAAGCGTGTGTTGATAAATTATCAAGAGGGGGTCGTAAAGGGGTGGGCAAAGGGGGGGGGGGTCGTTAAGGAGTGTCATATTCCTTGACCATACTTGTGCGCACGTCATACCAGTAATGCCTATCTCTAGATGCCGACTGAAAGTTATTCTAAGAAGCCTACCCAGCTGTGCTTTTCCTCCGAGTTGCAACTCTCTATGTTCAATAGGAAAGATTCAGCACAAGAATTACAGAAGCGAGGTTTTCTCGATAAAAACGGCCTTTTTTACGTGTTTTTATCGACCAAATCGGACCAGGAGGAAGGATAACTGCGGAGAAATGAAGCATATGGGCTGGAAGGACGAACCTTCTACTGACTGGAACTGTAAAAAAAATTGGCAAGTCAATTGACTAGTTCTCTTGTTATTCATGTTCATTTAAAACCATGCCTATGAGAGAGTCAAAATTTTCGGTGAAAATTTTTAAAAGCTTGCTCTGCCAATCCCACCCAGTCCTGCGAGTCGTGAGGAAGCCGTTCTGTAGAACTCACTCAGCTGTACTATACCTCCAAGTTTCAGTCCTCCAAATTCGAGAGAAAAGATTCATCAAAGGAATTACGGAGATGAGGTTTTGTCGATAAAAATGGCCTTTTTTTACATGTTTTTATCGACGGAGTTGAATCGCAGTGGAAGCAAATGCGAAGAAAGGACCAATATAGCGTGAAAACACAAACCTTCCTCTATTTAAACCTGGCAACAATCTGGCACCTCAATGAGTTAGATTTCCTGCTATTCATGTTCATCTACAACCATGCCTCTGAGCAAGCCAAAATTTTAGGTAAGCATTTTTGCCAGTTCAAACTGCTAGTCTTACTCAGTCCTGCAACCAAATAAAAAGCCATTTCGTGCAACGTACGTTTGATTTCATCGAATCCACTACAAGTGTACGTCATTTTACGTTGTGCAAAAATTTTGGCCCCGGAGGGGATCGAACCTCGGACCATGCAGATGGTGTATATTGGTGTCTTTTGCGGTGAATTTCAGGATAATCGCTTGAATAATTCAGAACATGCTAGCTCGGAACGATATTTGCCTACTGCGCACATTTTTACGTTCTGTAAAAAATTGGCCTGAGAGAGGACCGAACCCCTCACCGTTAGGCATTGGCGAAGGTGGTAGGAGAGCTAAACGAACAGTCTTCTGTTTACAGGCGGTCTGGAAAGAATTGAGTTTTGCTGTTTTCCTGCGGTGGCAAGGGCCAGGGACCGCTGATCCCAGATAATAGCTCGTATGTGAGAAGGGGGGGGGGCGTCGCGCTTTTGCCGGCTAAATGAGTGAGGGGGGGGGGGTCGTATTGGGGTTCACTTTTTATCATCACCACGCTTGACCCTGTTCCTGGGCCCATAACTCCCTCCAAAATTATTGTTTTTAACCAAGCTCAGAAGAGTTGAAATCCGCAAACCTTTGGCCTTCTAAGATCGACGAACGTCCGGAAATCGATTTCGTTACCATTCTAGCCTTCGAAGAAATTCTCTTTTATGAAGATGCTCTAGAAAGTGGTAGACAGTGAGCAAGAGATTCGCTTAATGTAATATATGGAGCAGAGCTCCATAGCCTACTAATCGTGCCATTCTGCGAAGTTTCTGGTGTGCGGCATTTGGGTGGATCGTACTCTGTAGGAGTATAAAGTTTATTTTCTTCAGAAACGCTAGGCCCACACAGTGAAATTTCCGGTTCACTTCATTGACATCCTAGCAGTACTTTATAACTGTAAGAGACTCCACGAGCTATAATGATTTTTTTGCAGCAGACCACCACCGAATCACCATGATCTTTGTTTGGTTTGTCTCGGTTTATGAAAGCGTTTTGGTGCTTTTTTCTCGCTCAGATGTGGAGCAAGGCACTTTATTTTGTCCTAGATGGTTTACCACATTTGGACATTTGACTCGACCGAGCGAAATCGAATCAAGTTTCGAATAATTCGACTTTCGAGCGGCTCGAGATATACACTAATCGAAAAACCCTAAAAATCGAATTATTCGAAATATCGACTACTCAAAAAAGGCAGGTATTCGAAAGTGTAGAACATTTCATTGTGAAATTACTAGTATAGTGAATAAGTGTCAGGGCAGGCCCCGGCACGAGGTCTTCCACAGGCCAAAATCAATACGAAGCCCACTTTGAAAAACCAAAAATCCGCGAAGCCCCATTTGAAAACAAAAGTGCTGGAATCCACCACGAAAAACATTGGAAAACGTCAAAATTCAAAATAGTTATTATATATACAAAAAAAAACAAAAAAAAACGAAAATAAAAAAAAAACAAAACAATCCAACTAAATTAAACTAAGTTAACAGTACTACTACAATCTATATACAATATGTACAGGGGCCGAATGCATCATTGAGATTACCAGTAAACGTGTTGACACTACAAAAATTCACTCATCGTAAAAACGACTATTAACTGTATTGGTCACCAACTCTAACGTGGTGTCAACATGTCTACCCTGGAAATCTCAGTGATGCACTAAGGCCCATAACGGATGTGTCGAGCACACCCGCCCATCCGCCGACCTTCCGTCTACGTTATTTTCGCCCACCCTCCCACTCGATGGTACGAGCCCGCCGCCCGCCCAAGGAGAATCGCCCAGGGGTGGACTATCTTTCTGAAAATAGAACAATTCAGGATGTAGGGTTTGAAGTGGGTTATGTAGCTACCTACCTTCAATTAACATACGTTGTTCCACCTTCCGGGAGATTCGGGGCGGCACCATCGCCGTCGCCTGAATGGCGGCGAGTGCCACCCGCACCCTCATATTAATCATGGGGGGGGGGGGGGCAATGCCTCCTGCTTTCGCTTTAACTGAAAAGGAAACAATGATTCCCGAATCACAAAAATGGTCGTGATCTGAACTTGCCACGTACCTCGTATACTCCAAGACGACCGTGCAGACTGGCCAAAAGGCTAAGCTGATTCCTATTACATCCAGATATGTCACACCAGGGATTATTTAAGTTGTCGTGGAAGCCGTAAGCCCAGTGATATCGTAGTACGAAATTCTAAAAAAGAAATGGGTTGATATGCCAATGACTACGACAATGTCTTAGCTTTGAAAAAGCAACAGGTTAGAAACGTGCGCCGTTAACACCGGTGCGGTAAAGACGTCGCTGAAATGTGGAATGTGTTTCGTTCAACCTGGGAACGTCACTCTATGATGAAATCTATCGATCACGTGATGTGGCAACCTCTTTACTAGTCCTAATCTAAAGCTAGCACTGACAATAAGGCGTACTTGGTCGCTCAGTCTTATTTAAGCTATAATACGTTTCTTCTCTAATAATAATGACTTGGCTTTCACTGAGCAATCATCAGAGATGAACCCGATTATCTACAATGACACTCCTATACCAATACTACTAAGGATGAGAGTAGTGAAAGCAGACCGAAGTAGACCCGTCACAAGGTTATCAAAAATTGCTGCTTTACAAAGTCGAAGCAGGTCATTGTGTACACACACACACCTGTCAGCAACATCAATCGGGCCAAATGTGAAATAAATTGTTCACGGTTAGGTAGCCGCTATACTCCTCGAGGACTGTAGCACCTTGCGCCGTCGTCGCTGGCGAATGTGAGGTCGGTGCGCATCGATGGCGGGCGGGGCGTCGCTGCGGCCTCCGTGGCCGACCACGGCGACGCACGGTGCTACAGTCCTCGAGGGCTATAACGGCTACTTTAGTCTACTAGCCATAGTACGCCACGTTCTACAATGAGGATGCAAGTAAGAAGCAAAAACAGAAATATTGTAACCGTATATAGCCGTAGATAAACTGGCACGAAGAGCAAAGTCTGAAAACCGCACGATCATAGAAAGCAGAGTTCATCTGTGACGTTCGTTCGGTGAAAGCTTCCCGCCTTATATACAAGACAAAACGCGTTGAAACTAGTCCGCGGCATTGTTCGATTGGAGAACATATTCTACGGGCTTGGACTCCTGAGGATTTCAAGGTTTCCTGCGCAGTGTAAACGCAACGGAATGAATTGAAATCTTCAGTGACAAGAGAACTAAAGGGGTACTACAAATGTATACTGCGAAACCTCAGAAATTATGTGAATCAAAAAAGTGTATGCCCCTTATGTATTCTGCATACCATATTAGCTCTAGTTAGCAACACTCCGAGAACTCATATGAATTCCATACTCCATGGATCGAATTCATCAGGTGCGTGAACAACGAAGCGGACCTTGAAGAAAAAGTGTATGCTGCAAAAGCCCAAAAATTATGTGTAATAAAAAAGCGTATGCTCAGTGAGTGACTTAGGTCACCCTGGGCGACCTAGAGGCGACCTGAGGTCTCCCTTACATATATCCTTTACGCCGTACATCGTTTCTGGCAAAACTAAGCATACAGTTGTAGTGCCCCCTAGATATCCCCACATTCCAATTTTCAAGCCCAATTTTAAAGTCTGGACTTCGCAGCAGCTCCACGAAATTTCCGGAAAGGGGTTTTTCGCGTATATCTTTCGTGCGGCACATAAGTTTTGGTCGTTCGTTCAAACAGCTGTAGTGCTCCCTTAGTTCTTTTGTTATGGAAGATATCATGTCATTTGATTGCGTTTAGACTGTGCAGACAGTCTAAACGCAATCTGGCCGCTTACAGCATAAGCAGCCTCCTCGCAAGCCAGGAGAAGGGGGTATTATCGTACATGAAGCAGTCCTTATAAAGAGCTTCTCATAGTGAAACTGATTTGGACTTTTTCAAGTTTTTCAACCATTTTCCGTTTATATGGACTAGAAATAACAGTACCATAGTCCAGTAAGGGTCTTATATACGTTTTGTATGCGGTCCAAAGAACTTAACTATCTCTCGTTGTTGGAACTTTGCATAGTTAAACCATCACGTCCATGGCTTTCATTGCAATTTGCTCACTATGCTGATCAAAATTCTGATCTTTTATCACTAAGAAGCCCGAGTCCTTGATCTCATCAACTTTATTAAGCAGGGTTTCCCCTAAGACATAATCATGATAATCATCAATTTGCATTAGCTTGGTATTATCCTCTGACAGAGGAATCCCCACTCCTCAGACCTCTTGAACACATTATTGATGGCGTTTTGGAGGGCCGAATGATCCTCTTGTCCGACTATTCTGCAGTATATCTTAAAGTCATCGGCGAAAGCACAACACTTTACATTGGACGAAAACCAGGCTTGGAAGCTCGTAGGTATTTCTGGCAAGTTCCTGTCTTTGTTAGAAATGGGCATTGAGAAGTATGCAGCCTTTATGTCAACCTTTGCCATGAAATATCCCGGCTGTATTAGGTCTCTTATCATCTCATTCGATTCGAGCTCAAAGTGCTGGTGGGCCATGAACTGGTTCAGAAAGCGTAAGTTGATTATAGGTCTGATAGAGCCATCTTTTTTGGGTATTCCAGAAATGTTGGATAACCAGACCTCCTCCGACCAGGGCACCTCTTCAATAACCCCCTTTGAGAGCGTCTTTACAACTTCTTTTTTAAGCTTTGAATCGCATGGACCTTTCTCAGGTGAATTTTGGTTAATATCTGCCTCAACCCCAAGAAGGGCACTTCGTAGCCTCGGAGGGTTTGTCAGACCCAGTTGTCAAATTTTATATTTTTTCCGTTGATGTGCGAAGAGAGTTAGCCTACCCCCCCCCCCCCACAGGCTGATTAG
>JARK01001365.1:612898-636715 GCA_000688135.1 Ancylostoma ceylanicum | reverse complement strand
ATCGATTGTGGGATTTCGCAATCTGTCGCCGATGTTGGCGATCCGCCGTCGCTAACTTCAGCGACCAGCAGCCGCCGTCGCCGGCGACGGCGACGCATGGTGCTATACTCCTCGAGGAGTATAGCGGCTACCCAAGGATTTGGTCGCATCGACCTTAGAGGTTATCCAATCAGTTCTGCGATAATAGCAACAACAGCAACGTGGAAAATGTGGTTCCGCGTTCAACGCCACTCCATAGCACTCAAGATGATGATTTCGAATGTGTCCATATTTTTCATATTTTTATTTTTTACATTTCTCCTGTGGGGCGCGTGTGGCGCAATGGTCAGAGGCTCGCTGCTCAGCACACGGTAGATGGCTCGATCGCGCCCGTGGCCAACCAAGCCATCCTTCTCCGGGTTTGGTAAATTGGTACCAGAGGAGGATGAAGAAGCACTGACTTGGTCCATCGGCTGCCCTGCACAAGTCACTGTATAGGGCCACATACACATTCGCGCCTCTACTATGCTCACAAGGGAAGGATACTTCATCAGTATGACGTTTCGTAGCGAGGTGTATATTGCCTTACGCAACTCGCGATGCTGATTTCAAATCTGTTTTTATCTCCTCCTAAGTTTGTCTCTCTGAGGAGTTATACTCGTTTTCCCATGTCAGGAACGCTTACGTAGGGCGCACAAGGACAGAGATGTCTGGTGAGTCGTTGCGCAGTGGTAAGTTTATCCTCCTCCAGGATGAACATCGCGAGTTCAGTTCCTCTTAAAGCATGTTGTTTTGCGTTCTTCTTCCACCTACTGTTTTCTTCTGAAAATCCACCCTATGTCGTTTTAAAAGGGTTTCCACAAATAAATTGATCTTTTGCAAGTTTGAAACCATTTAGAAGGATTCTCAGTACACCGATTCTGGAAACAGTGACATAGCTTTTTTTTTACCAAGTGTGCGAAGATCAAACTTCGGTAGTTTGTACGTATTTATGGTAGAACAATAAAAAATGCCCGAAACAAATTAGCTTCTCGTGAGCAGTGAATGAAAAAGACCTCGTTACAGTCATGATGCCCACAAATTGCTACCAAAACATAAACACACACAGCAAAACGAATGAACTATTGGAGTTTATTAGTCATCGTACACTTGGTCAAATCAGCAGTATCACTGTTTCCAAAAGCGGTGTAGTAAGAAATCTTCCAGATGTCTTCAAACTTCCAAAAAATCAATTTGTAGGTGGAAAGCCTTATAAAACTGCATGGAACGGACTTTCAGAGGAAAACAGTGGATGGAAGGAAAATGCAGAACAAAAGGCCGTGACACAAACCGAACCCGCAACGTTGATCCTGAAGAGCGAGAAACCTACCATTGCGCCACGGCTCATTCCACGTATCGACCTTGTGTGCCATACATGAGCGTTCCTGACATGGTAAAACAGGTCAGAGACAAATTTAGGAGCAGACAAAAACAAATTTGAAATAAGCGTCGCGGGCTGCGTTAGGCAATATACACCTCGTTACGAAAGGCGATAGTGATGAAGTATCCTTCCCTTGTCAGATGAAGTCGAATGCGTGGCGCATCTCACATGACAGGGATTGATCAACGCCGACCACTTTTATCCTCTATATTTCTCCTGTAGAAAAGCTTTCATTTTTTTCTATCATATTTTCCATATAGAAATGCCGTAACTGTAGGGAAGAAAATCACACCTTTCTGTTCCTCTAGCCTTTTTCCAAAGCTTAATCATGATATTCTAGGTCAGGGGGTGAACCTTGTCAATCTTGGGCTGTTCGAATGAACTGCAATGGGGCCCGCAGTAAAAGCCCTAATACACAGCTTCAAAATGGATCGTTCTTTGTATAAAAAATTGGGTTAGAATAGGTGGCATGGGGGTGAGGCTGTCATCAGTCAGACCATGGAGTGTTCACTCTGCTCCTTTCTGGCCATGACGCTTGAAGTCAAATTTGGGAGGGTGGACATCCATCCCTGCTCTCAGCGCCCGTGGGATTTGGTTAAAGTTTCACTGTTGCTCTCAACGCCTAATCATCAACCAGGTTATTACACCAATTGGATTGAAGAATCTCTAATTTGGCACAAGAAAAAAGTGTATTTGTGCATGCCTCGAAGAGTAGTTTATTTACGCAGCACCCTGACAATTTCACCGCGTTTCTCGCACTCAGAATTTCTTAGGATTTCTCAGAGCGCTAAGCCGCGATTCTGCACTTCTTGAACCCGCCTATTTCTCGAGGAGGACCATACATATACTCAGAAAGTTTATGTTTATCGAAGCCGACCCACACAGGCACGTGTGCCTTTACGTGTGCAAATAGTGAAGTTACTCTTGCCGACAATAGGAATGCTGTGCCAGCGCCACTTTGCATTGAGAACAAACGCAGGGCTAGCGCAGGATCGCCCAGATTTTTCGTGCGCCACGCTGTCATTGATGAGCTGCCATTCTTGTCGCAATGAGTTAGAATGGGTACAGCAAGGCACTTTTAGCACCGTAGCTGTAAGGAAAATCAGTTATACTATTCGAGTAGTGTCGAAGGTGTTTCTAGGGTCGAAGTACCGTGAATAACTTTAACCTTCACGTTCTCTTGGATTGCATCAACTCAGAAATCAAAGTTCTACAGGAGGTTCCAGCTAACACTATTACACTGAATAGGCCCTTCATTTGTGCGCATTTTCAGGTATAACAAAATGTTCTGTGACGGCACTAGGACACTTCAGTTTAAAACCTAATCAATATCAGTATCAGTGAGGTTTTCTCATCTTCCACAGAGGGAAAGAATGTCCTATTGAGGCGAATTGCTGCCTTGTCCGTTACTTATGTATTGCTATATTGATCCGCATGAATCTCTTATAGCACGAAACTGGGGTTATACAGCGAACATACGCAGGACTTTCCGTCTCACAACTAGCAATCAGAGCAATGGAAGGTGGCTGTTACTTGTGAATGTCAATTGCTTGGAAGGTTCAGTTGACCTCCAACTGTCAGAATGAGTCTGCGTGGGTCCCAACTATTCCTGCTCAAGCGGGCGTGCTCGGAGCGGCAGTCCTTTAAAGGCGGCATCCACGATAATTCTCACCTTGAAGCTTTTGAGAGTTTTTGAACTTCAGACATAGACCCGACAATTCTACGATGAAAGTGCTGTCAGAAATTCCGCATTTGATGAGATATAACAAGTATATGTCCAGTTCAACTTTCGAAACAAGTCCCCTGGTGCGAGTTGACTTGTCCCGTACAAATAGCCTTGGTGCAACACAAGATGCGAATCAACTGTTTTCGCTTGCTAGCGCTCATTTTTCCGCGAAAGAAGTTTGTTCTGTGCATTCCTGCACCATTCTTATATTCGTCTGGTTGGAGTTGTGTGTTTCTTTTCGAATTTTAGTTTGCATCAGATGTTTTCCATTTCCTCGGCTCATAACATCGATTTTTCTCCTATTTTTTGTGTTTGTACCATTCCTTTATTGTTCTTTTCCCTTTTTTCTCATTTTTTTC
Organism: Ancylostoma ceylanicum; assembly: GCA_000688135.1. NCBI lineage: Eukaryota > Metazoa > Nematoda > Chromadorea > Rhabditida > Ancylostomatidae > Ancylostoma > Ancylostoma ceylanicum. The sequence continues at coordinate 633,231 of JARK01001365.1, read as the reverse complement.
ACTAATACGTATGTTGTGCCTACACTTCATTTTCTTCTTATTCCCTTCTTTTTTTTTTACTGCGAAGGACTGCTGAGCCGCACAAATGTCCAAATTGGGCGAAGGTATAAGTGACGATCAAGTAAATGTTATCGACTTTTTGCTCGACCCCCAACCTGACAGTTCGGGGTGGTAGTAATTTGGCGGAGACCATGAGGTAACCGTGAGGTCAAACTTGGAGTTAACTCGCAGTTTCACATTGAGACCACGACCTGACCTCGAGGTGACCGAGCTGAAACCGCGAATTGGCCAATTTTGACTGAACAAATCATTTTTGTCTCGGGAGGATTCGATCACGTGAGGGTTCAACTCGAAGACAGCCCAGACCGCGCTCGGCTATCTGTACTGTGATTACCCTAATTTGTTTTGAGCTACGTGAAACTTATCAAATTTATCATCACTCACTCTGAACATGGAAATATTCTCTTCATAAAGGGTAGCCAAGCGGTGGTACAAGGACAAATTATATTATATACGTGCCTTCAGTGCGCATGCGTTTATACGGTGAAGGATAGGCATAGTCGCAACTTTTAAGCAAATGAAACGACGTTTGAGTAACGTGCGTTTTCAATACGGATGTGCAGGTTGGCCGGCCTTAATGGAAAATCTTCTGCAATTACAGGGTGAAAACAAAGTATTTGGTCAAAGGTTTGCTGCAGTTGTGTCTTATGCATTGCCAAAAAATCCCTATACTTTGTACTTGTGTTGGCAACCCAGCCATCTCAGTCATGCATGTACAATTTCATGTTCAGTAGCGCTATTTGGATTTTGTAGCGATCAAATTCCTATCTTTAGAGCAGTAGAAACTCTTTTTGCTGAGAGATCCCTGCTTGAGTTGACTTTATGGGACGGAAAAGGCCACAAGAGAATAGTTCTCCACTTCTAGTTTTTGCCATTCAAATTTGCGAAGCAAAAGACAAAAGTGGGCTGCGCACAATCCTACGTGATATGTTATTTCTTAGATTTGAGGACATCCGCTAAAAATGAAATGAGCATTCAACAAGATTTTTCAAATCAATCTCCGAAAGAAAATCTAGCACAAATTTGGTTCAGTCTCCCTCCCCTTCCTGACTTCATCACAACCATCATATTTGATGTATAATTAGCGTACTCCCCAAAAATGGAACTTGTGAATCTCTGGCATGTAGGCCAGAGAACACAGGATTAGGCATAACTTCTGCTAAAATATCAAGTTCCTCAGTTTAGAACCAATTGTAAGAAGAAAATGAACTCATAATAACATAACTAGTTTGTTGCCTTCAGGTGGTGTAATCTGCTGAGGCTTTTCCAATGAAATTTATGATCAGTGGAATCGTGTGTAGTCAGGATATTCGGAACGGTAAGGAAACCCTCGAACGCCAGTAGAGTCGAACATTTTTTTGTCAGTCGATGGTAGCAAAACAAAATAGATCTAGAAACACAGGCAGGTGTGGCTTGATTTCAGGATGCTCTCAACTGGACTCGATGGGGTCACGATATCGCCGCACGCATCAGCATTCCGTTAGCTACAAATTCAGTTAGTGGGAAAGTTCAAATTTGATGAGAATTTTACTCACGCCGTAGCTAAATATGAGATTCAGAGAATCGGGGATTTTGACTATTTTGAGCAAAAAAAAATCACATAAAAAGCGCAATTTAAATATCAGTGAAACTATTCATCCATATTGAGTAGCTACACTGTTTTGCGATACTAGAATTTCTAAAATTCAGCTATGATGAAGAAAACTAGAGCGAAAGGTCTAATGAGGGGTCCTTCTTCGCCAGTTCTGCTCCTAAAAGATCCACAACTCTCACCTACATTTCGACTACCCTATAGTTTGGCTCTATAATTAAGAGTCTCCACGATGCCTGGGTCAACTGCTATAAAAAATCCAAAGAAATTCCCAAATACAAGAAACCAAACCAGTAGGGCCTCTTTAGGCCTCATGACCTGCCGGTCAGAATGAAAAAGTACTCGGGAGTACTTTTTCGTNAGATTCAGAGCTAAATATGAGATTCGACTTCGACGCCGTAGCTAAATATGAGATTCGACTATTTTTGGTGAAAAATTCTTATAAAATAGCGCAATTTGAATATCAGTGAAAGTATTCATCCATAGTGAGTAGCTACACTGTTTTGTGATACTAGAATTTTCAAACTTCAGTTGGTGAAGAAAATTAGAGCGAAAGGTCCAATGAGGGATCCTTCTTCGCCACTTCTGCTCCTAAAGGTTTCCTCTCACCCACATTTCGATTACCCTACTGTTTGGATCTATAATTAAGAGTCTCCACAATGCCTGGTTCAACCGCTATGACGATATCCGAAGAAATCCCCAAATAAAAAAAAACCAAACCAGTAGGGCCTCTTTAGGCCTCATGACCTGCCGGTCAGAATGAAAAAGTACTCGGGAGTACTTTTTCGTGACCGGTCTGCGTCTCCTGCCTCGTGATTCTATTTTCATAAATATGTCTGATTAAATAATAGATCACGGTCTCAGCTCGGTTACCGTGAGGTCGAGAGCAGAGTGAGACCTCAAGGTGACCGGTCGGTTACCTCGAGGTCTCAGTTGTTTTACAATACATTTTTGGGGAAATTGACTTCGAGGTGACTTCGAGGTAACCTACGACGGTTACCTCACGGTTACCTCGAGGTCTCGACCAAATTACCACCACCCTTGACCATCTTACTCAACAGCAGCAAAATCAGAGCAGCCAAAAATTTTTTCCGTGAGTTTCAATACAAATGACCCTTATTTTCGTGTTCTTCATAGTCACAACCGAAGACTATGTTGAAATCTCGGAGTTGAAAATTTTCGTGGGCGCTGGCTTTCAAAGGGGCGGAATGGATCCGCGACCGTCCTTTAGAGGCAGCACTCGCGGAAATTTTTGTTTGAGAGATTTGGCCAAACATCGGGGATTTAAGGGACCATGAACTCATAGACAAGGCTGCGTGATCATTTGGACCCTACAGTAACCTTACAGTAATTATAGGGCGGGGGCACGGGACGGTTGCGATGCGTGCGCTGCCGGCGATGGGGGCGGGGCGCGAAGAAATGTGGACGAGCTCTCCTGCCTCTCAGGACAGCAAGAGCCTGGAAACTTCTACCTGGGGGTTATTTCACGTGCTGAACACGAATTTGACATCCGTTTTGCAACACGAGTTCATCTTGGGCGGCTGCAATAGAAAGACTTTAGTGATTGCTTTTAGTCGTCTAGAACTGACGTACTGATTGAAACGGATGTAATATTTGAGTTAAAAAAAAGAATTGCCATCATGTTTGAAACATGCTGAACACGAATTTGACGGCCGAGATTACTTTAATATACAACACTCCACGTTGTTGTAAGTTTGTAAATACTCTTGAGGATTATCAACATGAGTTTCCTCCACTACGATGGCAATATCTCGTGATTTGATATTAGGAATCTTTATTAATTCGATAGCTATTGTTTCCAAAGCGTAACTGCATGTAGTTGACCTCATTCACGCGAGGTCTGCCAAGGTTTCTCTGCAGCACTTTACAGAACAAGACGACATGCCCCTAAAAAAAAGAAAATTGAGGAAAAGCAGGTTGAATTGGTTGTATTTTTGATATTGTAATAATATATTCAATTCCGCCTTACGATTTTTCTTGCTATCCTACCACAACAGATCTTGAAAAAAAAGGCCTATCTAAAATACGTGTTATCGAGAAGTGGATGATGGTTCGAAGACAGAATCAAGGTGCCTTGTCATCGGATCGGGATAGAGCCGCATCAGATTTCTTGCCAAAATTGACACTTTCTTTCTCTCACTTACTGTGTTCTTTCCACGTCTCTACAGATACGGGGTTAATGTAGAAAACTAGTGCTATTCTCGTGATCAAAGCATCAAATACCCCCTTAAGTGAAGCTCCAAGTTAAGATTTCTAAAAAAATCGATCTGATGACAAGATAATGGCAACGTTGGTCGCACCTTCGAGGCATTGAGGCAGCATGGCAGGGGCATGCTGCCTCAATGCCTCGAAGGTGCGACCAACGTTGCCATTATCTTGTNGTAAATATGTCTGATTAGATAATAGATCATGGTCTCAGCTCGGTTACCGTGAGGTCGAGACCAGAGTGAGACCTCAAGGTGACCGGTCGGTTACCTCGAGGTCTCAATTGTTTTGCAATACATTTTTGGGAAAATTGACCTCGAGGTGACGTCTAGGTAACCTCCGACGGTTACCTCGCGGTTACCTTGAGGTCTCGATCAAATTACTACCACCCAAAAAATTTAAATATATATGCATAAATATAAAAATGAGTAAATACGGGGAACATCAACCACGATTCCTAAGCCGGTGGACTGGCGCGCCGCACGGCCTACGCGGCGTGTCTAGGTGCCGTGGATGTCGGATACTGCCTCGCCCGCACCGCGTAGGAGGTGCGGCGCGCCACTAGTCGAGTAGCTTACAGAGTGCGTCTGTGACCTTGTCTGCAGTTGCGGCTGTGGCGCGGTGTCGATCAGCTGACCAGCTGGTTGGATCGATGGGAGCGCTTCGCAAGATGCGCTTGGTGATGAGAGATTTTACTAAGTGACAGTAGGGAAATATCAAGGAACGAATCACACCACTTCACTAAGGATGGAGTCAATTACGAACAGCTTTTTCAAACCCGGCCTGGACATGTTGCTGCACAAGCTGAGGATCAATTCCTCATGGCGTGCCCATTTCAGTGCAAAATCCGCCTCACAAATCCAGTTATCTCGTTTGCAAGTGCTGTTGATCCGGCAGACATGCGGCAGCTGGCTGCTCGAGCCAAGTAGCTGTCACCACCCTATAGATTCGAATTGAAAATCAGCTACTTAGCATCAGCGCAGGATTTTGAGTTGAAGCTGAGAAGAATACGGCTAACAACTCTATTTCAGAGGTACGTGATAGAGATATGCGACCAGCTGAAGGGCGACATCTTCCAGCGATTTTTGGAAAGGTCAGTTGGCTTGAGTTGTACGTGCACATGGCACCAGTTGCATGGATTGTTTTTATGCCGGGGCAGTTCGCAACGTAACGGCGTGCACGAAAATTGCATCAATGCCGTTCACAATGGTCATCGTCAACCGCCGCATAACTAGCACTGACTGCGCATCAAAAACGCTCGCGCGAGCTTTCGCAAACATCGTCCGGACCCGGGAGCAGCAGAACCAGAGCTCAGAAGACGCCGTCACGTGCACCGTAGAACAAAAGGGAACTACTCGTTCACTGTATACAGTGAAGCACTGAGGTTTATGACTAAATGGGGAAGGAGACCTAGTCAGTGTGGCCATTCATAGAGAGGTGTATATTGCCTTATGCAGCTTCCGACGTTAATTTCGAATCCGTTTTCAAAATCGATCAAACTGCTCTCTGCGATGAGTTATGCCCATTTTTGGTATGGTGAATATCGAGGTTCTGAAGTGATTTTTTTTCATTTAATGATCTCGTTTTGACAAACTTCAATGTTTGGCCAGTGTGTATTATAATTCGGAGGATTTCGAAACTGCGACTGCCCGTCTGGAGAAAGAAAAGCTCATTTTTGCGCCAAGAGGCCTCTTTGTACGCTAATATCAGGGCTTGCAGATGGCTAGCAAAAACAGGCATTATTCATCACAGAGAGCAGTTTGGTCGATTTTGAAAACGGTTTCAAAATTAGTGTCACCCCTTACACTTTTTTCAGCTCCTATGGCCTTCATATATCCCGCCTTAGCTCAGAAAACTTTTGTATTTCTCCCAAGCGCTGCTCGTACGTTTGAAGGCTGCAGCCGCGACGCGCACATAAACATCGACCAATCACGGCTCAGCAGCGTACGTCTTGTCACGCAGCCTTTCTGTAATAGTAGGTAGACTCGTAGAGATAAGGATGCGAAGCATACAGTGAGAATTTTTTGGCCAAAAAAAAACATAAAGGCGAGGGAAGTAGAAAAGAATCTTTATTTGAAATGGAGTGCTGGTTTTCTGACCTACATATACGAGAAGGAAAAAGGTTTTTGTGACTTCTCATGAAATATATACGATGCCGGTCAATTACACTTGGATCACAAAATACTGCCCATCTTGCCCATCTCTTGTGCCGCGCCGCACCATCCACGCGGCGCGGCAGACTGGCTGGAAGCTGTTGTTGTCGTTGTTTTTCTGCTGTTTCCATTGTGTCCTCATCTTCATTGCAGAATGTTTGGATGAAAACACAAGGAAAACATCAGTGTCGGCAATGTCTCCGCGCCGCATAGGTGGTGCGGCGCGCCAGAACAGATGGGCGGTATTTTGTAATGCAAGAATGATTGACCTCCAACGTGCATATTCCTTGAAAAGCCACAAAAGGCCCTTCTCGATCTATCTTCTTGAGTTATGAAATCATTTGCATTCCAAAATGAATTCTCCCACAAGCGAGAAACTGTGTACAGAGACCTACTATTCGGGTCTAAAGTCTTGAGTGAAGTCTGCACTATTCAGTTTTTGTTCGAATAAGAAATTTGGTGATGCTGCAACAGTGTGATCCACTGGCCCCATCTTCAATCTAGTCAGACGATCACAGCACACTCTAACGGTTGTGTTTTCCCGAAAACCTTCCACAAATGTGGCCGGTAGTGGTGATCGAGTGCTCCATGCGATCTCAGTTTTCATTGTATAGGCATTCAACTTTTTACTAGTTTGTTCGGGGAAATGTAGAGAATTGATGGTTAAATTGATGAACAAAATTATTTTAACCCAGTTCTAACATTTTGAACTGGTTTGACCGTCTCAGCAATTGGCACCAACCTGATTGAATAAAATTTGAAAATCTGAGTACTTGAGAAAGAAACAGACCTACAACCTTTCTTACCACTTTTCCAGGGCAACGAGTCCTTTTCCAGACATTCGAATCTTCGACCTGAATTAAATGTTTGTTAAATAGACCTCGAAATTAAAAATCGTTCCAATTTCTTTTCTATGCAGTAAAAACTGGCCCGAGTAGCCAAACTTCTAAACGACTACTATATATAGATTTTGTGGAGTCTAGGAATTTTCTTGGCAAGAATCCTCTCAAGATTTCCGTCTATGTGCGCATCATCTCCCTTACTCCTCCCGTTTTTCCTCAAAATCATCCTATTCAGCGACAAGTTCACTCGATTCTGTCAATGGAAGAACTTGGAGTTGAACATGCAGCTGACGATGAACGACTTCTCCGTGCATCGAATCATCGGTCGAGGAGGATTCGGAGAAGTGTACGGGTGCCGAAAGGCGGATACAGGAAAAATGTGAGTGTGAAACGATTCGAGGCTGCTGATTCGTTCATGCTTTGTTTATGTGGAGTTCTGATGTGATGCAGCTGTTGTCTTCCCATACACCACAGCGGTGAATAGCAGCCATGAAGACTATTTGGAAACTCATTTCTGGAAAATTCCTTAGTTTATGGCCACACAAAGCAAGGAAAGCGCTTTCGAACGGCTCTGTACAGTTGGTCTAACTTTTAAAAAGAGAGGAAAAACGAACAAATGAAAAAATAGCACGAATCTATCCAATAACCCAGTATTCTGAACGTTATTACCTTCTTCCTAAAATGTTCGTGATAATCTCAGATTCGTAGGACCAGACCTCCTTCCAAAAGGAACGATTTTCCAGGTATGCTATGAAATGTCTCGATAAGAAGAGGATCAAAATGAAACAAGGCGAGACTTTGGCCCTCAACGAACGCATTATGCTCAGCCTCGTCTCTACTGGGGTGAGTGAGCTCACATTTACATTGAATACCGAATGCTCAGCTCCAATTGAGAGCTTCAATGCCTTTTTCCACATTCCACTGTGTCTTTTATGGCTTTTCTCACTCCAAATGTTTATTTCTTCGAGTTTACCACTTCTTTGAGCATCAGCACCCATTAGCTAGGTTATGAATTCGAGTTTACCAACAAGTATCAACTATCAACTGTTCTGCTTTTTTTTCAGATTTTAAATTATGATATTTATGCAGTCCCATGCATCGAAACAGTTGATTTTCAGCAAGACTGCCCGTTCATTGTGTGCATGACGTATGCATTTCAATCACCAGACAAACTCTGCTTCATTCTGGATCTCATGAACGGTGGAGACCTTCACTATCACCTTTCACAGCATGGCGTCTTCACCGAGCAGGAAATGCTGTTTTATGCGTCAGAGGTGCTCAGCTAGTACTTTCGAAACGACGACCCTTTAAGTGATTCGGGATTCAGGTAATTTTGGGCCTCGAGCATATGCACAACCGCTACGTAGTGTACCGCGACTTGAAACCCGCCAATATCCTCTTGGACGAGAATGGTCACGTGAGTACTGAAGAAATATTCACTACAAATTTTTTATGGAAGTCAATGCATACTTACAGGTTCGAGTATCGGATCTCGGTCTCGCCTGCGACTTTTCGAAAAAGAAGCCTCACGCCAGCGTGTTAGTTCTCGCTTTTTTCTCAAATAAAACTGACGCCATACTCCACGCGGAATATAGCACCTTGCCATCGTCAGCGACAGCGATTCGGATATTTATCGACTTTGGCGGAGTATACGTAGCTTACAGCTGCTGTAAGAGCATATGCCGATAGGTATTTAAAGCTACAGTGAGCGTCAACGGCGGTGCGTTTTCTGGAGAGCACGCGTCGCGACCGCGCCGCTCACGCTGGAATCCCCGCCGCGACAGCAATCTATGGGATTTTCTCGATAGTTAGCTAGTTTTCTTGACACATCAAACTTGGTGAAAAATTAGCAAGAAAACCATGTTCTAAAACTACGGTGGCAATTCCAGCGCTAGCGGGCGCGGCCGCATCGCGTGCTTTCCCTGTCCGCGAAAAAACTCACTTCCGTTGAAGGTCACTGTAGGTGACCTGAGCGATGGCGACACAGAGTGTATAGCATAATATATCGCTTCAGACAAATTTGGTACTTTCCTGCGGTAGAAATAAAGTAATCTGGGAAAATCCCATCAAATTCAGAGGCACCCACGGTTACATGGCTCCAGAGGTGCTGGCCAAAGGGGTCGCCTACGACTCTTCTGCGGATTGGTTCTCTCTTGGCTGCATGCTCTACAAACTGCTCAAGGTGGGTCAACCCTCTTTGCAAGTTATCAGAATTCATCAATCTAGTCAGAGTTTAGGGTCATTCCCCATTCCGACAGCACAAAAGTAAAGACAAGAACGAAATCGACAAGATGACGCTAACGCAGGACATAGAGCTGCCCAACGAGGGCCTTTCTCCTGAATGTCGTGACCTATTGGAAGGACTTCTGAAGCGAGACGTGCCGGACAGGCTTGGATGCCGAGGACGAGGGTATGTGTTCGGGCGACAAACTGCTTATCGATGTTATGCCTAATAGCGAGAAGGTACTCTGATACTAGTTCGAACTGGTTTGGAAATTCGAACACTCAAAAATAGCCCAGTATTTCCTTTTTTAACCTTTCTTCCTGACTGAGCTACACTCTATTCCCTCTTTTTTCCAATTGCCATTCTCTTCTTCAAAAGAAGCGCTTTCGATCGCTGAGATGATACGACACTGATTTTGATGCCTATCGATTGGGGGGGAGGGCATCGCCTTCGCTTACACCCATAGTTGTAGGCCCACAGTCAGTACATCCTGTGGTGACTGTGGAACACGAACGCAGCCCAAACAGCGTAATATGTCGAGTAGGAACCCTAGCGGCTTCAGCTCCCTCCCTGTCACTGCCATCGTCCCCTCAGTTGCTGCTCAAGCTCTCCTCCTTATACAGGGTCAAGCGTTTGGTAAAAAGTCGACCCGAGACCCCTTCGTAAACTGGAAAAATGTGACCCCCGGGAACTTTCAATTTCTTTCACATTTTCAGTTATTGTAGTTCAGCAATTTTTGAGTAACTAGAAAATACTTTTCGAATTAAATTAATTTTTGAAAATGATTATTCAATTTGAATTTCAAGTTTTATCGATTGATCTCAACATAGTTCAGGTAGTAGTGGTTGGTAATCCAATTATCAAACACGTGTCTGTCGCACACTCTACAAACTTTTCGTGGGCAGCTAGAGCGACAGAGCTGTCGTTTTCGCGCTCAAACAGGTCAAGGGTTCGATCCCCGCCGGAGGCTAATTTTTGCAAAATAGATAAAAGCATGTGGGAGCAGTCAGACGTTAAATATACACGTGTTAGAAAGAAAAGTCGAATCATCAGGCAGCAGTTGCCGGAGAATGGAGAGACAATTGAAGGGGAGATAGCAGCAGCTGGGTAGAGATGCTGCTAGGGGTTTTACTTGAAGCATTACGCTGTTCCGGCTGTGTTCCTTGCGCACTTTTCTCAGAGTAACAAAACCACAGCCATGCCGCAGTGGCCGAAAGCCATATAGTCCATTCGAATCGTTAGAGCGAATAAGGCCTATGGAAGTTTCAGGGCTAGTTCGGCTGCGAGGGGTCTTTACAGCGCTGTTTCTCTCACCTGATCCTGCCGAAGCTTCCACTTACAACCACGTTCCACATCCACCTATCCCATACAGGTAAATGTGAGTGGAGCTGTCCGCAGGATCAAGTGAGAGAAACCACGTATGCTGTCAGTTAGGCCACGCCGTCACTGAGGCTCGAATTGCTAAAATGGGCGGGCTTAGGGTGTCATTAGTTTCTATAGGGGCCTAACAGCAATCCAACAGCAACCGAATAGCAGCCGAACAGCAATTGAAATGACATGCAAACCCCACCCATTTTAGCGATCCGAGCCACAATGACATGAGGTTTCGATTCGGCGAATGTCTGAGTAGTACTCGAGGAGAGTGGCAGCAGCCCAATCGTATTTAGAACGAACGAATTACAGAGCCCTCCTCTCTTCGAATCACTCACCATCCAGCCCGTTTTGCAGGCCTTCCGAGGTGAAGGAACACGCGTTCTTCCGCGAAGTCGACTGGCAGACGGTGTACCTGCGCCGCATGACTCCGCCGCTGATTCCGCCGCGTGGAGAGGTGAACGCGGCTGACGCCTTCGACATCGGCAACTTCGACGACGACGAGGTGAAAGGTGTAAAGGTGAGTAGCCGGTGGTAGATGCTCGCTTATGTTACCCATTTATTTTTCCATTCTATCTCATTTTTGTATATAATTCATCGAGCATCCTCCTTCGTTTTCTACTAGAAAGATGCCTTACTCTTATACTCACAAATCCAAAGGCTTTTGCTGCACTCCACCGCGGAGTATAGCACCCTGCGCTCCCGTAACCAGACGACACCGATCTTGATACGTATCGATTGCCTGTGGGCATGCGCGGCAGCTATGCCAATGAGGGTGTGTATCATCGTGAGGGAAAACGGGGCGGAGTCTTCCCGCCCTTTACGATCAACTCGTCCCGTCACTCAAATTTTGCATAGTCATGTATAGTGGAATCGCGCGCGAAGAGAATGAGTCGACCGTAACGGGCGGGGGGAGAATCTGAACGAACCAATCGCAAAACAGTACCACGCCTCGTTTTCCCTCACGATGATACACACCCTGCTAATGATGTTCCGCACAAAATCGATAGGTATTGGTATCGATGTGGCTCCCTTCAGCAATTTTTTATTCTTAACAACCACAACGAAGCACATTCTACGAAGACAGTTATAGTCTGTTCCACTAGGAAAGATGGTTTGAGGGAAGTCAGAGGAATAAAGAGGGCAGGAGTGTGCGCGAAAGTTGGAGAGGATGTAGAGGAAAAAACATTCAATATGTATGCATGAATACTCGTCTGTCGTTGCGTCTGAAACTGCACACTCCTCTTCTGAATGGCACCCGGAATGCCATGTTCAAGAAATAAATTCTCAATTTTTGGCTTAGGCCTTTCATTGCTATTGTTTTCCAGCACCCTATCCTTCAAACAACCAAGACACCACCTTTTTTCCAGTCAAAAGTGCACTTCCCTCAGTAACAAATGAAGTAACAAATGGATTTGAAAAATGTCGGAATATTTCAGTTTATAATTACTCTTCCAGCTGGCTGACTCTGACAGTGAGCTCTACAAGAACTTCAACATCGTCATTTCGGAGCGATGGCAAAATGAAATAGCTGAAACAATTTTCGAGGTAATCAATGCGCTTTTTTTTGCTTTCTTTCTATAGGAAGAATTATTAGGGTGTTAAATTGGGAAAGCGCGCTGGAATTTCGACGTCTTTGTGAATGTGCTGTCAAACATTTTTCGGCAAACTTTCAATACCACCTGAAGGAGTAATTCACGGAGTATTTTTTCACAAGCAAGTTACCAAGCATTTCTTCATTCTTTATTTTTTGAAGGAATTTATAAGGGGACCGATCAAAATTTCAGAATTTCCATTCCCTGGTTTTATGCTGTCAAAGAGCGTAAAACTGCAGCGGAGCACCACCACAGATAAAAATCAGAATCAAGAGAATTTTCGCTGTATCAATTGGTTAAATGCATGCGACAATAGATTACTCGAAAATGGCCCCGAACTTGGGTAACTGAACCGAACAAGCGACTGCAAATCCATTCATCGACTGCCCTGTTCTTCAGATCCGGAATCAGGAATCGCACTCAGGACCTCCTAATAGCCTAGACTTTGCGCTATCAGGCGACCACTTGCTTGCGTCGTTTAAGCCTTATAGAAAAGAGGAAAAATCCAAAATTGCGACCAAACCAAAATTCGGGTGAGCCGCTATTTCAGGTAACGGCATAGCGACATCCCACACGAGACCGCTCACTCTCTGTGTGGAAGATTTCGGAAGTTCAACACTACTAATTCTGCATTGAACTCGGACTGGGCATTGTTGTAGCATTGTTTTTAAAAAAATTATTTGTTCCATGCAAAAACGCGCATTTCCAATTTAACACCCTAATAATTTTCTTGCTTTGTTACTTTGCACGGGTGGACACTGCTCCTTTTCGTTCTATTAAATCCCTTTCACTGTTTCTATGAGTAAGTCCGCAATTAGCAAATGGTATTCGTACTGCAAAATCTGAGCAGAGATAGCTAGAACTTAGAAAACTATGGAGGTTTGCCTAAATGATCACGCCTTGTTTCTATAGCAAATGCTTCCAAAAACCCAGAGATGCTGGTTCAGAACCGCAGCTTTTCAGATAAATTCTACGTCTACATATGCTGCACTTTTTTTAGGTTGTCAATCAGGATGCGGACAAAGCCGAGAGTAAGAAGCGATCCAAGCAAAAGGCGAAGATGAACGTCGATGAGAAAGGTGTGATTTCGAGTTGAGTCGCCAATGGGCTCACCGCTTGGAGTGTCCCTGCGTGGATGCAAGCCAGGAGCCGCATGCATCATTGAGATTACCTAGGGTATTCGTGGTGACGTCCACCCATCATTACCACGGGCGTCAATACGGTTACCCTGGGTAATCACAATGATGCATGTGGCCCCAGTTTCCACGAACTGTAATAGTTATTTACATCGAGTGCTGCAAGTCTGAAAATTCCACGCCGAAACCGCAGGGTAAACATAGAAGGTCCTAGAGCGTCATTGTTATTCCAATTACTTGTGCACCGAAATTTCCACTGACTTCACTGCTATCTCGTTCTATCCGGTCTTGCTTGATTATTTTTATTATTTTACGAATAATAATTATTAATTGTTCAACATTACAATTAATATTTTTCATTATTATTTTTCAACGGAAACCCCATTCTTCCCAGATGCTGCGGCGCGTACGCGTAGCTCCATTTTATTGGGGGTTCCTGCCTGCAGCTCAGCCAGCACGAACACGAATCCCCCATCAGAGTGGATCAAGCCCGTCCCAAAACTACTTGCATACGTACAGTGCTACCCCATAGGGTTGACACGCCACCTAAGCGGGCTGCAGACCAGCTGGAGTTGTTGTTAGGCCGTGTTTTCCACCGCTTTAAGTGAAAAAATAACCAAAACATCAGTGCAGGCAGCACGCGACAACCACAACACCCACTAGGTCTGCCACACCGCGTGGGTGCTGCGACGCGGCAGACAAGACGGGCGATATTCTATAGTGCAGAAGCGATCGACCGGTACTATAAATACTACCAGTATCGACCAAATCGAATGAATATTTGAATTTTTTAAGGTCCTCTATCACAAACATTCGAGTATTCGCAGAATATTTTCACTTTTTCCAATATTTGCACTCCAGTCCGTACGCCCGAATCGAGTTCGAATGGGCCATTGGCATGCGAAAATCGTAGACGCCATAATCTTCTTCAGAAGAAACTTCGGAAGTTTCCAAGTATCCGGTGGCCATTCTGAATGGCTGCGTGACAAGACGTACGCTGCTGAGCTGTGAATGGTCGATTCATGTGCGCGTCGCGGCAGCAGCTTTTAAACGTACGAGCAGCGCTGGGGAGAAATAGACATGTTTTCTGAGCTAAGCTGGGATAGATGAATGCCATCGGTGCTGAAAGAGTGTAACAGATGTCCACCGGAGTCATTCAATGCGTCGACTTTGAAGGAAGAATGGGGATCTAAGGAGCATACGCGGGCGGCGCGGTCGCGTCGCGGCGGACGTCTTGACCGCCTCCCATTCTGAATATAATGGGTTGAGTCGAAAGTTCTCGGACAAATTGACATCGCTTTTATTTGTCCTATAATTTTCAAATGATTACTGCTAAAGTGTTATATACGGTTGTAGTCGCCTCGATGAGCTCTGTCGATTGGTCACAAAGCCGCGGGTGTAACTCGTCCAAGGGGCGTGGCTTAACTACAATTCTGAACAACGCCTAAAAATCGTAAAATCCGGCGTATTGATGTATGTCATGGAAATTTGTGAATATTTTGGGAGAGCTTTGAATGCTCTTTCGAATGAACATAAAATCGAGAAAATCGGTTGAAAAGTAGGCGTGGCTCAGCTAGGCGGCTGCGGAGGAGGAGTGGCGATGGATTGAAATCGCGCGGCATTGTGCCAGGATAATAACTACTTCGAGAGTATTGTTAGCATGCAGTTTTGAGAGCTTCTTATATATGCTCTTTCAAACGGTTGCTCGCGCGCCCATCTTCGTTAGCTCTTTGCTGAGTTATGATTTCTAGAAATCAACACTACCACATTGTCCGAAAACTTTGGACTCAACCTACAGGGTGGGCCATAATTACGGCGACACCTTGCCGGCTTCCGTTTCATCAATTTATTTTAGAATGAAGTTTCTTCCTGGGATATATACTCATTTTTTGTTAGCACTAGATTACCGCTGTCAAAATTTGGATTTAACGCAGGGTACTTCTGAATGGTTCTTGCTCACGGCTGTCACAAAGCTAACGATCATTTTCAAAACAATGGTGTTTTGGCACGCTCCATTTTTAAATGGCGGAAAACATCCAAAAAGCCGGCTTACACAATAATTGGACGTGATTAAGAGTTGAGAACAAATTGATACTGAAATGGAAGTGTAAGGTCCGATACAGTTCACAAGAAACATAAAAATGCCAAAAAATTCCGATGATTTTGGCAATTGACCCTCAGAACCCCAAATTTCAACACATTGGACCCTTCGGCTCCCTGGATTTCCGAGAGAGTGACTTTGTCAGAATTTCTTAGAGATGCGAATCCTTTGTTTTCCTCTTCTCTTCTTGAAAAGAACTTCATTCGGTTGAGAGTGTGTTTGACGATTTTCCCGGCGTGCCATCATCAACGAAATTATCAAACATATCTGAGTTAATGTAGCAGGAGATCAAAGATATTTTGGAGTTCAATATATATTCTTGTTCATTGTTCGCTAACGAACAAAAGCACCATGTCGCCGTTGCAAGCGAAGCTGAAAAGCGTTTTAAATGGCGGCTTGTTTCTGTCGCCATAATTATGACCCACTCTGTAATATTTTCAAGACCGGTCATTCTAAATGTTAAGGTTTCCAGTGGAAAATCAGGAGAACACCTCATTTGTTCTCGTTACCTCTACTGATTGAACTGCATTCGCTGTACCCGTTTCAGACTCGGACGTAATCGTGCACGGCTACATCAAAAAATTGGGCGGACCATTCACGTCCGCGTGGCAAACTCGGTACGGAAAGCTGTATCCATCGAGGCTGGAACTTTACCCAGAGTCGCTAAGCGGGAAACCCGAGGTAACGTCGCTTCACAGCACAGGATTCATCCCAGGAAAATTGCCATTTGTATTTTTTCAGCTGGTGTTTATGGACCAAATAGAAGACGTGTGCGCCGATCTGCAAACGGTGAAGGGAGAGAACGCCATTGTCGTCAAATTACGGGATGGATTCAAAGAACCTCGGATCAGCTTGACGAACTCAGTGAGTTGGATTCTCGTTTTCTTCGTATTTTCCGCAAGCTTCACTGTTTCATTTGTTTATTGAATAAATGGCGCTAGTCAACTTTATTGGCCCCAAAACCTTCAAAAAAAAAAACTTTTTGGCGGAAACCTTGCATATTGGGTTTGTTTGAGGTGCTGAACACGAATATCGTATTCATTTTATACCGCAACCCCATTTTGGTAAGGTTACGGTAGGATAACCCAAGATACGACACCTCGCAGAATCCTCTCAAGTTTTGCCCGGGGAGGGGGGTTATTTGGGGTGCTGATTACAAATATCGCATTGATTTCGTATCGTAACCCCACTTTTGTGGGGTACGGTAGGTATACGGTAGGAAATGCAGAGAAAATGCCAATTTCAAGAAGAAGACAAAGGTGGCACGCAAAATCATGTTGATATTCGTGTTCAGCACCTCGACTAACCCCCCTTTGGAAGGTTTTTGGCCAAAATTTTTTCTGTAAAATTCGAATGTGACGTGAGTTTCTATTTGAAATCATTTTATTTCTAGCACTTTCAATAGCTGCCCTAATTGTTGTTGTGTTTCTGTTGACGTTTACTTCTTCCGGCCTTCTCCAGAAAGGGCGCAAAACATTCTGTAGTCTGCTAGCTCAGAAAGGCGTTATTCATGCTTGCGGCGCTGCAAAGTTTAGGCGCCGATACACAACGCATTATAAGGAGGAGACCAGAGAATTTCGCGCAAGTAGGGAGTGTTCCTCGTTTGGCCGCCACGGCTGCCGCGCGAACAAGCTGCGTTTTCGTTTTCGTCGCCCCGATACAACGCGAAAACTTCATAGATTTCGGTGCGATGCGTAATCTCTGACGCGCCGAGAGCATGAATAGCGCCTTCCTGAGCTAATACACCGCAAATACAGTGAGCGTTAACGGCGGTGACCCGTCTGCGGCCTCGAAAAGTACGCGGCGCGACCGCACCGCTCATGCTAAAATCGTCGCCGTAGTGATGTATCTGGGTTTTCTTGGTAGTTGTTCGTCATATTTGATGATAACTAATAAGAAAACTAACTGACTATCAAGAAAACCCCATAATTTGATGTCTCGGAGAGGATTCTCGCTCGTGCGGCGCGCTTGCGCCGCGTTCTTTTCGAAGCCGCAGACGGGTCAACGCCATTGACGCCCACTGTATGTGATTGCGCGGAAAATAGGCGGCAAAAAACGGCATCATCGGTTTTTTTCCTATGGATCGGCAGCCCAGGGCTCGTGCAACTCGATCTTATCTCTGCCGGAGTAGCGAACAGGAGGCCCGTGAAAAGGGGGAATTTCTGTTTTGTCAAGTTTTAGAGCCTCAACAGTGTCCAACGTACGCACCCCCCCCCCTCACACAATGGGTCAGAAACTTGAGGTCGAAATTTGCCGTGGGTGATGCCTTTGATGGAGAGCTAACAGCTAAGAGACAAACACCATTCTGCGCTATTCGAACTTGTATGTGAAAAATTCCAGAATTCCGAGTTAATGAATAATCTTACGAGGGATATTGCAGGACGAGATCTCACTCAAGGAATGGCACACGTCTCTGCGGACGGCACACAAGGTCTCTTCCGAACTTCTGCAACGAATGGGACGAAAAGCCATCAAGATCTACGGTGTGAACCATGATCCGATGCTGAGCGAAGCCGACCGACCCGCGTCCGTCTCCAAGTACATGAACAGAGCTTCCAGCGTCGACTCAACCGTCTGACGCCGCTCTTCTTCTTTCCCAACTGTACATAGCGCCAGCGCAGTGGAGATGTCTTAGTTCGTTGATTCTGCTAAATGCAAAACGGGAATTCTCACCCTCTGGCGACCTGCCTCCTTTCCTTCGACAGCGGTTGGCCGCTCGCCGTGCCAGCCCACCCCCGTGATGTTCGCTGAAGTTCACAACCGTTGAAATCCACCGACTCACCTCCGTTTTCTGGGTATTCATGTTATTTTCGTCGGTTCACCACTCAGCTTGTTCCCTGAGACTCATCTCACAACGTAGTGATGCTTCAGCAAATCAGTCACTGATCCTTGAACATATCTTCTCCTTTGCAAATACATGTCTTTCACTAATGTTCTTGACCGCTACTAAGCGTGGTGGAGAATCTGGGGATCTCGAGTTGTGTAGACTTTATTGATAAAGTAAATGTCAACAACTGTTTCTGTACCAGGTAGCGGTAGCTTAATATCGAGAGATTTTTTTTTTTTTGAAAGTTCCATTGTTTTCATTGCTTAAAATGATTACAAAGCATTAAATAGCTGTGACATGAACAGTGCACATTCTGAAGTTCTTTTCGCAAGAAGTTAAGGTGAGGAACGTGAAGGTGGGAGTTATGACTCATTTCACAAATCAATTTACAACTCATTCATGACACATAGCAATATGAACGTAGTAAACGATTAGTCAGAGTAGTCGTAGTCGACTTCCGACTTTTCTCTTTAAGTTGCTTTTAGTTTGGGGAAAATAATTTATTACAGAGTAAAATCAGTTATAGAAATTAAAGTACACATTTAATTGATAGATCATTACATTATACATTAAAGGAGTGAGTATTATAATAGAATAATCAACCTCTCTCAACGTTACGACAGTCACATGCTCACGTACGATGACCACAAGACCAGAGTGTGTCTACTGCTTCTGCTTCTTCAGCCGCTCCTCTAGTGAGGCTATTTGACCAAGCACCGCAGTGATGTCCTCCTTTGCTTTCACCTGCATGTGATTACATTTATCGCTATAATAAGGTGTCTTTTCATTTGAATTAGACATTGCGGCACCTATTACTTGTAAAAGACGAGTAGGAAAAGAACATGTCTTGTCAGAACGCAGCAACGTTCTAACACATGCAAATTTCAAATTGTAAAGATAAAACTTGACTGCAACACAGAACAAGCACTATCTTATACCATCGACGGAAACTTTTGAAGAAGCAATTGGTCTTGATGGTACCACATTTTCTTTTCTTCATCAGGAAAAGTAACATTGCATAGCGGACCACAGTTATGGTAACAGAAACAATCGCTCATTTGGAAAGTAATTCAACTTCATTTGCGACATGACATTTTTGTTCGTTACTGCATGGACAAAAACTATTGAATAATCCATCCCCTGCTAATTAGAATGACCACTGAAAAAAGGGACGCTGAAATCAGCATGAGGGCTCCACGGGACTGAGATACACGACGAGGAAGACTTCAATATCAAGTGAGAGATACTAGGTTGCAAAAATGACATTTCTGCACGAAAAGCACTAGAAGCGACCTGGATCACATCCAGAAGTCCACGGATGAGCAAAAAATAAATGTCTATCAATAGCCAGCGACCTCTTTCCTTTTCTAGCGAGAAATATAGCAGATACAGCAAACAAAAGGAAAATATAGCAAAAAAAATAAAATGAAAAAAAAATAAAAAGAAAATATATAAAATAAAAAGAAAATATAGCTGAAAATTCCCTCTTCAATATAGCTCTGATCATATCGAATTGATCACAACTGTATGCCTTTCGTGCGGTGGGTATGTTTGGGCTTTTTAAAACACTTTTACTGCTCTAAAACTCCTCGTTTCGCTCAAAGTTTCAGATCAATAAAAGGAGCTCGGACTGCGCAGGAGTCCCACGGATTCTTAGTCAACGTTTGCTTATGTCCGCTTATCTTTATGGCCGCTACTGTAAGTCGAGGAACGCGCATCGCAACCTTGTCTCCGTAATTTTGGATCACCCTGTATATCAGATTTTACATATTAATTCAAATGTTTCCGTTTATACGAATGTTTTTTCAGTAATTTGTGGTTTCAGTAAATTGGATCTTATAATTTTTCTCATTCATCAATCCTTTTCCTGACACACCCATCTTTCCCGCCAGAATTGATGACTACCCCGACTTCCTTAACAATAATTTATGTGAACATCAATGGGGAAACTTTGTAACAACGACTTTTGCAACCGCAGTTGTTCATTGTACAAAATTTTGGTTCCATTCACATGAAACAGAAAGGAACACAAACTGGAACAAGGGTCAAAATCATTGACTATTCTCCTCTTAATCGGATTCTTCATCTTCGTTACCTAAAAATTACCTATTCTATCGACTTTTTACCTGGGCTTGACCCCGGTCATCCCCTTTTTGCTTTGGTGAAGGGGGTCTGCCGGACCCCTGTCCAAAGTGAAGAGGGGGGGG
>JARK01001365.1:596484-612752 GCA_000688135.1 Ancylostoma ceylanicum | reverse complement strand
GGGGGGGGGGGGTGGGAGCCTCGGCTCCAACTATTGCACCTTTGGATGGAATCATGCTACGATGAGTAGCGCATTAGACGAATCAGGCCAAAATTTAGTAAAATGAACAACTGAGATTGCAAAAGGTGTTGTTGCAAAGTTTTCCCAATGATGGTTACATAAATTATTCATAAGCAAGTCGGGGTAGTCATTAATTCCGGCGGGAAATACAGGTGCGTCAGGAAAAGATTTGACGAATCAGAAAAATCAAATATCCAATTCACTGATACCCCTAATTAGTAAAAAAAATATCTAGACCCGCAACGAGTGACATACGAACCTGCAATTCACACACAGCCATTCGATCAGCAGAAATAGCCTTCTCAATTTGATCGCGAACTCCGACTAACTGAGAAAGACGTTCAGAGAAATGTTGCGCTGAATAAGAAAAGAGATACCTTATGCAGGACCAAGCACATAAATAGTGGGAACTAACCTTGCTCGTGTAGTCGATGTAAACCTTGAAGTTTCTTAAGGTTACTAGGCATAGCAACACAAGCAACATCCCATTTACTCATTAGTTCGAGCAGGTCGTTCACCTTCGCCTCCATTTCGCCGTCCACCGATTTCTGCTTTTTATCCTCAACCTGGAAATACCCATAGGTCTACCTCGTCTGACATTATTATACTGTCCACTTCTGGAAATTTCTCCCATAATAGCAGAATTACGAAGGAGAGATGTTGTCCTTTGTGTTGTTGTCTACTTAATCTGTACTACTGTTTTTTTTTCAAACGTGCATCGCCCCTCTCAGCATCTACTGATATCTTAATTTCTTATGCTTCTCAAAACCCTCTGTGTACCTCAAACCACCTCTATGAAAGGCCAGACTAACGGCCCAGAGGCACTTTTTCTTCCAAATCCTCAACTGTTTAGCCCCAACACCCTCTACCTCTCTAGCTCCACTCCCCCACCCCCTTCCCACTCGACGGCCACCCCTGGCCGGTGCCTAAATTCAAGGTTTGACCTCAGTAGCAAGTAGTTTGACTAATGAAGTTTTTTTTTTGCTGCCACATTGGGACATTCCATTCCTGCAAATCCGACCGATACCACCAATGAAACTACAGGGTTTTTTTTTTTTGGAATGCCAACGCACCTGGTCAAGTTTAGAGATAAGAGCGTTCAGTTTTGTCTCCATTCCATCAATATATGATGGATTGAGTGCTTCGAGCCGGAGCCTAGAACAACGAAAGACATTAGAAACGAAAATAACAACTCCATGGGAACGATATTATACGTTCCAAAAACCGAATATTTCAAAGATCCCAACAGTTTCAAGGACCCATACAGTTAAATCATGAGTCGAAATGCGCAGCTTACCACATATCCAGCAAAAAAAAAACATGAAGAAACAAATTTTCTTTGGAAATGAATAGGAAGAAACAGTTACCTAATGTCCTCAACAGAGTCAGCAATGGACTGCCTACTTGGATCAAAAGATCCCACCAAAGACTCGATTCGACGGACTCGTTGATCCAGTGATAGGAGCTGAAAATACTCAATATAACCTAGAAAAACTGAAAAGAACAAAAACAGAACCTAAAAAATGAGTGCTCAGACTATCCCACACCTTGGCATTCGCAGATTTATCCACGTTCGGTGTGAAAGTCTCTTTGCCGCTTGGAAGCAAACCACTCCCAGATGATTTTGATACCTTCACAGCCTAAAAGTTTATAGCTGAGAGAGGACACTCCAGGTAAAAGAAACGAATAAATAATTTAAAAAAAAACCAAAATGCAACAAAAATGAACAGTTCGCGTACCTTCAGTTCATCCGCAAGATCAGCAAGTGAAGACTCATTTACAATGAGGGTAGGCTTCACTGATTCATCCTTGAATACCTTTTTTCATAAAGTCTACAAGGAAACAATAACGGCACCAACAAATACCTTCAATTGTTGAGCCAATTCGTCAATTTCGCAAGATATTCTGTTGAATTTTTGTTCAGCGGTTTCTGGCTCAGCGTATTCTGTAAGCTCGACATTAGAATAACGAGAACTCAATTATGTTGTTGGGTTGTCGAAAATCTTTCCGACCATTCCCTTTTTGTGTTGCTAATTTTTAGGAATTTTTCTGTAACTTTGTATCCTAAACGTACGTAAAGGTTGCCCAATAGCTCCCTTACAACAAATTTGTCTTAACATATTGTTACAATTATGAGTGAAAAAACCGTTACTGACTCAAGCAAAATCGATTGCCGCCAATTTATGAAGTCACAACGCACAGTGATGCAAGCGGTTCGGCAGGAAACTTGCCAAATGCGATAGAACCATCAATTTTCCCTTGAAATAAACAAAAGTTCGCTTCCGTGAGGAGGGAATTAACTATCTCTGCCCTTATGGGCCAGCGCAGCTCGCCGCTGGGCGAAACTCTGCCGTTCACATCTATGAACGTCATCCCGTTTCCTGCCATAATGCAGTGTGATCTAGTGGGCCTACGGGCCTCAAAAATTGGAAGCCCCTGTAGATGGAGACGCCGACCTTGACTTCAGCACAAACAACGATATGATCAACCAGTTGATCTGGATGACAAGCGCCTACTAGAGCTGGTTAAAACGATTACGCGGCATGATACCCGTGTGCTGGCACAGGAACACCAATGCTGTATTGGTACAGTTACACAGTAGCTCTTCATTCTGCAACTCCTCAGAGAGATTAAAAAAATGTGGCGTTACCATTTCCAAATGCGAAAAAATGCATTCCCAAACTTTTCAGCCTTTCTACGGATCTTCGCTAGGCACTGCAACTCGGTTACCGGTATCGAAAAGGGGTTCTTTACGTGAAGCACACGTGGAATCATGAGTGTCTCGAACGCTGATGACCCGACATTCCGACACCAAACCGGGAGCTGCATCCTGAGAACGCCAGGCTGTGTTTGGTGAAACTGCAAAGCAGCCATTGTGGAGCAGATACCAACATGTTTTACTATAACCACCGATGTTCTGCCGATACATCGCTCTATATTGCTTAAAGCCGTACACAGAGATTCGCTGCCAAGCGATTTCCCGCAGGGTGGCAAGAGGGGTGGTGATGGTTGTTCCAGCCGGCCGCTCGGCGAGTTTTGCCGCTCATACAAAAAGAGTGCAAAGCATTTCTTGCCGCTGCTCGCTGTGCCAGCTCTCCGCAGCAAAACACTACGTGTGACCAAATTGGCACTCTGTGCTGCAGCGACCTCACGCTGCATAGCGGCCCAGTTGTTATAACTTGGGCGACTCGCTCGGCGGCAGAACACTGAGTGGGACTTGAGCATATTTCAGAAGAAAAATATAAACATTTGAAAAGAAGGGCTAGACAGTGAAAGGAAACTTTTCCGAAACCCTTTCAAAACGGAGCACAGTCGGTAAGACTTGAAGTTCAAAATGATTAAAAATAGGAACGAGTACAACATCACAACGTGGTAGGAATCTTACCTTTGCCAACAATTTCCAGCACATACTGAGAGCTTCCATATGACTTTCCATGTCGTTTGGCAATCGAGTCGGAAAAATCTGCAGATAGACGGGTAAATCAAGCACAATTTAATGGGAGCAGAAAGCACGTACCAACGTCACGGGTGTTAAGAGTGCGGTCTTTGAAGCGGTTGCGAGCTGCGTCGATATCTATGTGGATCTGGAAAAAAGCGTTGAAGATATCACTTTGGTCAGGAGTAAAAAAGCGAATGAAATGAAAAAATCTGATTCTCCATGAATTTAGAAATTGGTAGAGTAACGAGAAGTATGCTCAGCATCGAAAAGCAGTTAAAGGACAAGCCCGTCTCATTTCATTTGCTAAATTTCTTTCGTTTCTTTTAAACTTTCAAATGCAGCAATACATCCCAATGTGAACGGTTGTACTTTCCACCAAAAACGAAAGTCAGATGGCTCGTGCTTAAAGGCAGCACCCACGATAATTTTCGTGTCGAAAATTTTGAATGTTTTGGAGTCTTAACCACAGCACCAGTAATTCTACGCACGTTGTACCGCCGAGGGTATCTGCATTCTCAAGATATAACAAGTTGAACAAGGTATCTGGGTATCCAAAGGAAAGTTGCATCGGAGTGCGAATCAGCTGTTTTCTGCTGCAGTCAGTCAGTTTCCAAAGGTAACGCTTGTTTCTCATGCTCATTTTAGAATTTTCTATTGCGATATTCCGATTTCCTCTACTTAGGTCATCTCAATTGTTATTCAACCATATCATCCCTTGTTCTACTCAAAATTGTCAAATTTCCAAATGTGGTGTGAATTTCAGTTTTTTCGCTCTTTACACTCAACCATAAGTTTTGTTTCTTTTCATTCATGAGGTATGTTTCTGCAGTGAACATTCTAATTTCTCTTCGTTTGTAACTTTTCTTATTTAGAGGAGCTGGAAAATTAGTCAAAGACTCAATTGCGACAAGACATTTGTCGAGAACCAAAGCAGCGTTGCCAAATTTTTTGATCTATTCCATCCGCGAAACTCGGCAACCTTGTTATGAAGCAGTAAACTGGTAACATCCAAGTAACCC
Source organism: Ancylostoma ceylanicum (assembly GCA_000688135.1). Lineage (NCBI taxonomy): Eukaryota > Metazoa > Nematoda > Chromadorea > Rhabditida > Ancylostomatidae > Ancylostoma > Ancylostoma ceylanicum. Next base: position 608,234 of record JARK01001365.1, on the reverse strand, counting down.
ATTTCTGGTAACCCATTTCACTAGGAGTTCAACTGGTACTTCAACTGGTAACCCATTTCACTAGGAGTTCTAGAACAATCGACAACTTTATCTATGTTCCTCATATCCAAAAACACAAGATAGCATTGAAATCTGGGTGACGAATTTTTTCGTGGGGGCTGCCTTCAGTCTTTGAATGAAGCATTTTCCCTTGGTATGACTACAAGCATTACTTTCAGATAACCTTCACCAATTTGATTATATTCGGTCGTCTCAAGATAATGACAGCGACCTAAGAGTTTCGGGAGTCCATGACAACACCATTTCAAGAACCAGAGAGACAAATTTTGAACTAATATAGTCTGTTTCGCACGCGATGATAGTTGAGTAACCGCGCACAGTGTCAGTTTTTCTCTGCACCCTCTCCAATCTCTGCGCACTTTTCCTCTCTGGCACTGTCCCAACTATCTTCCCCCGTGGAACAGACTATACAAGGCACGAGGCCTGCGTTGTATACATTATCAGAGAAAACTGTCACTAGTGTGTTTATGTGGTTTTTACAGTCGGCATTACGCGATGAGGTGGAACACGGTTTTTTGAGCTCCCTCAACGCTCGTTCTCGGTTCTAATACGAAGAATAACGGACTACGTGCTAATTTTGCTTTTAGTAAACCGCGGTTGTGACGTACAGTCCTTCTCAAAAAGATAGACGGATTGCGCGTGCGGTTTCTTATCGTCGCGGCTGCAGAATCGCGGCGGGACCTATTCGCCCTCTCACTTGGAGCATGCTTTCCCCGCATCCCTCGTTCAGGTCCCGCCGCGATGGTGCAGACGCGCAATCCGTCTATCTTTTCGAGAAGGACTGTACATGTGCTCGCAACATGCGTGTGCTGCTCAGAAATGCTGCTTCAGAAAAACACAAACTTTTAACATAGGCAAGGTGATGGACTTGAAACTTCGCTGTTGGATTTTCTCGGCAGAAGGTAGATCGGCTTAAATGCAGCATTTAATAAACACTTTGCATAACAGTACTGACCAGTTCTATATTTTCCTTATCGCTTGCTTCTTCGTTCGATCTCGAATGGAAACCTTTTATAAACTGTTCCGACTCGGGCAGATCCTCACTTTCGTAAACGTCTTCTTTTCCAGAAACGGACATGAGTCTGAAAAACATTTCCTCATACAAAAAGAAAACACTCAATTCTCGTCCACATAACAACGAAACAGGAACAAAGCACGGAGGATCAGCTGGGCGGCAACAGCCCAGCCTTCATGATGAATTTAGAATAACGCGCTCCACGGCTAATACGAGCATTCACAAGAGAGCGCGTAATTTCCCTGTTGTCAAAACATCTGCTTGCGTTTTCTCACAGCGCGTGGGGACTTCCATAACTGTGCATCCATGTCGATGGAGGAGTTCTGTGAGTTCAGGAGGCAGTTAGCTGCCTCCGTACTCAGGTTGAAGCGTGATGTGCGACGGTACCCTCTTTTCAACACTGACTGCTCCCAAGCCAACGATTTGGATCAATTTGAGGTAAGCCCATTCATTACACCATCTTAAAGTATACTACTCTTTCGGCAATCATTTTCATGTCTCCTCCACCCTATGCATAATCTCAAAATCTAAGTTGCTGCTGAGTCTTTTTCGATGAGGGTCATGTGGCATACTGGTCACGGATATCATATTTATTTTGGTGCCATAAATTTCATTCCTTTCGTTAGCCCACTCGCAGAATTCTCACTTTGTACTAAATGCAGTTTTTATGTACATAGTCACGACATCAGGGAGCGTCAATCACGATTGCCCTCCTCTCAAAGTTGGCATCGCTGCATCACTAATTAACCCACGTTGATTCGCGTTAACCTGTATAGGATCAACGTTTATGTTACCACATGTCAACGTGGGTTAACAAGAGGTGTTTCGCTGAAGGCAATTGTGAATTACCCTTCCTGTACATACGGTAAGTAGAGGTACATATCTCGGAACTTACGAAACTGCATAGAGTGAGTATCGGCCTAAATTGTCGGAAAATCACTGTTTTCCTCCCAAAATTGATTTTATGCCTCACGTCCGTTTACAACGGAAGTGAAGCATAAACACTCGTTAAGAACTTAGTCATAAGAGAACAACAGGAAACAAGCATTATACACTTCTTAGATTGTGTGATATGAGCGGGGCCCACTTGGGTGTGTACGGAGTGAACAAGATATACAGCACACCTCCAAAAAATACTTGCCTCATGCTGCACCGCCCATCTGCTGAGGCGCGCCTCGCCTCCTATGCATTATCATACGTGCTGCGACGTGGCTCAGTCGACGCGCAGTGTAGCATGAGGCAAGTATTTTTTGGAAAGACTATATATGTTCTCATAGAAAGAGTGCTGGCTTACCTACTCCCGCGATGGACGGCCATTGGGTCAATTCCCTCATCCAATGCCCTCATTGTAACCCCTCTTTTAAAACTATGGAGAGATAGCCTCTTTAGGTAGTGGCTATACTCCTCGAGGAGTATAGCACTCTGGGTCGCCGTCGCCGGCGATGACCGCCGCTGATGCTGACGCCTCCCACAATCGATGTGCATCGGCCTCACATTTCCCAGCGGTGGCAGCGACCCTGATATGAGTGGAGAATTAATAAATGAGAGGGCAGGGTGAATCAAGCAAATTTTCCTGTGTTTTCTCTGTTACCGCAATTTCGACCCCTCAACATTCTAGTTGATCTGAGACGTCCGTGCTTTGACCTCTGCTGCTTCTGATACCCGATGCGATAATCTCATGAGTAATATAGCATAAAGCACCGGCATACATTATCGCATAAAGTACAGTGGGCACCGATGGCGGTGACCCCTCTAAGGCCTCGAAAAGCACGCGGTTTGACCGCGCCGCTCGAGCGGGAATCCCCTCCAGGTCAACAAAATATGGGGTGTTTTTGACAGTTAGTTGGTTTTCTTATCAGATAACATCGGGTGTGGGTCGTATGGCGCGATTCCTCGGGTGACATGCACTATCTAGGGCGCGCTACTACCGCCTCCCAGAGCAACCTCTTGCAAGTCCTTTTTCGACCTCAACATTAGCTCCGGACCAGGGATGTGCGGAAGTGAGATTTCAAATCCTATGAAACGTAAAACGGAAAACGGAAGTGCAAAATGGCCGGAAAACGGAAAGCGTGAAACGGAATACGGAAAATTTTTGAAAGTATACGAGGTCCCCTCTATTGTGGTGTCAGACCGATGTCAGACGTGTATTTATCGCTCATCAATGTTTTTTTTTTTTCGCCCACATGTTTGTTACTTATAAGCCCATATGCATGTTACTTGTTCGACCAAGTCCCTCCTTGGAAACTTTTTTTTTTCATATTAATGAAATGGGGCTTCAACTCCAGCTCAAGTTGGTCTGTTGTACTAGGATCTGATAGAGTTCTGATCAATACTACTCTAGTTGGATGTTCTATTCAATTCATATTCTATTGGGTTGGGTTCCACCTCATAGATATGTAGTGATTTCGAGAAAGTTTCCTCCAGTAGGGTGCAAAACCCATATTGTACAGAGAACGTCAATCACGGTTGCCACTCCCGCTGCGGCAACATCCGCGCGGCGCGGGCGAAGCACACTCAACATCCACGGCGCCCACTCGCGCCACGTGGATGTTGCGTTAGCGGGAGTGGCAATCGTGATTGACGTTCCCTGTATGTGCTCTTCTGGCTTCTTGGCATTCTGTCATGTTATCTGTGGTGGTGGAGTTTTCCCACTTGCGTCGATACAGCTGAGCCTCTTTTGTTTAAACTCAAGTGAAAATCAAAGCAGATCTTGCTTCGGAACATTGCTGAAGGAACATTGGAACAACTTCGGAACATTGCTCGAGTTACATACAATGGCAGGCATCTCCAGGACCAGGTTTCTGGCGACCTGGTTCAAATTAGGCTGAGAAGTTTTCAGTTGGTGGTCCCTGTACCCTAATTTCCCTGCTAGGTTTGGATTTCCTGCTGTGAACCAATTTTCACAAGAGTTCCTCCTGCAACTGTCTGTAGGGATGCCGTGGTAACTCTTTCGGGATATTCGGTGCAAAGTAAAGAGTAAAGTATTTTTCTAACATTTACATGAGCNCCTCCATTTAGTTCCCCCCACACTCCATTTATGACTATTTTGGAGTTTCTTGTGTCGCTCACGGCGCCTATACTCGTAGAGTTGGGTTGCTTAGATGCTTGTCACGACGTGTAGGAATAGATGCGATCGCAAATCCATTAAAAAAAACTAGGCAAGTGAGCTAAAGTAACCACGAAACACCAGTGTAAACATCAGAAACAAGATAGAAAGTAACAGAAATCATCTGAGAACCACTGATCAGTAGAATTCGCAACATAGGTGGAATAGTCCTGCAAATGGGTCTTCCAAAGTGATGGTTATCCGTGGAAATCGGGGTCGAAAAGTGAAGGTGGTCAGCNTGTCAAAATATGCAGAACAGGTAAGGCGTCGGGAAATAAGCACAGAAATGTACTCCACAATTTTTCGTTTTCTCCTAGAACTTTCTGGAAAATTCCGAAGCGCTTCGCCGTGTTGCGACACGTTTGGCAATCAGTAGCATTTGCAGAGTTTGAATATATGTGAATATTTGGCACAGGTCCCCTGAGTAGCTCACTGTTGGCGTGGGAAAATCCGCAAAATTAGGTGCACGGCAGGGTTGCGCCTGTGTCTCGGCCTGCCACGCGACAGATATTCATTTTTTCTCATATGCGCGGTTGTCTCGCATTAGGAGGAGGTTCCCCCTATCGAACNCAAGATATGCAGAACAGGTAAGGCGTCGGGAAAATAAGCACAGAAATGTACTCCACAATTTTTCGTTTTCTCCCAGAACTTTCTGGAAAATTCCGAAGCGCTTCGCCGTGTTGCGACACGTTTGGTAATCAGTAGCATTTGCAGAGTTTGAATATATGTGAATATTTGGCACAGGTCCCCTGAGTAGCTCACTGTTGGCGTGGGAAAATCCGCAAAATTAGGTGCACGGCAGGGTTGCGCCTGTGTCTCGGCCTGCCACGCGACAGATATTCATTTTTTCTCATATGCGCGGTTGTCTCGCATTAGGAGGAGGTTCCCCCTATCGAACCATATACAACACACCTATGATCGATTACTGCTTCTACCTGCCAAAGAGCCCAAACATCGGGTATTTTAGAACTTTTTTGGGATTTATCAGCTTTCAATGAAGACCTTTTCAAAATGCGCGGTTGTCTCCGTACTCAGCTCGCAATTCTGCGTCGATCCGTATACGGCTCGGGGCACCGTTCTGCGTCGGNCTATCTAACCGTATGCAATTGATGCTAATTCAAGTTGGAATACGGCCAGCCAAATAGCCCAAACATCGGGTATTTTAGAATTTTTTTGGGATTTATCAGCTTTTAATGAAGACCTTTTCAAAATGCGCGGTTGTCTCCGTACTCAGCTCGCAATTCTGCGTCGATCCGTATACGGCTCGGGGCACCGTTCTGCGTCGGAAGTCCTGCCGACCGGTCGTGGAGTATCTCATAACGGGCGTACTCCATGGCCAGGCGAGATAGTGCGATGAGAGCAGAGACGCAGAGCCACCCGTGGAGCACGCCCGTTATGAGATACTCCACGACCGGTCGGCAGGACTTCCGACGGAAAACGGAGCCCCGAGCCGTATATGAGTCGACGCAGAATTGCGAGCTGAGTACGGAGACAACCGCGCATTTTGAAAAGATCTTCATTGAAAGCTGATAAATCCCAAAAAAATTCTAAAATACCCGATGTTTGGGCTATTTGGCTGGCCGTATTCCAACTTGAATTAGCATCAATTGCATACGGTTAGATAGAGCAAACCTTGGTCTCATACGAGACAACCGCGCATCTTGGAAGAAATCAATACCTGGCGCGCGGCGGCCTGCGCCGCACACCCAACACCTGTTTTCCTGAAAATTCCGTCCCTCATTTCTATACTTGGCAGGTCTGGAATCTGGTACTTCTGTATATGGATCGACGCAGAATTGCGAGCTGAGTACGAAGATGAGGCTCCACCCTCCCCAAGTGATGGTCCCCCCTTTTACCTCAGCAAAAAGTGAGGTAGGTGGAGTACGATACTCAAGGTATTCCACCTATGATTCGCAAGCACAGCCAAGCGAAAGGGTCATACTTCCGCGAAAAGTTCCCTGAGGGATGCGATGCTGGCAGCCAGCCCCCTTGANTATATGAGTCGACGCAGAATTGCGAGCTGAGTACGGAGACAACCGCGCATTTTGAAAAGGTCTTCATTGAAAGCTGATAAATTCCAAAAAAGTTCTAAAATACCCGATGTTTGGGCTATTTGGCTGGCCGTATTCCAACTTGAATTAGCATCAATTGCATACGGTTAGGTAGAGCAAACCTTGGTCTCATACGAGACAACCGCGCATCTTGGAAGAAATTAACAATTGGCGCGCGGCGGCCTGCGCCGCACACCCAACACCTGTTTTCCTGAAAATCCCGTCCATCATTTCTATACTTGGCAGATCTGGAATCTGGTACTTCTGTATATGGATCGACGCAGAATTGCGAGCTGAGTACGAAGATAAGGCTCCACCCTCCCCAAGTGATGGTCCCCCCCTTTTACCTCGGCAAAAAGTGATGGTAGGTGGAGTACGATACTCAAGGTATTCCACCTATGCGCGCGGCGCGGTCGCCATCCGATCGGCAGCCTGAGATTCTATGGAAAAACGGGTGATCTACGATATCGACCGACCTTGCGAAGCGACGCCATGCCCAGCAGGAGTCCGCCGATTTTTTTTATAGACTATATACGAGCGTCCAATTGGAGAGCATTTGATTGCTTATATCTCAATTCGCCACTATTCGAAAGAATACTTGTGATCTCCTTTCATAATTTTCCGGGAGTTTCCGTTTTCCGGGCCAAAAACCCGTAAAACGTAAAATGGCCGTAAAACGGAAAGCGTAAAACGGAAAATTCCGCACACTCCTGCTTCGGACCCCAGGTACGAAGCTTCCTTTGCTTTTCATTGGAGGGTCGTGTGAGTCCCGCTGTGGTTGCAACGCCTTGAAACTTCACGCGCAATCCGTCTATATTTTCTGCAAGGATTGTATGATGATGCATACGTGATGCGGTGAGGCTTGATACTGTGTGACGCAATGATGATTGAGAGTGACTGCAAATATAGTCAACTCCAAAAGTACGCAGACAAGAGTTGGGACCGCGGCGCGGTTTTCCTCCGCGTCTCTGCCCTGCATTCTCCGCTGAATCCGTGCAGCAGACAGCGAGAGAGCCGCGCCGCTGTCCCAACTCTTGTCTACGTACTTTTGGAGTTGACTATAGTTTGAGCGAAATTTTTGACCTTGAATTTTTGGGGCAGAAAAACGAATAGGATCTCTTATTCTGCATGGAAGCTTTTTCCACTACGACATGAACTCTTGAGGTGTGGGAGCTTTCCATACTCTACAGGGAATGTTAATCACTGTTGCCACTCCCGCGGCCGCAACATCCACGCGGCGCGTGCGAGCGCTGTTGGGTGTTATCTCGCCCGCGCCACGTGGATGTTGCGGACGCGGGAGTAGCAGTCGTGATTGACGTTCCCTGTACAAGGTCATTCAATCAAGTTTAGGAAAATGAACGTAATAGAATTGAATGTTGGCTCGGAAAGAAATGTCATAGTACGGCGATGCAGGTGGGTGGATAGTTTTCAGTCTCTTCTTTGCTAATGAAACACATGTCAATACTCCATACCTCGGACATGTTCACTTTATGAGGTCTGATTTCTCTTTTGTGACACTGAATTTGCAGTCCAGCGGAAGGTGCTGTGTAGCTGTGAAGTTTCGATGCGGTTATTTGCGATGCAACCGTAAACGTTCGCAAATAGTTTTAAATGCTCATCTCGAAGGATTGACTTTACTGAAGAAGTTGAATATAGCAATATCAGATGAGGTTTGTGGCTTTCGCAGTGCGCAGGTATAAATTACTGTTACATTTTTAAGTGTTGTTGCTTATTGTCCTAGAGGTAGCACTCACGGAAATTTTCACTTATGAGGTGAGTCGCTTAGCGTGTAGCCAGCTGCTAGGAAATCACAACGGTAAGTTGAACACAATGAATAACCGCCCACCTGCGGAGATACTGTCGTGGACACGGATGCGAGCGTAGCCATTTTGGTATCCACCGCACCAGTTAACGTTATTGACTTGGTTTGCGACGCGTGTTCCAGCGCAGTGCATAGTGTAGTGTGTGAAACAATGTACAGTGTAGTGTATCAAATGCTCACCATCCACAGGATTTCGTGGCGTTACGCGCGTACCTACAGTCTGTATATTTCGGGGTGTCCGATAGCCGCGCCGCATGGTGCGCGACGCGGCCCCCTGCTAGCGGTGTTCCAGCGGCCGCCCAGCTGATCGTTGATCGATGATGGACGCCAGCAACCGCATCGGGTGAGTTTCGTTCACATTTATCATGGTTTTTCCTTTTATGTTTCAATCAAATGTCCGTAATTGTTACTATTCATGATATTCCCATGTCCAGTAGCTCTCATCTGACCCAGAAGCAAGCGCGAAATGAAAAAAAAGAACTCATAAAACAAAAAAGTGACAGGATCCTTTCAATGAAGTTCCTTTTGAAGACAAAAACCGTTTAAAATGTGGTGGTATGAGCTACTGAACATGGAAATATCGTGACAGTAACAATTACCAACATTTGATTGAAAAAGTAAAAGGAAAAACTATGGTAAACATAAACGGAACTCCCCCGATGCGGTTGCCGGCGGCCATCATCGATCGTCGGTCAGCTGGTCGACCGCTGCAACGCCACTAGCAGGGGGCCGCGTCGCGCACCATGCGGTGCGGCTACCGGGCACCCCGAAATATACAGACTGTATAACCTCAGCGCAAAACTCGTCTGCACCTTGGACGCATGGAAGGCGGTGCCTTCATTTTCCTTTTTCAGACGTGTTTCATGCTGTTTCATCACTGCCTATGATCCTCCCTGAAAACCTCGAAATTCAGCAAAATCTCCAACACAAAAATTTCCGTGGGTGCTGCCATTAAGGTTTGAAAAAGGCGCTCAGCGCCGAAAGCTTACTGAATAAATACTAAAGATGTATTTATAGTGTATCGGAACATAGGTGGAATACCCTGAGAACGAGTCTCATCCAACCTTCACTTTTCGACCGAGCCTGGCGGGAACCTTCACTTTCTATTGCCTCAGAGAAATAAAGAAGGCTTCCGGAAGTATGATCAGTTCACTATAGAAAATTGACAGCGCTGCTCATAAATATTTAGGGATGCTACCTGAAACGGAAGCCGGAGTGGGAACTCAATTAACTCACCCAAGAAAAACCGACTTTTTTTTCGAATTTTGAACGCCCATTTTCAGGAAGAGCCGGGAGCTCACCTGAAAATTTGGTTTTCCAACGAGTGAGCACAATGTGCCTGCTCAAGCAAAAAATAAAATTAAATAAAATAAATGAACTGTAAGTTCATTAAGAAACTCAGAATTAGCCACTCGAAAGAAAAGAAATTGAAATGCGTACAAGTAGGCCTCGCTCAGCGCCCCGTCGCAGACGTAATATTGAAGCTTTCTCAGATGCGAGGCTCCTAAGAAATACAGGAAGACTTGCTCTTTCCAATAGTATGCAAAGTTCTCAAATCGCTTCCTAAACACGGCTAGAATTTTTCTCCAAATTTCGGTAATTTTCGTACTTTTAACGGGTTTTCAACTTTCACTGGAATCCTTTTTTCGGTGGGGCGACTGGTACCTGGTTCCAAGACGGACCTTTGCTGCGAAGCTCGGATTGCCGATTGGTGAGAATACTATAACGGGCATTTTCACTAGGCCCGACGAGTCAGTGCGCGGATAGAAGAGACGCTAGCAACCTCGACTCTGTAAAAGGATTCCAATGAAAGCTTTAAAAAGCGTAAAAGTCTGAAAATTGCCAAACTTTGGAGAAAAATTGCAGCCTTATTCCAAAAGATGCCTGAGAACATTGCATACTATTGGAAAGAGCAACTCTTCCTATTTTCCTAATAACCTAATAAAATTTCCTAATAGAAAGAGCAACTCTTCCTATTTTCCTAATAACCTAATAAAATTTCCTAATAAACTCTCACCTGACAAGGGAAGTGCACGAAATTAAGCTGCGATTTCGAAACGGAGCATATATGGTAGGAAGGCTTGCCCCAAGCGATGTTACAGATTATACTTGAATTCTGCTAAACGATTAATACAAGCTTAAAATTCAACGTCGATGATTTCTTACCACACTGACACAGACCGCCTTCGCTCACAGAGGTGCAGCTGGATGGCCGCGTTGATAGTGACCCAGACTCGTAGACGGAGGCTCGAAGGTTTGAATCCCGTATTGATGTTCTGTTTTGCTAACACTAAACTTCCATTTCTAACCTTTAACCTAATTCAGATGTTCAGGAGGTGAATAATTAGCTACAGCTCACACTATGTAAGCTATAGGAAATTCTTCTCTATATGAACGCCCATTTCTCGCCATTGTCCGTGTGGCGCAGTGGTAAGAGGCTCGCTGCGCACGCACACGGTCGGTGGTTCGATCGCGCGCCCACGGCCAACCAAGCCGTTCATCACTCCGGGGTCGGTAAATTGGTACCAGAGGAGTCTGGGAGGATGAAGCACTGACTTGGTTCATCGGATGCCCCCCTCAAATCATTGTATAGGGCACATACGCATTCAACGCCTCTACGATGATCAGATGAAGTCGAATGCGTGGCGCATCCCTCGTGACGGGAATGATCAACGCCGACCACTTTATCCTTTATCCTTTACCAGCGACACCTAATAAATTCCCAGTATAGGGCATTTATCTACTATTTCCAAAGAAGCGGTCGTAGTCATTGCTCACTTACCTTCTTAACAGCTCCGAATTCCGTTATTGGTTAGAAATGGAAGTTTGCAAAACAAAGCATAAAGACGAGATTCAAATCCTCGAGCCTTCGCCTACGAGTCTGGGTCACTATCAACGCGGCCATCCAGCTGCACCTCTGTGAGTGAAGGCAGCCTATGTCAGTGTGGTAGGAAATCATCGACGTGGAATTTTGAGCTTGTATCAACCATTTAGCAGAATTCAAGTATTATCTGTGACATCGCTTGGGACAAACCCTCTTAAAATATATGTCTCGTTTGGAAATCGCAGCTTAATTTCGTGCACTTCCCTTGTGAGAAAGGTTCAATATTGCTTCTGTAACAGCGCGCAGAGCGAACCCCACTTGTTCGCGTCTCAATTTTTTCTCAAATTGGGAAGCGAGTTCTGAGTTTCTTAGTGAACTTATGCGGTCTGTTTATTTTTTGCGTGAGTAAGCACATTGTGCTCAATCGTTAGGGAAGCACGCTTTTGAGGTGAGTTCCCGGTTTTTCTGAAAAGGACAATTTTTACCAGATGCGACTTATCAAACGCATGAACCCATTTGCGAAAGTTGTTTTTTTTTTTTTATAAAGATCGGTAACCGCGGCATGAAATTTTTGTTGAGAAGAACGCGCGACCGTCGCGGGACCGTAAATGCGAGCTGCGACTGCGATGCGACTGGCCCCTATCCTTCATCATATAGACGCACACGCGTCAATCGCACGCATTCAGTGTAAATTGCCCTAAAATGGGTGTTCGAAACTCGAAAAAGTCGGTTTTTCTTGGGTGAGTTCCCATTCCGGCTTTCGTTTCAGGTGGCGTCCCTAAATATTCTCAAGTTTCATCGTAAACTCATCATGCTTACAAAAGTCTACTGTATTCCTCCGAATCTGAGCTTCGCCTCACCCCCTCCCCCCC
>JARK01001365.1:539987-589444 GCA_000688135.1 Ancylostoma ceylanicum | reverse complement strand
TCTCATGTAAATTCAACGCACGAAACCACAGAATTCACCATGAATATCTTATTATCGCTCCTAAATGAAGAATAGTTTCAATAATGAGTTAAGTAGGTAAGAGAGATGAATACTATAGCAATTTCTTCAACATAACAAGAACAAGAAAAAAGTAAACGCGATATATTCAATATTAGCACAAAAGTCACACTGCGGGCGTCAAATCCAATTTGGTCTACCATTCATTGTCGCTTGGGGTTCATCGGTGTTTTCTTCTTTGGTAAAGACTGCTTTTCCCCACTTCTGCTTCTGAGATAGAAACACTAGTGTTTCCGAGTGGAAGTGCTGCTAAGGTCTAACTCACGCTAACTTACGCTCTGGCGCTGAAAAAAAAAACCAATACAGCAACCATGGCAGCTCACTAATTGTGAAGGCCATTTCAGAAATGAGAAGTTAGAGTTCTCCATGAGCCTGCTTCGAATGGCTGACAGCGATTTACTGCAGGCACTGAGATCGTCTTATATTGAAGTTGAATATACTATCTGTTTCAAAAATGAGAGCAATTCAATGTTTTGTCTGTAGCTAGACAAGACACGTCAAATCTTGGAAATTCAGCGCTGTCACTAACTGGAAACGTGCCAAAACATGTCTCGCCTATAACGGCTGGCGAGACTTACCTCATCTTGGAAGCCTGCCAAGTGGCAAGATTTGTGAAACAGACAGTACACACAACATGATAGACGGACAGATGCTTCAGCGTCAGCTTTCAGTTGCAATTCGACACTTTTAAGGGCTAATGAAAATACCGAGTTATTTGATGAGAATCCGAATTACTTCCTTTTTTGATATCTCAAAAAAAAACCCGATATCTAAAAAAAGAACTCGATTTTTCAACTTCCCCAAATTGCGGAGAGAAATTCTGTGTCTCGCGGCCCAAACATGTCATCGTAATCCAAAGACATTGCTGAGGTGGAAACGCGTCCCAGAGGATATTAATGATACCAAGTCAATGTAGATTGGATGTCAAAACGGTTGCTGTAGCGAGGTGTGCATACCACAACGATAAAAACAGCGTGGAACATAAACCAGGCGCGTGCGATGACACATATTAGGGTGTTAAGTTGGAAATGCGCGCTGAAGTTTCGACGTTTTTATGAATGTGTTGCCAAACCTTTTTCGCCAGACTTTTAATACCTCTTAAACGAGCAAATCAGGTTGTATTTTTTCATATGCGAGTTGTCGAGTACTCCTTCATTCTTTGTTTTTTAAAGGGATTTATAGGAAGACCGACCAAAATTTTAGAATTTCTCTTCCCTAATTTCATGTTGTTAAAGAGCGTGAAACTGCAGCGGAGCACCACTACAGATCATATATACAATTAAGAGAATTTTTGGTGTATTAATTGGCTAAATCCATGCAACAATAAATTACTCGAAAATGGCCTCGAACTTGGGTAACTGAACCGAAATTCCGACTGAAAATCGTTTCCTCGACTGCCCTGTTCTTCACATTTAGAATTAGGAGTCGCACTTGGGATCGCCTAAGAGCCCAGACTTTGCGCTATCAGGCGACCACCTGCTTGCTTCGTTTAAGCCTTAAATAAATGAGAAAAATTCCAAAACTGCGACGAAACCAAATTTTGGGTAAGCCGCTATTTTAGGTCACTGCGCTGCGATAACCCAGAGGAGAGCCCTCACTCTTTTTGTGGAAGATGTCGAAGATTCAGCAATACTAATTCTGTATTGAACTTGGACTGGGGTGTTGTAGCTTTGTTTTTAAAAAATAATTTGTCCGATGCAAAAACGCGCATTTCCAACTTAACACCCTAATAATACGATGCGCCGTGTTAACAACTACGGAATTCTTGCGTTTAGCAGATGGGACGTCCATGTTGCCATTTTATGCACAAATACTCAGCTATCGTCGCATACGGAACACACTACATGACGGCGAAGGTGGATACGATTTTCGATGGTACCTTCACCAATTTTTTCATAGCAAACACATTTAAAAACGTTTCTGGATGAATCATCCTGAGGCCCCAACATATTATTCACTAATCAAAACTCATAAGTTTGATCAAAGCGTTGACCTCACGGAAATCAACATTTCTACAATAAGAATGCGACCTATCATTTCTTCGTGCGAAGGACCGTCGGATCGAATCAGCTGGCTTTTAGTGAAGCTGCTTTATATTGGCACCCACATTGTGAACTCGGAAGAGTTCATCAATGCCATCAAACAATGTCGGGTTCCAAAATCTGCATGCTACGTGAGCTACGACGCAGTATCGCTGTATACAAACATTGACAACGACGCAGCCATCAAAACTCTGCTCGAACTCGTTAGCATTAATAGCAAGGAAGTGAGTATGTGCGGCTTTGCTATCAGTGACATCGAACTTCTCCTGGAAGCTACACTCGCTTGTAACGTGTTCCGTTTCGACAACAACTTCTACGCGCAGCGACGAGGCCTAGCAATGAGGATACGCATTGCCCCTCTGCTTGCCATTATCTATCTCGACCATATGAGAGAGCGTCGCTAACGAACGGAATAATACAGTACAAACGATACATTGACGATGTCTTCGCAATTGGGTCATCATCTTCTGAACTAGCTGCAACGCTCGCGAATTTGAACGCAAAGGACGAGAATATCAGGTTTACCGTTGAAGAGCCGGATAGAGATGGATTTCTTCCATTTCTGAATGTAAACGTTCGAATTCGTGATGAAGCAACGGAAATTCGTTGGTATAAGAAGCGATCATCAAAAAACATCATACTACATTCCAGTAGTGCCCATCCCACTTATATGAAAGCGAACGTAGTGCGAAACTTGGTGGGAACCAGCAAACGGATCGCAGCGAGAAATTCAGAAACTGTTGACACAATAGAGCGTATTCTCTTCGCGAATGGATACATCAGTAGGAAAAGGTTCATAATAATGCTTCCACTGATGCAGCTCCATCCTGCGTTTACCCTGCGGCTAACCCCCGAGATACTAAATGTGCTTGTGGGATACTCTTCGCACCCCTGACGGACTAACGGGACAGCATGGGTCACTAAATCGAGAAAAAAATACAGTTACATTTGAATTTTACATTTTTACATTTGAAATACAGTTGTATATCAGGGTTGTATAAATATACACTTACGTACATTGGTATTCGAACGAATATTCGAATAATTAGAAATTTCGAAAACTGTCGAAACCCGATAATTCAAATATTCAAATTTTTCGACAAAAAAACTCGAATGCCAATGTTTGTTACCTACATGTGGACAGGTATTTTCTTGCATGTCTGAAGTAAACATGCTCCTGGGTCATTTTTTATATTCTCAGACATTCAGGCGTTCGGAGCGCCGGCGAACCCGCCCACTCTCAGCCGATGCAGGCTTCCAGCAAGTAGTCCTGGCTGGAGCAGGAATACTTGCTTAAGGTGCGGATGGAGCAGCAAAACCTGCTGTGAGTGCGCATGACACAGGAGTTCAGCAGGTATTCCTGCAGCCTGTTTTTTTCTCCATTGCCACGTGGCAGCCGAGGTGTATATAAGCCGGCAGACGGCTTCGGAAACTTAGTCTTGCTTCCGCTGTGGCGGAGAGCAGACGAGCCCTACGGGACTTGTCTGGCCAACTGAGGCCCGGTTGAAACCGTGGCCCAGTGTAACGAATGACCAGACGAGATGCGTGGGATGCGGTCGCGTGCCGGTGCGGTGCGGGCGGGTAGATCTGACTTGCCACAACCGTCCGGCTCGCTGACTGCTGGCTCTGGAAGCGCATACGCTTCCGGGGAGCTCATTTTTTGTATGAGAAGGTTAAAAACTATTCCAATGCAATCGAACACAAAACTTATTCTGGACTAATACGTCTTTAGTTACGCTTGTTAGGTACCACTATTAAGACGGCTAGTACTAGCGCTGCAGGATGACCTGCCATGCTCCTGTCATCCCAGCGGCAAGTTAACCTGCCCGACTCCCGTCATCCCAGCGGTAGGTTAACCCGCCCGACTCCTGTCATACCAGTGGCAGGTTCACGGCAGGTCTCACGCACGATAAGGCGCGACAAACGGCGGAATAGGCGCGACAACCCCGCCCGCTTTTGCGTTCGTCCCGCAGGTGTCATGCCGCGAGAAACGCTGTGGGCCGGCGCGACAAACGCCTGAGTGTCTGAGTTAATCGATGGTAGCGGCATAATAATGCCTTCACCGATATACTTCTTTCCCTTCGGCGAACCCTTGGGATACTGATTATGCCTGCGAGACAGTTCTCGGCACCTCAGACGAACTAACGAGACTGCATGGGTCACCGAACGTGGCCAACATTTCCATACAGAAGACAACTGAAGACAAAAAGATACTTAAGAAGCTACAAAATATCCAACTTTCAGAAAAATATTAATGGGTACGATAATAGACGTCATTCTGTTTAAGACGAAATGTGTGGTACTAGGGCTGTAGTTGAGAAAAACACCTTCAAGTTTTCAAACTCATTCAAACGTGTGAAAACAAGAACACATTTTGAATCCAAGCTTCTGCTGTGCTCTTGTCTTGTTCCAAATTTCCAATTTTCGCAAAAATTCGGCGTCTGGAGTTGCTGGCAGCGCCGCGGTGGTCGCACGGGGCGACGCGGCATGGGAGCGGGGAAAGGGGTGGAACTAGTCTGAGATCAATTAGTCGGATACGGTACCAGCCTGTGCTAATGGCATTCACACTTGGCTCGCACCTGTAATAATCCGGCTGTCTGGTTAAGAAACGCAACGAGCCCATGGTATTCCTGCCGTATCTCTACGAAAATGGGAGTTATGGCACACAATAGACATGATATTGGTATTCAGCATCAAATAATTCCTCTAGGCATGTTTTAGTTTAGTATTTTTGCGTTTCGAAGTTTCAAAGTTTAAGCGCTTCTGCTTGTTTAAGAAAATCTAACTTTTACAGAATGCCGGCAGACCTTTATTTTGCATGGTGTCGAATTCCGGGCGAGACCTAAAGTAGAAATTAAGGCAGCAATGGAAATGTGAAAAAAATTGAACGACACTTTGACAAGGAAAGGTAGGTACAAACACAGAGGAAACGGCGCAATACACAACAATACAAACGAATGAATGAAATCACGATTTCAAAACAGCAAAATAAACCTATAAACCTATGAGAGCACTCTAAAATGAAAAATCTACCTTTGTCGCGGCGGTCGTCGCCGCTGTCGTCGATCGGGATTGGCGACGGCGTGGCGACGACAGCGGCGACAGCAGCGACCGTCGGTCGCCGTTGTCGACGACAGCGGCGACCAAAACCGCTATACTTCTCGAGGAGTATAGCGGCAGCCTATCATTTTGTTGACCTCGCAATCACCATCACTGACCAATCAGAGAATTTCGTTTCAGCCACACATACAGAATAAGCCCGTTATTATAAGTCATGATCATGATCATGTGAACAGATAAACGTATCGATAGTTTCTTAGCGAAAAGCGTGGTAGAACCTCTATGCCTACAATGATTACGTAATCAACGTTTCGTACAGATCAGGGTAAATCGCAGTCTCCACTAGCGAATGCACTGCGATGAGAACATCAGTCGATGCCTTAAAGGCAGCACCCGTGGAAATCCTTGCATCGGAGATTTTCCCGAATTTCGGGGTTTTTGGGGACGGTAGACTCATAGGCAGGAGTGAAACTGCGTGAAAGACGCGAGAAGTGCAAGAAATGAAGGCGCCTCTTCCATGTGTCGAAGGCGCGGACGAGTGTTCCGCTGTGGGGTGTGCATGCGTCCCGCCACGAAAGCCTGCGAATGGTACGTATTGCATACATTCACTGCGCCAGACCACCCACGGCGATGGCGTTGGCTGGCGCGTCGTTTCGTTGAAAACCCGCCGTGGCCGTGGCCGCGATCCTGGTTTCTCTGCAGGTAGGTCACCGTTCCTTGTGTTCTTCTCACATTTGTGATGTGCTCACTCTCTACTTTACCACCCACCCCTCAACTCATTTCGGCTGGTGCTGCCTTTAATCGGTCCCTCGGTTGTGGGCACGGATGGAGCACAGGCAAAGCAGAGGACTGGTAAACAATTGAGAAGCAATCTTACTTCTTATTAATTGGCACTTCATGTGTGTGTGTGTGAATCTGTGCACGAGAACCAGCCATCGAAAGTGGAAAATACCTACACCATCGTGTTCAGCGCGTCGAGTTATGTACAAAAAGGTTGCAAATTTTGATTTTTACCTTGATTTACAGGTGTTTTGGGCCACTTTTGTCATGTTCAGACATGTTAAGAACCGACTGTTGTGTTTACCACAGTTGGAATGAATGAGATAAGCCCAGACAGTATAAAAGGGAAGAGATGGGTGGGATCTCTTTATGTCGAAGAGAAGGAGCCAGAACGGCGAAGAAGGTCACGGATGAGGGGTGACGCTGTAGGGCTGGGCCGGCGCCCAGAGGGGGTGATAATGCTATGCGGAGGATCCACTTTTGCGGCAACGGTACGCCGGCGTCCAAAAGTAGGGGGACAAACCTAGAGACGTGTCTAACTGTGGGAAGAAGGGGCGCCGGCGTCTGAAAGTGGTGAAACGCCTAGAGTCGGGTCCAACGGTGTGATAAGGATGCGCCGGCGTCCAAAAATGGGGAAACGCTCAGAGACGGGTCCAACGGTGTGATAAGGGTGCGCCGGCGTGCAAAAGTGGTGAAACGCCTGACGTCGGGTCCAACGGTGTGATAAGGGTGCGCCGGCGTGCAAAAGTGGTGAAACGCCTGACCTCGGGTCCAACGGTGTGATAAGGGTGCGCCGGCGTCCAAAAGTGGAGAAACACTCAGAGACGGGTCCAACGGTGTGATAAGGGTGCGCCGGCGTCCAATAGTGGGAAAAAGCCTGGAAACGGATCCAACGGTGGGGTGAGGGCCACCGGCGTCTGAAATTGGGGAAACGCCTGGAGACGGGTCCAACGGTCCTACACAAGGAAAGGCATCGCTTGCCTGTTGCGCAGCTGTGGGAAGGGCGTCTCAGATCCAGAAAGCTCGAATGTGCAAAAACGAGTGTTTTGATAAACGACAAATGGCCGTTGTGGTGTGAGAGAGATGCCACATGAAGGCAACGCGAGCGAAGCGAGCACGAAAAGAAGCCTGAGAGTCCGGCGTCAGCCGGACGATCAGGCTGGTGGTAAATGAGTTCGAAATCTCCGAGTGGTGGTGGGAGTGATAAGTTTTGTTTGAAAACACCCATTTCGGGACATGCGGAGGAGAGAACCGGGATTTTCGGAGGACTGAGCCGGGTCTTGCGGTTTGTAGCAAACTGAGTCCCCTGACCAAGTCCTCCGAGTACTATGCGGTCGCCCTACGCATGGGTGCGATACTTTGTCTGAGTAGGAAGTAACAGAAGCAACCTGAGAACCACTAATCAGTAGAAATCCCAAGCAGATTCAAGCGGAAGATTCGTATTTCCACGGAAAATTCCATGGGAGATGCGATGCTGGCAGACCCCACCCCCTACCTGATCGCATCCGTCTATCTTTTTGACAAGGACTGTGGAAATCTGAGTAGAGTTTAAAAGCAGCACCCACAGAAATTTTCGTGTCCGAGACTTCGATAGTCTTGGACACTTAGCAATGGTGTCAACAACACTATGAAAGTTGCAACGTCGTAGATATATATTATGGCAAGAGAATGTTTTTGGCGATACATTTTACGGGACTTCTTGTTTGACGATACATTTTACGGGTTGATATGTTCATTTCATTCTTAGCGGGTGATTCAATCACCATCGGTGTCGACTCGGATGGCGTAGTTGGTAAGGCAGCGGACTCTCAATATCAAAACCACGGTACAGTTCCCGGTGTTATCAAAATTTTTGCGCATTCAAGTTTGTTTGGCGATACAAAAGGCAAGGTTTGGCAAGTATGGAATGATGAGGTTTTCGACCGTTCGTACGAGGAACTACGAAAAAGGAACACTGGGCCAACAGACCCTTTCTTGAGCAATCAATACACGAATGTAGAACAAAATTTATTAGAGAAACGATTATACGAGCAATAGATGGGTAAGTAGAAAGAGTAACTAGAAATGGTCAGACCACAAGGAAAAAATCACCGCAGCGTTCCTGCCGCAAGCCACACCGGATCCGCCGTCCGATCCATGGATTTCTTTTATAGCTGCGAGTTCCCGCCAGACGTCGGCCGCACCCGGCGCGCTCTACAGTACGCCAAAATTACAACAGATCAAAACGATTCAAATTCACAGCCCATAAAATTAGAACCTTGTTAGACACTTAGTTTCTCTTAGTTTTTCTTACACTAGTTATTACGTCAATAACATACATCACCTCACATGCCCCCCCCCTCCAACGCGAGATCTGTCCTCAGATCACGAATCCCAATCCAAACTATTGAGTGCCTTCTCGGTGGCTCTGCGTAGGCTGCGTTCCTTCCTCTTCTCAACACGCTTCAGATGCCGCTTCGAAACGCGACCATCCCTGAGTGCTGGCTTACCAAGCGACTCCGGGCCAGACAGCTTGCCAGTCTTCATCGCGGACACCGGCATCTGAACTTCCTCTTACGTCACCATGTCGTGTAGTTGATTCCGAAGGTATCTATAGAACTCCGTGGCCTGCGCCCATGACCACCATCGATGTGGGCCCTCGACAACCCCCACCAATAAACACGCCATCACTGCTCTCACAAGGGAAGTGCAAGAGGCGAGGCTGGCAGATCGGAATGAAACCTATCTGGCTTGAATCCTTTCTTGACACGGTCCTCCATCGTATATTTCATTTTTGCCCAATGTGTTAAAAAACAGATATGGCCGAGTGGGGAAGGTGCTGAACTGTAGGTGAGGGTCGAGGGTTCGGATCCTGTCGTGTGCATCCGTTTTGCATTTTTGTTTTTATTCCTTCTTTGTTGTTGAAATTAACTTCGAATGATTAGAACAAAAACCTATCTATATTGATAAGATTTTGAGTTGTAGAGGACTATCACTAATCAGAACCCAGCCGAACACACAGCCACCTGCATTAGACCATGTTGGGAGTTTTCGTTACATTATCACTTCTCGGGGTTATAACTCAAACTTTTCCCACTCGCATCATAATGTTCGAACCCTCACGCGTTGTGGCCCTTCTGTTGGCTAGGTTCGGTCCTGGTGATGGCAGCTGTGCAACTCGTGATGAGCGGAAGATGGCCGAGGCGTTTGGAAGGATTCTTCTCGAGGCTTCTTACTCCGAGCTGGCAATAGCAGAAGAAGAAGACCTAGAAGTCGATGACGACGAAAAGATTGACAGGGAATGGGACATGATGTCCGAAGTTGATGAGTTTTGCTGTCCTTCCCCTTATGCCTCAGGATTTCTCGGAGTTATTCGTGGATGGTACATCAGTAATGATAGGTTCCATGTTCTAATCTTTTAAATTTCATTTCAACAACATAGAAGGAATGAAAAACAAAAATGCAAAAAGGTAGCTCATGACGGGATTCGAACCCTCGACCCTCTGCCTGATAGTCCAACATCCTCACCACTCGGCCACCCTGCTGTTACCCTACGTGTGCTGCAATGATTGTAGCAGGGTGGTGGGATATCTGTTTTTTAGCTCTCTGGGCAAAAATGAAATATATGCTGGAGGACCTTCTCCAGCAAGGGTTCAAGCCAGACAGCTTTCATTCCGATCTGCCGGCCTCGCCTCTTGCACTTCCTTGTCAGCACTCCAGGCTCAGCCTGCACCAAATCTCGTAACTGGGGCAGTAAGTCCGGATGAGTATCCAAGTAAGTATGCGAATGCTGTCGCGATTTTTCGTTCAACCTATCACACCTATTGACCTCGCAGTCATCCTCAGCCCTGGAAGAGGCAGCGCTATCCAGTGTTATTATACGAGAATGTAACACACTCATTCGCTTTCTACGCGCTCTCTTCCTTTTGTTGTGCACCACCGCAGTTTTATTTTCCAATACAGGAACTTTCTCCCTTGCGTTGGGTTGTTGCCCTTTCACGGTTCCAAGCCATACCCTATGTCTTGTTTCCTTAGGTACCTTTACAACCTCACGCTCTGCAGGCTTGCTCTGACACACTAGCTTGTAATTCAGCGCAGACAAGGCATTAGTTCCCAACACCAACGTATTGCCTTTTCGTCTGCACACGTGCATTCGAACATTGACTTCTCCGTTACCGCACTCCTTTAGCGGGACCTCCACAATGGATGGGAACCTCATGCGCCTTCCCGACGCATCCAAGATCCTCTTACTTTGGTCTAAGGGAGCTTCTCGCCATGTTCCTCAATCTTTCTCTATCTGGTGGAATATCCCTATTGGCATTATGGAAATCTCCGACCCAGCCGTCCATACCCTGCCTGATATTTCCACTCTGGTCGTACACCTGTTTCCATAAGGTGACAACCCCACATCCGTGCTTTCGTCCTCACTGAACTTCACTTGGCAGTCTCTTTTCATTGGCCTTCTAGGTTGATCCTCAACTACTACGGCTCTACTGCCTAACTCGTCACTGTTTGTATACTTGCATTCCTTGGCTCGGTGTCCCTTCTCAGACATTCGCTCAGCACCAGGTTCAGCCTTGATCAGCACTAGCTTTATGGCTTTTCGAGAAGAGCTGCTAATTTGAGAATTCTTTATCATCACCAATAAAATTCCGGTCATGCTCAGAGAATCGTGCAGCTCTATCCTCCGACAATAGCAGCACTTCTCACCTAGTACACCGACAAGTGCTGCTAAATCATCAGGACTATATCCGTATTTGTCATAACGTCGCCCTTAAGGTGCTGATACTCCAGCCCTACAGTGCTGCCAAATGGGCTTGGCCCCGCCCACAGCCTCGCCCTAGTCTAGTCGTACTTTCGCCCAAGACTGCTGCCAAAAGTAGTGCTGCATCCCCATAGTCCCGCCCCACAGTGCTGCTCGAAAAGGCGCCACTAGGTCCACTCCCAGCCCACCATGGTGGTCTAGTGAAGTGATTGGGCTGTCAAGCCTCGCTTCGAAGATCCGCGCACTTCGGCCGCACCACTGTTGAATGAGCACGGAAGTACAAGAAAAATTTATTCTACGTATTGATTGCATAGCAAGCGTTTCAAGACATCAGTTGAATACTAAGTCTAAGGATTAATTGTAGTGCAAAATACAAGCGTCCTTCAAATGCTTTAATGACAAAACAAGCACACATTTCATGAGTCAGATGAACACGTAACTTATATCTCATGGCTTACTTCACAGCGACGCTTTCATCGGCACCCTTTATATTAAGAGTTTTCGTGCAACCGCTCTTAAGCCAGCACGCCATCCGAAGCAAATTGTGTGTGTGTTGTGTGTTGTGCAGAGTTTCGGTCGAAATTTTCATCTGAAGATTTTGCGTCCGTGAAGGTTGGATAGTGCCAATTTTTGTATTGCCCCACCATAGGAGTCCTGGATGGGATTCATGAAACTTTGACCGCTCAAGCCAACCATGGTTACTGTGAATAGCTATCCTATAGACCATGGAACGTTTGGAAACGCATTTTTGTATAAGTTTGTTTCGTCTGGTCATGCGCTCGTTAATCCTAGCCGCAAGCATGGCAGCCGAGGTGTCCGAATGGGAAACGCCTGAGTCTATTTGGCAAATGATCGAAGCTTTGGATCCGGCCAGTGAAATCGGAATAACAGTGTTTGAAAAAAGAAACGAAAAAAGAACCCATCAAAAAAGAGACCATACTACAAAAACATCAAGTCGAAACCTTCCCTACCTAACATGGAACTACGTTTCACATTGTGGAGTTGCTTTGTAGTTTGTGCAATATTGCACAAATCTGGTGTGTTGTAACGATAACTACTCCAACTACTTCAAACATGGTCAAAAGATTGTTCCCCACTCGTCCACCGAGCCACTGAAGCTGCGCCTAGCTCAGGACTGCATGACCAGGCTAAACCAAATTTTTTTAAAATGTGTCCTAAAACATTCAATAGTTTACAGGACAACTAATAACGGTAACCACAGTTGGTTTAGGTGATCAACTTTCATGAAATCCAGCATTACATGGATTCCCGTGGCAGTGCAGTAGCCATGTCTTTGACGCGCTCTCCTGAGCGCATCAGGAGCACTGGGCAAAAATGATATACATACACTAACATCATCTTAGACAACGCTTCCGAAAGTGGATGTTCTGTCCCGATACCCGGGGTTAGCCTTAGCCTCAGGTGTCAACAGCCAGGCACTTTTGGCCGCTAGCGGCCATTCAGGCCTCAAGGCTATACAATAATGAAAATTTGTGTTTGTGAAATTATCTATATCAGAATCACAACTACTCAGACAAAGTATCGCACCCATGCGTAGGGCTACCGCAGGGCACCCGGAGGAGTTGGTCAGAAGACCCGGTCTGTTACAGACCGCAAGTCCTGATTTGATCCTCCGGGAATCCCGGTTCCCTCCTCCGCATGTCCTGAAATGGAAGTTTTTAAACAAAACTTATCACTCCTCTAGGAGATTTCGGACTCATTTACCATTGCTCCTCAATTGCTTCCCAGTCCGCTGCTTTGCCTCTGGTCCATCGGTGCCCACAGCCGAGGGACTAATTGAAGCATCGACTAATGTTCTTATCACACAGCACCTCCAAGAGAAAGGGGTTTCACAGGGCCCAAACTTTACCGATTGCGACCATACGTTGGATACGTTACCTTTACAAAGCTATACAGGTTTTAGCACACTTTATTCCGGAAGCTATCCATTGTTTCATGAACTACACTGGCTTCATTGAGTTTTCCTTGTTTTTGCCCAGGGATTGCAGACAATATGTCTGTTGGATTCTTTAACACGCCGAACAAAAGAAAAGGCAACAGTTTGATCTAAAGTGATCAATTTATGGATTTTGTCCCCTTCCCGCTCCTGACTACGGAATGGTGAGTTCAGCTAGTATGTGCGCTTCTCTGATGTGCTGAATGCAAACACGAGGCGCATGTTGCACCGGAGTTCCGGCTCACTGAGTGCATAGTGATTCTTCAATTTTATCAACTTTCTGGGTTGGATCAGTGAAGAGATGTGCATTGAGTTTTTCCAATAGGCTGACTACGCGTACGTCATCTAGTTTGCATTTCACCAATTCTAGGTGTTTTTGCACAGAGACGGTTACGCACGTCACCACCAGGGTTCTCCAACACAGTGAGCGCGGACATGTCTAATATTTTCCATGAAATTACATACCATCCAAACGACATTTAAAAGCTGCTCGTCTAAAACATGATGAAAAGATAGATTCATGACGAAAATGATGGGTATTTTGCATGAATTTATCGGCAGTTGAAACTCTTTTCTGTAGTGCTCATGTAGTTCTCTGTAACGATTAAAATGTCACCCTACTTTTCCACGTTTCGATGGGCTTTGCAGGCAAATCTTGCAATCTTTCCCCAGTCTTGAGCCGGACGTAACCTAAGCGCTTGAGCACTGCACTGGCAAAACGTCTCGAGACAGCCTCCCAGTTAAGTTTGACTTCAGGGCAGAGCCCGCCTTTTAAAAAGCAAAAGGCGTGTTCTTACCATATTTTTGGTCCACCCTGTAAAAGAGACAGAGATACCTCAAGTAAGTTGTTATTTATAGCAGAAATGACAATAATAAAGCCCGTATAGGCTCTACTGTAGCAGAAAGATGTAGTGCAGGGCTAGAAACAGTGGGGAAATAGGCGTAACTCACTGCACAGTGATGTCAAACATCGGAGGTTCTCGGATTACCTGTCATGTTCCTCCGCACCGATGCGAGGATTTTATCAGAGTTCGGGGGTATGCCGCACCCCCGACTACGTCCTCCGCAGGTCCTGACGGTTTTTCAGGCCTATATCGCACCCCTCGACTCCGCATGTCCCGAAGAATGTCATCACCGCATGACCAGTAAACATCCTTAAAGGCAGCACCCACGGAAATTATCATGCCCGAGGTTTTGATTGTTTTAGATACTTAGCAATGGTGCGAACAATTCTACGAAAGTTGCACTGTCGTAGGCACCAGCATTCTGAAGATAAAGAGAGATTAAATTTGTTCTGGCGATCATTTAGGATGAGTTATAGTATGATATGAATGGGTATCCTTGTTTACAATCACTTTCTTCCATTATGATAAACTTGCTTTCATTCCCACCTCACTCCGATTTAAGCTCGGGCAACTCGGCCATCTTCTGCAAACGGGCTGAAGTGGTGGCGACGAACACCGTCTTTCTAGTAGGATTTGTCAAAGTTGACCACTGCGTATGTCTTCACTGTAGTGCTAAACCTAGGAATCCAGTAAAATCTGTGAAGGCAAAATTTCCGTGGGTGCTGCCTTTAAGAAATGAGGGCTATCGTCCTCCGCATGTCCTGACATTCTCAGAACCCCAAAAACAACTTGTCGACAAGCTTTTGGAAAGCAAGTTTCTGATCGCATCTGAAACTTGCTTTCTCAGAAGCTTGTCGACAACTTGGCTTTACACTTCCTTGTCGACAACTTGTCCGTTCAAAAGCTTGTAGACAACTTGGTTTTACACTTTCTTGCCGACAACTTGTCCGTTCAAAAGCTTGTAGACAACTTGATTTCACATTTCCTTCTATAAGGTGAAGACAAGGGTACAGATCACATTCATTATGTTTTCGAGATATAAACGATATGCTCCGGTTTACCATCAAGAACAGCAATAATCAAACATAGTCCCCACAGAGGTAGCCAACAATCACGAAAACAAAGGAACAACTAGTAACATTCACGAGTAGAAATCATACCTATAGAAATAGCGGTCCCTAAGACAAGAGCCAAATAACAAACAGCGCAAAGAGAGCGTAAGATGGAGTGTGTGATTCGTGGGTGTTACAGCTCATTTCTGACTTCCAAACGAGAGGATTCTTGGCTCTCGCAACGAGAGACATCTTGG
The DNA here is from genome assembly GCA_000688135.1 of Ancylostoma ceylanicum. Lineage (NCBI taxonomy): Eukaryota > Metazoa > Nematoda > Chromadorea > Rhabditida > Ancylostomatidae > Ancylostoma > Ancylostoma ceylanicum. Next base: position 574,629 of record JARK01001365.1, on the reverse strand, counting down.
CTTCTCTCAGATGAATCTTATAGCACTGGATTGGGTTGTGGATTTGTCACAACATACTACTTTATACTCACCAAGCAGTGTAGGCTGCTCCCTACTATTCAACAATTCAATGTCTTCAACAAACCACCTTGCTTTCATGTTAACCATAGCTTGTTCAGATCAGTTTTACTTCAAGCCGCACCACTCTGAAGACTCGACTTAGCTTGTGCAAGGATAAATAGACGAAAAATTATGGTTGTGCCAATAGGAAATCCTTTTGCGAACAGATTATTTTTCGCAGTTAAAAAAGGTGCACCGGCTTCCAAAAGTGGGGATATGCTCTGAGACGGGGTCCACCGATCTTTTGCAAGGTTACATCATTGCGAGAAACGGGAGTTCTGGTAAATGTGGAGCGGTCGGTGTGTGGTGGGGTCACATAGAGGCAACGCGAACGAAGCGAGCACGAAGGGACAGCCGGACGTCTAGGCTGGTGTAACTAAACAGGTGGAGTTTTCAGTAACATACCTTACAGAGATGTGCTCTTCGCGACCGTTCACCTCCAACAGTTTTCGTAGAATTGCTCTTACTCAGAAAACCAAAACAACTCGTTCGGCCAAAAGCTTGCTGACAAGTTGTTTTTGACAAATCGTTGTCGACAACTTGCTTTTCTTTTCCTTGTTGACAAGTTGTCGGAAGAAAAGCTTGTCGACAACTTGGTTTTGGGTGGCTTGGTGATATCAAACCTGTCGACAACGATTTGCTAGTTAAAAGCTTGTTTGCAAGTTGTTTTTGGGCTAAGCTGGGCGGACAAGTAGTTTTTGAGGTTCTGAGTTTTTGTCTGAGTAGAAATTATTTCCGAACAGGCCTTCTTATGTAAAACAAACATGAGTGGTGTTGTTCATTCGCCTTTTTATTCGGATCGCAAGATGGTTGGTGCTACTTTATCACTACTACTTTGTGTTATGCTTCCTGCCTGCATCACTGCAGGGTTCGATTGAATTAATCTTCGTAGAACCTTTTTGATGTATGCATATACCAGTCTGGCGGTCCGGCTGACGCCGAACTTCCAGACTTTTCCTTGTGCTCGCTTCGCTCACATGACTTCACCTCGCATCTACCTTAGTAGAATTATGGTCATCCAAATTTTTGCTCAGTTTCTTCTAGATGCCCTACCCCATGAAAAATTATGAAAGGGAGCCGCTTGCGTCTTTTAGAGTAATTTTATCATTCTCTGGAGCAAGATAGCTAATTTTAGCTATGTGCAACCGATTTAACCTGGAATGAACACGGAAAATGGTTCATCATTCCTCGTTTGTTTCGACTGATACATTGATAACAATCAGCTTGAACATCATACTTTCTATTATTTGGCTTAGCATGTGTGCATGAGTCTTTGCACGAGAACCAGCTACTGACGTGAAAAACTAACTTCACCATCGTGTTCAGCCCGTCGAGTTATGTACGAAAATGTGGTAAATTTTGATTTTTACCTTGAATTACAGGTGTACACTTTTGTCATGTTCAGACATGTCAAAGGCAGTGTATCAGCTCGTCATAATTCCACATCATCTGAACATATTCGGGCTGCTGAGCACATAGATGAACTTTGAATTCCAAAAAGGCGTCGAAAACCCCGAAAAAAAAAAATGGGATCCTTTGGCCGAGAATTTTGAAATTCTCGGCCAGTTGTACGAGAGGTTTCATTTCGCAATGGAAGCTTACTGAGGGTACGGCAGTGTTTTCCAACACGGAGATACTTGTTCTGTCTATAATAGCTGCTGCTGAGAAGTTCCTTTCGATAAACATTCTCAATTTCTAGCCGCTTCCTCCTTGTTTGCGTTCAGGGAAACCCGTCCATGTCAAAATTACATTTTGCCTTAAAAGTATGGGTTTTTGACCGTTTTGTCGGATTTCAAGTAAATTAGTGGAACCAGCGCGTCGAGAAGAATTGGATTCCGTTGACATCTCGATACCCAAAACGACCTGACATACTGCCTTTAAGGACCGACTGTTGTGTTTACCACAGTTGGGATGAGTGAGATAAGCCCAGACACTATAAAAGGGAAGAGATGGGTGGGATCTCTTTATGCCGAAGAGGAGGAGCCAGGAAGGTGAAGAAGGACACGGGTGTGGGGTGACGCTGTAGGGCTGGGCCGGCGCCTAGAAGGGGTGATAATGCCATGCGAAGGGTATACAATACCGGCCGTAATTATTGTCCCAAAATCCGTTTCCGACGGATTAATCCGTCAAAAACCGTCAGAATCGTTCGGAATGNGGACGCTTGACCCTGGTCATAAGAGAAGCGAAGATGGTTAAGTCGCCGGTCATCGACTGTCACTCCCATGTTATCTCATTCTACTGTTCGCGTGACGTTCTAGAGAGTGGCGCTTAATAGTTTTGAGAACACGGTGCCGCCTTGTCCAACCCTTCTCTTGACGTAACCATTCTCCTGACGTCGGTGGTGATGTCGATGTAGAATGGCAAAATCCTGGTCGTGAAGTTGCTGCAGAACTCACGAAGTATCTTGATGTAGTGAGTGGGTACGGTCTGGTTGCCCAGGGCTCCCCGGACCGCTTCTGTCCGTAGTGAATGGAAGGCCTTACTCAAATCCTAATATTGTAATCTATGAATTAGCGTGGTATAGCCGCGTACAAATGAATAAACATATAAATTGATAAACGTGAGGCGGAGGGGAATATTTTATTTCGATACTTCGATGAGTCTAGTGACAGTGTGTATGTGGTCGATCGTACTGAATCCTTTTCGAAACTGCTTGCTCTCACGGCTGTCCTTTATGTTGTGTCTGTTCGATCGACTCGCCCAAAGAGCTTGTACACGACGGATAGTAAGCAGATATGGCGATAGGTGCCGATGTCCTGTAGGTCTCCCTTCTTGTACAGCAGCACGGCCTTGCTAGTCTTCCGTTGGTTAGGTACATTCCATTCCGACCGCAACAATGTGAAGAGCCTAGGCGATGTATTCAGAAAGATTGGCGATAGATTCTCCAGATGGTCGGGTCAAATCCAGTCGAGATGGGATGCTGTACGACTATTCACCGACATGATGGCATGTCATACGATGGCATATCCGTCGTCCCTGAAATGACATGGAGGGTGGTGGACATGGCTGTCGCCTAGGTCCGAGTTGAAGTCGTAGATGACATTCTCCATTGCCCTTCTAGGAGGTCGTTCTGTCTGGGGGTTGGAGGGTGGTCAGCTTCATCTTGTGGTTGGCGAAGCCGCGGCGGGCGCTGCTAATGCTTTCTCTTGTCTGTGCGGCTTCAGCCAATACTGCTGCTCGTCCCTCTCCGAGGTCTTCTCTCAGTGTACCGTTTCGCTAGCTCGGAAGTGAGCTGGTAGTTGCCTACGGCTCTCACGGCTTTACGCTGGCGTATCAGCTTGAGAACTTCATATACAATACCGGCCGTAATTATTGTCCCAAAATCCGTTTCCGACGGATTAATCCGTCAAAAACCGTCAGAATCTTTCGGAATGGACTAAAATGACAGTTCATATCACCATTCGAAAGCTCTCAAGCTTGTGAGTCTGAATATCTGCATGAAAACTACTGTTCAATGGTAAATTGGTGAAGAAAAAATGCGGTCATTTTGTAGGTTTGGTACATTTTCACATCCAAATAAAAGAGGCCTCAAACGATTTTCTGCAGAACAGCCTAGAACGATCGCCAGAGTCACTTGTGCTGCAGTATTTGGTTCATGAGCTAGTGAATTACCTGGCAGAAAAGTCGCTCTGATGAGTATGGAAAAGTGGAAAAAAAATTTTTTTTGCACGGCAAGTGGTATTCAGAGGCTTGTAACTTGTGAAAAACCTAGGCAAGTGGCATTTTCAGTGTTTAACAGGCATCCAAACAACGTTCTCTTCATGATCTATGCTTGATTTGCGATAGGCCATTTGCTTTCCGTTTTTATAGCGGTCCAAACTTGGTATTTTCGCAAAAATGAAAAAAAAATTGAGATCCGCTTCACCAGCACCAATCATACCAAAATGGGGTATTAAAGTGATCACAGTGAAGTGGAGAATGCAAATATAACGTTTATTCGCAAGAATTTCAAGTCCGAGTGGAATTTTTGTCCATTTACACTCGATTTGCCCGCAGGTAATGTAATTAGCGGGGGACCAGTTTGTTCTCGTTAGTTCGATGTCAAACAAAATTTTGGTGTAGATATTCAGACTCACAAGCTTGAGGGCTTTCGAATGGTGATAAGAACTGTCATTTTAGTCCATTCCGAACGATTCTGACGGTTTTCGACGGATTAATCCGTCGGAAACGGATTTTGGGACAATAATTACGGCCGGTATTGTACTTTTGCGGCAACGCTGCGCCGGCGTCCAAAATCGGGGAGATGCCTGGAGACGGGTCTAACGATGTGATAAGTGTGCGCCGGCTTCCAAAAGAATGGAAATGCATGGAGATGGGTTTAACGGTGTGATAAGAGCGCGCTGGCGTCCAAAAGCGGAGATATGCCTGGATACGGATCTAACGGTGTGATAAGGGTGCGCCGCCGTCTAAAAGCATTGAAATGCCTGGAGACGGGACGCCTGAAATCGAGTCCAACGGTGTGATAAAGGTGCGCAGGTGTCCAAAAATGGGAAAAAGCCTGGAAATGGTCCAAGGTGGGGTGAGGGGCGCCGGCGTCTGATCTGAAAGTGGGGAAACGCATGGAGACGGGTTCAACGGTCCTACACAAGGAAAGACGTCGCTCCCCTGTTGCACAGCTGTGGAAAGGGCGCCTTGGAGCCAGGAATCTCGAAGGTGCAAAAAACGAGAGTTTTGATAGATGAGGAATGGCCGGTGTGGTGGGAGAGAGATGCCGTATGAAGGCAACGCGGGCGAAGCGAGCACGAAAAGAAGCCTGAGAGTCCGGCGTCAGCCGGACGATCAGGCTGGTAAGGGTTTTATAGGCAGTGTGTAAGTTTAAGAACAGTGCTCGAGACTCTCACATCACGGCTAAATCTTGCCTAATAAAATATGTAGCTCGTACTGGAGTCTCGACAACTGTGAACGTAGTTTATACGGTCACGGCACGGTGAATTTCCACCTAGAGCTCACGAAAATAAACTAACACTGCGTACTCAAAACCTCTGCAACAATTATTTAACTAGCTTTTGAAAAACTAGTTTCAGAACGCATCAGAAACTAGTTTTTCTAAAGCTGGTGAAATACTATTTTTTGCTACTTCCTTGCTAAATAGTTGCAAAAGGAAAGCTAGTAAAATAGTTGTTTTGACCTCTTTCTCGACAAATAGTTGGAAAATGAAAAGCTATTGGAATAGTTCTGCCCGCTTACTTGTCAAATAGTCGTAGAATGAAAAGCTAGTAAAATGGTTGTTCTCCGAAGTTGACCCGTTAGAACAAGAACGTCTTGTGGATTATACTCATTCAAAATACAGCATCTTCATTGGCGGTATTCATAAATGTCTTCAAACTGTGTGGCACATTCCAGCCACAAATCTAACCACAACTTGTGCCAGAGCAATAAAAAGGAATACGCTTCTCTGATTTTCATAGTTTACTGTGATTGGACGAACTTCGGCTACCGCTCATCTAAGTTCATTACGTCACGTAGTCGCACATCACTCAACCAAGGTCCGAAATTGTCTAAACAGAGAGCAAATTTGTAAGGAAATCTTTTCTGTAGTACATCAGATGCCCGAACATAACTCTTATAATTGTGCAGCACGAACGCAGCCCAAAAAACTTGAAACTTCGAGTAAAAATCCTAGCAGCATCTCCTTCCGCTCCTCCCCTTAATTGCTGCTCAAGATTCCGTCGTTGTAGCCTCAAATGAGGGGAGGATGGAGCAGCTGGGAGGAGATGCTGCAAGGGTTCTCATTCGGCGCATTACGCTGTTCTGGCTGCGCCGCACAGTAATCAGAGGAGTTCTAATTTAATGTAGAGTCTATTGATTTAATTATTCAGAACCTCTGGGACATGTTGCAAACAAGGATTTGTCAGAAACAGCTTGCAAACAAGCTCGAATATACTTGTTTGCAAGTTTTTGCTGAAAAAAAACTTGCAAACTAGGATGACGTCATCACCAGCCTGGAAAAACAGTTGCCGACAAGCTTTTCATTTTACAACTACTCAGAAGCTCTGCAACAACTATTTGACCAGCTTTTGAAAAACTAGTTTCAGATCGCATCAGAAACTAGTTTTTCTAAAGCTGGTGAAATACTATTTTGCCACTTCCTTGCTAAATAGTTGCAAATGAAATGCTGGTAAAATAGTTGTTCTCCGAAGTCAACCAGTCTGAACAGGAAGGTTTGTGGATAGCATTCATTCGAAATACAACATTTTTATTGGCGGCATTCGTGAACATCTCCAAACTATGTGGCGCAACCCAGCCACAAATCTGAGCACAACTCCTGCCACAGCAATAAAATGCAATGCGTTTCACTGATTCTCATAGTTTCTGTGGTTGGACGGACTTCGGCTACCGCTCATCTCGGTGCTTTACGTCACACAGTCGCACATCACTGAACCAAAGTCCGAAATTGTCTGAACAGGCGGCAAATTTGGAAGGGAATCTTTTCTGTAGTACATCAGAAGCTCAAACAAGACTCTGATAACTGTGCAGCACGAACATCACAACAACACAGCAGCACGAACACAACATCATAATCGATTTGCAAAGCTCCATTAAAAGGTCTTGAACAGAACAATTGCGTCGGTATCATGGAGCTCCTGAATAGGTAGAAGTAAATTCTGTAAACTTAACTCGAAACGCCATCTCCTAAGGATCTGTTTCGAGGAGTTTTAAAAAAAATCGAGAGAAAGATTTGAAACCTATAACCCACGCTGTGAGCGAAAATGGTGCAACTGCCGCTCTTCATTATATGCTGCCGCTAGAATGCTCTACCACATGATGAAATTGTTTCACTTCTTCGTGATAACTGAGGAGTATCATTGCAGCTAGTAAAATAGTTGTTTTTGTAGAAAGTATCAAAGCTAGTAAAATAGTTGTTTTTGTAGAAAGCTGGTAAAATAGTTGCTTTGACTTCCTAGTAAATTAGTTGTGGAATGGGAAGCTAGTCGGCAACTGTTTTTCCAAGCTGGTGATGACGTCATACTTGTTTGCAAGCTTTTTTTCCGCAAATGCTTGCAAACAAGTATATTTTAGCTTGTTTGCAAGTTGTTTTTGAAAAATCCTTGTTTGCAACTTGTTCCAGAGGTTCTGAGTACTTTACTACAAAGTCAAGACAACTATTTCACTAATTCTGCACTGATACACTCCAGTTATCATACAGAAATGTAAGATTCCTAAGGATGTGTTAGGGCATTTTAGTGTTCTGAAGTAATGAAGAACGGTAGATATGCACACCACTTTTACTCAGAGCGTGCGTTGTAAGTTTCAAATATTTGTCTCAATTTTCCGAAATTCCTCAGAGGAAGAGTTATTCAAATCTACTATCTATCTACTTTTTAACCTCTTTCTGTTCACTAGTTCCATGTTACCGAGAATATTGTTCCGTTCAAGTCCTTTTGGGGCAGCATTGGAGATTGATTATAAATCACCATAAAATGGTTAAACAAGATAAAATGGTTAAACAAGAGATTCAACAAGACTCATTTATTTTCTCAGTATTCCAAAGCATTGAGGGCAAGTGTTCAAATTTAAAACTATTTAAATCAATAGACTATCCTGAATTAGAAAAACTCGAAAGCAGCTCAAACAGCGTAATGCGTCAGATGGAAACTAGCAGCATCTCCCTTCACCTGCCGCCATCCTGCCCTCCATTGCAGCTTTGGGGAGGAAAGCTTGTGCAGAAAATGAGGGGAGCATAGCAACATTTGGAGGGAGATGCCGCTAGGGTTTTTACCCTGGGCTGCGTTGGTGCTGCACGGTTATCAGAGTCTCGTTCCGGGCATCTATGGTAGAAACGATTTCCTTTCGAATTTGCAGCCTCCAGAAACAATTACGGACCTTGGCTCAGTGAACTTCGACTGTGGAACGTAATGGACTAATATGAACGGTTCCCAAAATCTCTCCAATCTCAGTGAACTATGGGAATTAGAGAAGCTATCGCATTTTACTGCTCTGGCAAGCTTAGAGTCGTGGCTGGAATGTACCAAACAGTTTGGAGACGTTTATGAATGCCGCCAATAAAGATGCTGTATTAGTTGTTTTTGCGCAAAGCTAGTAAAATAGTTGTTTTTGTAGAAAGGTGGTAAAATAGTTGTTTTGACTTCCTAGTAAATTAGTTGTGGAATGGAAAGCTAGTCGGCAACTATTTTTCCAAGCTGGTGTTGACGTCAAAAGCTTGCACACGAGTATATTTAAGCTTGTTTGCAACTTGTTTTTGAGAAATCCTCGTTTGCAACTTGTTGCAGAGGTTCTGAGTACCTATAAGAGTAGTTATGAGTAGTAGTATGAGTAGGTTCTGAGTACCTATATATATGGCATTAAAAAAACAATTGGTCAGAAACAGACATTACGATAAAGAATGCATACCAAACGATTGCATCGTCTGTGCGCATGGCAAAGAGAGAGATTGCGCGAAAGTAGGGGTTGTTTAGCGAATAACGTGTTTGAACTGTGGAGCTTCATATATAGAGGAAACTGACCTATTGCTCAGCATACGCGTTAAAAACATCTAGCAAGTAAGCGAAGAGGAAGCTTAGTGGAATGAGTGCCTCTCTATTACTAATGACTTTTTATCGAAGGTTGGTTGTCAAATGTCTACAAGGTTTGGTTTGCTTAGTTGGTCCGAAACGATGTCGCACTAGCCATAAGGGAGAAAATATTTGGTGGTCAAGAACGCAAAATCGAAATTCATACCACTTGCAGGCTTCGGAAGAAGACGTCCAGGTCGGAACGTCAGGCCATCAATAAGCGAGTACCACCTAACAACCTGGTTGAACATATGCGGGCCACTGAGCGCAAAGATGGTCTTTGCCTTCCAAGAAAGTGTTTAAGACCTCAAATGTTACGGGATTCTCTTTGGACGAGAGGCTTCATTCCGTAGCGAAAGCATGCTGATGATACGGCAAGATCTGCAACACTACATTACTTGTTCCATCGATGATAGCTGCTGCTGAGAAATTCACTTCAATATTTCACCCTAATTTCTCATTCGCCTTCCCTTGTTTTGTGCTTGCTGTGCTGCATCGCATTCTTCTTTGTTCTCTGATCGCCTACACCTCGTAGTTTTTACTGACATCACCGTTCGCTTTTTCGATTGGTGCTGTGACGTGGGACGGTCAGAAATTCCGGACCACTAGCTTCTCTCTGATGTTGAATGGCAATACATTTAACGAGGTTTGTTTGACAACCTCGCAGACGAGCTTGCGAACTAGCCAGGCAAACCAACCCCGTAAAATGTATTGCCAAACAAGAAGTCCCGTTGAATGTATTGCCAAACGAGAAGTCCCGTAAAATGTGTTGCCAAACAAGAAGTCCCGTAAAATGTATCGTCATGCAAACCTCGCCTTTTGTATAGCCAAACAAACTTGAACGTGCAAAAATTTTGATAACACCGGGAATCGTACCATGGTTCTGATATTGGGAGTCCGCTGCCTTACCAACTGCGCCGTCCGAATCGACACCGATGATGATTAAATGACCCGCTAAGAATGAAATGAACATATTAACCCGTAAAATGTATCACCAAACAAGAAGTCCCGTATAATGTATCGCCAAACAAGCAGTCCCGTAAAATGTATCGCCAAACACATTGTCTTGTCATTTGTATCGCCAAACACCCGTGAAATGTATTGCCAAACACATTGTCTTGCCATTTATATCGCCAAACAGGCTCTTCACTCATTCTCCCTTAAAATGTATTGCCAAGGAAAATTTTATCCCGTAAACTGTCTTGCCAAACACATTCTCTTGTGCCATTCAACATCGGAGTATGGGTAGAATCAACAGGGAGGTTAAATGGTCAGGAAAGAATCTGCTGTCACTTGGAGGCACCGCCCCACCTTAGAATCGTTTTTGAGATCTTCGCATCAGAGGAATCTCCAATGACTACTGATCAGATTGATATATTTGATTTCGCTCAAAACTGCCGTAAATTTTTTCCCGTTCTCAGCTTTCCCAATTGTTCTGGAGGAGCCAGTGGGTGGAGTGAGGTGGGGGAGGCGAAGCTCTTCCTAGTTTATTCACCCGGGAATCAATTCAACAGAGGGAGTCTTAGCCTCGCGTCAAGAACGTTTGTTTTCGGCAGTTCTGGCAAGAATCACACAAACCATTCTGATTAGCAGCCACTGAAGATTCTTTTAATGCGGGAATTTCAAAAACGATTATGAGATGGGACTGTGTCTACAAGTGAAGGCAGGTATGCAAGGGATTTGGGTTACTTTTAGGTCACCAAGTTGTCACTATCCTTTTGCAGGTTTTCAGAAAATGGATGTTTTTGGAGGGATAATCAAATTCTTGTACGAAAAGTCCGAAACGACATATGCTAACATTTGCTTGTAAAATTTGAAAAAGTATTACAGTTGTTGTGCTGTAAATATTTGAAAGTTTGAAAAATCAACAAGGAATGAAATTGGTCTCTAGTGAAGTCGTAGGAGCATTCAGTGGTCTGGCGTTCTCTGTGCTGCATCATGTTCTTCTTGGCTCTCTGATTGCCCGTATATCCGTATTACAAAGTGACAACTGCACACATTGGATCGCGGTGGACAAGAGGTGAGATGAAACCTAATGGGCCCCTTTTAACTCGCAACACAGGGTGGCCTAACGACAAAGACCCGACACGACAGCAACTCGACGCGTTATCCTCGGCCCGCTCAGTAGTCATCGTCGGGTCGAACTTTGAAGGCAGCACCCATAGAAATTTTCGTCTCTGAGATTTTGATGGTTTTGGACACCTAGCAATGGTGTCAGCAATACTACGAAAGTTGCACCGTCCGTCGTAGCTATTAACGTTTGCAAGAAATGAGAGGCTAAACGTATTTCAACATTTCAATGGGATGAGTTCTAGCATGAAAGGGATGAGTGTTTTTATCTACCATCTCCCTCTTTCCTTAGGGATATGGCATGCTTCACAGCGGCGCTGTCGTTGCGACCGTTTACCGCAGAAAGTTCTCGTGCAACTGATCCTACACCAACACGCTATCCAATGCAAATAGTGTGATAAAACATGAGAAATTGTAACATTTTGTCATCATCATTTTTATTTATTTCATTCACAGCGACGGTGTCGCTGTCGAGTATGCCACGGGCATAACGATAAACTTGAATTCATTCCTATCTCCCTTCAATTCAAGGCCGGACAATTTGGCCAAATTTTGCAAACGCGCTGAAGTGGTGGCAATGAAAATCGCCTTTTCGTAGGTTTTGTCACTACTTTCAGTAAATCCTCCGAATCTCTCGAAGACTTAGTCTGAGACTGTAGAAAACTGCTCTGAACTCCTTCGACCTAGACAGTCTCAAGCGGTGCAGTCGACGATATACGGCGCTTGAAGTACGAGCAGCACCTGCAAGCGTCTTCAACCTCAACATTCGCTCCAGACTGCAGTACGAAGCAGCGGAGCCCGATACCGTGTCCCCTCTTACTTTTCGACCCTTTTACGAAGAACGATTAGCCCTTGTGAGGGCCGATACTAGGACCTGACTACCACGTGGCTTCGGCTAGGCTGGCCGCTCCGTCTACGTCAGTTCGCCTGGCCGAACCAAAGTTCGAGCTCGCTGAAATAATAAATAAAAAAAAACGTACGCTAACCTCTGCAGTATCATGGTTAGTGTTTCACGAATCTCAACCCAGATCCCGTTGAACCAAGATCGAAAACTGCTGAAACCTAACCTGAAAAAACTTTTGGGCTAAGAAAGAAAGGCACAGGTGGGTTTCAAACCCTCGAGCACCACTTACACTAATGACATGTATTACCGATTCTCTCACTCAGCCAATCAGGCGCACGATCATGATGCATGACCTCCTGTGACAGTGCAGCAGAAAATCTTTGCACTCTCCTATGATTCTTTAGACCGTTGTGCAAAAATTGATATAGAAACATCAACATCACCTGAGACGATGCTCCCAAGCATGGATGTCTCGTTTCGATCTCCGGGGTTGACCTTATGCATTTCTCATGAGTGCATAACCCGACAGATTTTTTGTTCGCCTTTTAAAAGTGCCTCATAACTTCCACATCATGCTTATTTATAGGTAACTATGCTATCTACAGTGGAAAACTTATGGACAGTGCTCCTAACTCTGCACTTCGCAACAACGTTGCTGGAGGGCCATGTCTACAACGGGCATGTACGGGTATGTCAAGATGCTCTTACTCCTTCTCAGAGTTTGTGCACGAACTAACAAGATGCTTTACTGCATGACAATTCCATTCATTTCATACCAATACAGAAAAATATTCAACAAGCTATTCCACAAGCTTTTACGCCTAAGGAGATTATTGAAAATTTGACGCAACTGCTTGCTCGCGTCTGCTCTAACCCTGGTTTTCTCTTTGATAACTCAGACACCATTCACTATTTTTCTGTCTCTGACCTTCACTCTTCACTTCTTCGATTGTCGTAGTGAAGACTCTTCAGCTCTTCTATTCGTGTAAGCTAACGGCGATATTATGTTTAGCAATGTGATAGCTCCTGTTGTATCGTTGCAGGAGGTCCTAACTTTCCCGATCTATTATTTATTTATTTATTTATTTATTTATTTATTTATTTATTTATTTATTTATTTATTTATTTATTTATTTGTTTATTTATTTATTTATTTGGGCGCGTGTCGCGCAGTGGAAAGAGGCTCGCTGCGCACGCACGCGGTCGGTGGTTCGATCGCGCCCGCGGCCAACCAAGCCGTCCATCCCTCCGGGGTCGGTAAATTGGTACCGGAGGAGTCTGAGAGGATGAAGCACTGACTTGGTTGATCGGATGCCCCCCGCAAGTCACTGTATAAGACACATACGCATTCAACGCCTCTACGATACTCAGATGAAGTCAAATGCGTGGCGCATCCCACGTGACGAGACTGATCAACGCCGACCACTTTTCATACTTTTATTTATCTATTTATTTATCTATTTATTTGTTTATTTATCGCACAAACTGCGCTATACAATGGCGGATCACAAGCACAAGGGAGGAAATGAGAAGTTCTCCAAATAAATTAAGGAAAAATGTTCAAAGGTGTATTCCAAGGTGTATCCCTGGTGCACGGTAAGAGTGGCAGTATTATGGAATTTAGATATGCATCTGGTAGCTATTCGGAAATGTTTCTCGAGATGTGTTACATGTGTTGGTCTTGCACAGTATGTCCATGGTAACACATGTGATGGTTATTTACCAAGAGTGGTCGCCTCGGCGAGTGTAAAGGGTAGCGTTTTTTTTTGGGGGGGGGAGGGTGGTATGTTGGCAGCAAGGTAGACAAATGTGATTTAATTTTCTATTTTTCTTATAGTTACCTGTAGTTTTCGAACAGTACAAACTGCCCCAATGCTATGTGGACGATTTTTCAGGGCCAAACTTTATCAGTTTGCAAAATCCTATTGCTTCGCTTTTGCTGGTACCTTTTTTTATGGCGATGAGACTACATATGGCACGACTGTAAAATCTGCTAAAGTCTAGGTATACTGCCACGTAATAATTGTCAAAATCGGGGGGCCCCGTGGAAAGCGATTTCATTATTATGGAAGATCAGGTCTTTCTCTGCTTAGGATTTGTTTCCTCCTATGGAGTAAATGTGCAGTTAGTCACCTTGAAATAATACCACTCTCTTCAACCTGTCCAAAATCAGATCTTATTCAATATATTTTTTCCTGTGTTCATGCTGGATATGATAAAGTCTCGAGCACGATTCTGGAAGGAGAAATCAAGCTCTATGTTCCTGCGAAAGTTCAAATCTCAAGATTGCCTAAGACGGGCTTTATTCCGTTAGTAAACCGATGGTACACCGTCGGCAATAATGGCGAATTTCTCATTTTTTAACCAACTTTAACCGACAATTTGACGTCCTACTTTAACACAAATTTAACAAGTATTTCAGAATGTGAAGTAGTGCATCAGAAAGCGCAAGTCTTCCGCATATCAGAACGAGTTATTTTTTAAGGTTATATACCAACTCTTTTTAAATTCGTGACAAACAACCAAACATTAACAAGTGTGCGACCGCCTTGAAGTCCGTTTCCCACCAACACCACGCTTGACCCTGCCCGTTAGGTTTAAGTGGTCACTGTTCAGTGCGATTTTTGTAGGTATTCATCCTCCCATTCTCGGTATCACAGTAGATGTACGTAATCGTTTCTGTGTAAAGGAATTATCGGCGAATTATAACGCGATCTTCTCCTCCTTGGAGGGAGTTGATTGGTATGGTTCACTTAACAATGTGGTGACTGGCACATGGAAAATACGAACAGTTCCTCGTAATTCTTCTCCATTTTATAGAAATGCTCGTTCCATCCGTACAGAGGGAATCGATTAGTTCTGATCTCCCCACAAATCTTCAACGGTTGTACCAAATCAGATACCGGGCGTGATCGGCACTAATGGGATATGCCAGTTCAATCAGTTCGGAACACTGAGCTCTAGATCTGAACGCAAAGTGAAAAATTTTACCCGTCCGTGGTAAAGAAAAATATTAAGTCTCGAAGTGAGAGCGACTTTGAGAAGCTTGTAAAGACACGTATCCGTCGTAAGTCAAAACTTGGCGTGCGTTACCCTATGGACGGTAGTTTAGTTAGCGACGATAAGGATAAAGTTGAACTGCTTTCTAATGTCTTTGGTAGAGTTTTTCGCCACAAATTAATCCAGACAGCGTTCAAGAACCGGTAACAGACATCGTTTCGTCGATGAGAGATTCCACATGGTTTCACTAACAAGAAATTCTGACATTACTCCTTTGCCTCAGTCACGCTCGCTCACAGCTGACGATTTTCCGTTGCATTTCATGAAGAAGGTTGCGCACATTGTCGCTGGACCTCTTGAGCATATTGTATGATGGTGCTGTCTCGAAGCCTCATTTGTCAAGTATTCGTTCTCCCATTCCTGAGCACATATCCAATCTTAGTTTCATGAGAGCGGAGGTACAGTCATGTCATCCTGTTCCTTTGCGGCCATATCACTGATATCACCACGCGTCAGCAACGTGAGCTCATGCAATGGTGGAAATGAAGCGGTGTGAGCCTGGACTGGATTCATTCAGTGGTGAAGGCACCTGTTTCCGACCCTGAATAGCTCCATTCACTTGTGTAATGGAACTGCCATCGGACAGCAGCGCTCACATTTTTGCACCAGGCTGCGTTAGTGATAGGCGAATGTACAGTGACATGGCCGGTAAGAGCATTCCCAGAGTTCGCCAGTTCGAAATGAATCAAAACGAACCGGCGATAGAAGAGATAGGGATCGTGGAAATGATATGTATCAATTGCCACGTGGATCGCCTGGAGATCGCCCACGTCGATCGCCTAAAACGCCTACAGCAAAGCCTGGCCTTCGAAAGATAGAATTTTGTGGTCCCCCCCCCCCCTTACGGTTAAAGCTCGCAGTGACAAAAAGAATTCAATCTGAGTCCACGTCTTCCATTAATTATTTCGTGGAAAAGCAACAAATCATTTCTTCTCTTTTGCTGAAGTGTTGGAAGGCCCAAGTTTTTGGTCCTACTCAAACTGTTACGAATTTGATCGTAGGTGGCACCTAGTGACTAGATTGCATATGGCTCTTGATGCCTTAAAGGCAACTCTCACCTCATGTTCGATTTCTCATTATCAACAGAATCTGGACCTACTCGAAGCGCTTAGCTCAGTGATGCGTGAGATTTCTAACAAAAATGTCAAAAAAACCTGTTTCCAAGGGACCAATCCATCGTGGCGCGTACGAGTTCCTCGGCAATAGAGGTGCATGTCTTGAGAGACCTTCCGCTAATCTCAATGATTGCACGGGTGTTCTCATTGCCAGAAAGTGGGACGCAGTCTCGGCATGCCCGTGTAAAAGAAGGACGCGCCTCTTACATCGGCCGACAATTTGTGCAATTTTTATGTATATGAGCTGAGACACTGTCTTTACAAGCAGTGTGTCAGCTCGGGGGCAGTGCTTAAGAATCCCACATCAGTCGAACATGTCCGGGCCTTTATGCACAAAGATGTACTCCAAGTTAAGAAAAACGAATGAGGGACGAAAATTTAAGAAAACGTCGAAAATCCCGAAAATCACGGGATTCTTTGGCCTTTCGCTGCGGAATGAAGCCTTTCGTCCAACTGGCCGAGAATTTCGAAATTCTCGGCCAGTTGGACGAAAGGCTTCATTCCGCAGCGAAAGCCTGCTGAGGGTTCAGCATGGTTCTGTAACACGGCAGAACTTGTTCTATCGATAATAACTGCTGCTGAGAAGTTCGATTCGAGATACTACTTTCATCCCTCATTGGTTTTCCCTGGTTTGCGAACAGGAAAAGTCGTCCGCGCCAATACCGGACCTGGCCTTCAAAATAGTATTTTTTCTGGCCGATTTTCCAGGTTTCAAGTACATCACTGGAATGAGCGCGTCGTGTAGGAGCATACGAGCTGACACACTGCCTTTAAGAGTGATCGTCTCACAATGGGTGTCAAAGGTAAGATCCTGTGTGATTACGAAAGCGGAATTAGTCACCTGGTATGGATCATTAATTTTCGTCCCAACCATTGTATAACAGTAACAAGTATTGCGCGAGATTAAATGAAGCACTTAATACTTTCCCATAAAAAAGGTAGACCCCACTTGAAGGAGTAGCGGTGGACGAAATCGATGGCCTCTTGTAGAGCTGATCTATCGTTCTCTGTCTCTACTGGACGATGAAGCTGAATGTCATCCACAAAATCGCTGAACTTGATATGCCTATTTAGAAGTTGGGAAAGTAGGTCAGACTCATAGATATCAAATAGAATTAGGGAGAGAACTCCACCCTGTGAAACTCCATTACATGCAGACTTAGAATTCAAGAAAGCTGAACTATCTCTGAAGGAATAGGTTCTATCCAAGAGAAATGCTTGTATCCATACTCAGACAAAAATGTCAGGACATGCGGAGGACGATAGCCCTCATTTCTTAAGGAAGTTTATCGGTCATGCGGTGATAGCCTGTTTCGGGACATGCGGAGGAGGTAGTCGAGGGGTGCGATATAGGCCCGAAAAACCATCGGGACTTGCGGAGTACGTAGTCGGGGGTGCGACATACCCCCGAACACTGATAAAAGCCTCGGATGGGTGCGGAGGAACATGGCAGGTAATCCGAGAACCCCCCGATTCCTGACATCACAAAGCAGTGAACTCTGCCTATTTTTTCACTGTTTGTAGCCCTGCACTACATCTTTCTGCTACATCAGGGACTATAGGGGTTCTTATTGCCATTTACGGTATAGAGGGTGCGGCAAAAGTCTTTGGACAAACATATTCGATCTCCAAAACATGAGGAAGAAAAAATTAGAAAGGTCGATGGTCGCTGTGTATTAATAGTTCATTTGCTAACATAAATAACATTTTCGATTCCACAATTTCCTCCAATGGTAGCGACCCAGGCTTGTCAAAAGGTAAGACGTTGGCCCGGCGCGCACACTGATGAACTGTGATCCATTTCGGGCCTTCTCCAAAGTTTCGGAAGAGAGTCCAAATTCCTGNATACCACAGCGCATGACCAAACAGAGTAACAGCCTTACTCAGAGGTCTTTTCCGGAATGACTACAGCAATAGAATTTATGCAAACTGCCGAAAACGACAGCGTACATGAAAGACCACAGGGTAAAGGATGAAGTGGTCGGCGTTAACCAACCCCGTCTGTGGGATGCTCCATGCATTCTACTTCATCTGAGCATCGTAGAGGGATTCAATGCGTACGTGCCCAATGCAGTGATTTGCGAGATGAATCCAATGTACCAAGTGAGTGCTTCACACCCCAAACTCTCTGGTACCAATCTACCGACCCCAGCTGGAGGATGGCTTGGTTGGTCACGAGCGCGATCGAACCATCGACCGGGTGCATGCGCAGCGAGTTTCTTGCCACTGCGCCACTCCGCAAACGGGAGTTGGAAAAACGATAAGTCAAAAAATCGATAAAAATGAACGAGCCGGTACTTTATTGTAAAATGCTTGTCATATTTAGAGGGAACGTCAATCACGATTGAACGCTCTGTGCTAGAACCTCCATAGGCCTACAATGATTACGTAATCAACGTTTTGTCCCGATCAGGGTAGATCGCAGTATGCAGTACTCTCTCCACTAGCGAATGCACTGCGATAAGAACATTAGTCGATGCCTCAATCGGTCCCTCGGTTGTGGGCACGGATGGAGCAGAGGCAAAGCAGCGGACTGGTAAGCAATTGAGGAGCAATGGTAAATGAGTTCGAAATCTCGAAGCGATGGAGGGAGGGATAAGTTTTGCTCAAAAACCTCCATTTCGGGACATGCGGAGGAGGAAACAGGGATTTGCGGAGGACTAAATCAGGACTTGCGGTCTGTAACAGACCGGGTCTCCTGACCAGCTCCTCCGGGTACCCTGCGGTAGCCCTACGCATGGGTGCGATACTTTGTCTGAGTAAAAGAATACGCGGACGTATCCCGCCCAGCTGCATTTCGATCACTAGTTTTGAGTACGAAACTTTATCAAAAGCTTTGCAGAAGTCGAAGTAAACGACATCTACACTTTTACCCTCATTCAAGGACTTCGTACAGTCATTTAGTATATTAACCATTGCAGTGACTGTTGATTCGAGCTTCTGGAAGCCGTCTTGATCCAAAGAAACTATATTATGCCTTCCAACATAATAAACAATTCGTTTGTTTTTCAGAAAATTTTCAAACAGCCGAGCGAAAATCAATATTACGCTAATGGGTATACTTTTAAGGGCAGTATATGGAGGTTCCATTGGTGCAAGCGTGATGAACGAGTGTCTCCATCTTACGGGTATACTCGTAGTCAATCCAATTCAATGTTGGTTCTTCAGAGTATCCCCAGACTTCGTCGGCGGTCGTGGCCACGGCCGCCGGTGGTCGCCGCATGGATGAAGTGGGTGAGGAAACCCCAGAGAAAAGAGGGATGATAATCAAAGGGGCGGCAATCGATAGGCATTCTTCCCATTATCGCCATCACTCACATCGTCACTTCATTGTGGGCAGATCCTCGAGAGTACCGGCGATGAGCTCCGTTTGGCAGCGCTCCAGGCGATCCACGTGGCAATTGATACGTATCATTTACACGATCCTTATCTCTTCTATCGCCAGTTCGTTTTGATTCATTTTGAACTAGCGAAGTCTGGGGATGCTCTAAGAGATATTCATAGTGCGTGGATCGATACGTATCATTTGTTATCCGAGAGGATCGGACTCCGATGTGCTATAAATGCAGTTTAAGGGTCACAACGTAGACAAGAAGCGCATTGCGACTTTGAACGTCGGCACGTTGACACGCTGTTCATGTGAACTGGCAGTAGCACTCAAACATCGTATAAACGCTTCTGAGACTCGATAGCCGAGGTGCAGCGTTTCGATGACCGTCTCATGAAGGTCGTCCTCACTACCGCAAAACAACTTCTTCACTTCTTCTCGGCATACGCCCCACAGGCAGGCTGTTGTGAGCAAATGAAGGTGACTTCTGAATGATGCTGGACGAGAAGACCGCGGAAGTATAGTCGTGTTCATTCTGATTCAGTGCTGTTCCTTATCGGCCGTATCACTACACCTTCAGCTATCACCAGCGCGAGCTGGTGCAAGAGCGTGAGCGTAGCGGTGGTGCTCGATAAGAGTATCATTCCACTGGTGAATGGAGCTATACCCGGCCGAAAACAGACATCCTCACTGATGAATGAAACCATTCTAGGCTTACACCGCTACGCTCCCGCCACTGCATGAGCTCGCGTTGGTGATGCGTGGTGACACTAGTGATATGGCCGCAAAGGAACAGCATTGAGTCAGGATGACCACTACTATACCTATGGAAGATACAATAGTTGTTGCAGGAGACTTGAGCGGTCATGTAGGAGCGACAAAAGATGGATACAGATGCCATCGTGGCTTTGGGTACAGGACTCGGAACGACGACAGCGAGCACATTCCGGAATATGCTGACTCTTACGACCTCGTCATCATGAACACGAAATTTCGGAAGCGTCCTTCTTACCTCGTCTCGTTCTACAGTGACAACGCGCACGCTCAGATAAACTTTGTTTTCGTACGACATCGCGATCAAAAGCTAGTTACCGACGCGAAGGATGTGCCGTACGAAACCTGCCCACACAGCATCGTCCGCCTATCTGCACCATGGAAATCAAGCCAAAAAGGATGTACGACGAACGATGTGGACCTGCCCGAATCAAGTGGTGGCGATTGAAAAAGAAGGAAGAAACTATCGGTTTCCCCGTGACGTTTCCACCACTAACGACCATCGATGAGACCTGGGAGAACGCAACGCGAGCAATCGTTGAACTAGCACGTTTCGAACTTGGCACGACCAAACCAAGTCGCCGAAAAATTGACGGGCAAACGTGGCCATGGACGAACGAAATGAAAATCAAAGTGCACGAAAAGAAACGTCTGTAATACATGTTCCTCGATCGAGAAACAACTGGCGGCTCTACTTGGTAGCGAAGAAAGCAGCGAAGAAGGCTGTGGCCGCCACGAAGGCTGCACACTACGATAACATCAGCAAGCAGCTAGACGCAAAGGATGGCGGTGTACGCCTCATCTACCGGCCTGCGAGGTCTCGCCAGCGGCAGACCGAAGACGTCGAAAAGTTCTACGGAGTCAACGACGAACGCGGTCGGCTCATAATAGACTGCAAGAAGGCAACGAAAAGTTGGTGTGGTCACTTTGAGGAGATCTCAACAGAAGAACTCAGCCATCCGCCCATTCCACAACTACCGCCAACATGCGGTCCTATCCAGCCAATCACCGTGGAAGAAACCATGGCCGCGCTGAAGCGCATGAAACCAGGTAAAGCGACGGGACCTGATGATGTAGCGGCAGAGCTATGGAGTTCAAGGCTTTGCAACTCTGCTGAATGGCTGACGGCGTTCTTCAACAAGGTCGTTGCGGGGAAAAAGACTCCAGTGGACTGGCAGAGAAGCACCATAATCCCAATATGGAAGAGGAAAGGCAACCCCGCGGATTGTGCGAACTATTGGCCGATACATCTGCTGTCTTACAGCATGAAGATATTCGAACGAATTATCGACCGCCGAGTCCGCGACATCATCCGAGTTCCGACGAACCAGTGTGGCTTCGTACCTAACTGCGGGACGACGGATGCGATCTATGCGGCACCCCTGTTGATCGAAAAGCATCGCGTAAAACAGAAGCCACTGCATCTAGCCTTCCTCGACCTCG
Organism: Ancylostoma ceylanicum; assembly: GCA_000688135.1. Lineage (NCBI taxonomy): Eukaryota > Metazoa > Nematoda > Chromadorea > Rhabditida > Ancylostomatidae > Ancylostoma > Ancylostoma ceylanicum. The sequence goes on along the minus strand of JARK01001365.1, from coordinate 553,383 downwards.
AGAAGGCCTTCGACCGCGTTCCACACACACTGCGTTGGGACGGAGTCCCTGAGGATGATGTCGCGGCGCGGAGTCCCTCATTGAATGGATCAGGATTCTCTATGCTGACCCAATGAGTCTAGTCCAAGCGGCCGCGGGTACTTCTGCAGAATTCCCAATTTCCGTGGGCGTGCATCAAGGGTCAGCCCTCTTACTGCTCCTCTTTGTCTTCGTCATGGACGTTATCTCAGACATTCGCGGGATGGGAGCGGAAGCCGAACCAGACTACGCTTCCAACCCCTGCCTAAACTGAAGAATTGCTGCGTTTGCAGCAATTCTGTGTGTTTGGGCTGCACTGGAGCTATTGAGGGGCGCGCAATGCAGCTATACTTGCCTTTAGTGCGTTCGAATGAATGTGTCCCGCTGATTGGTTGCGTTGTGAGGCGGGGCGTGAGCAAAGCCCTACTTTCGCCCTGTATTGACGCGCTGTTGAGGTACAGTAGGAGAGCTCACTGCAGTGAGTGAACGGCAAGGAGACACCGCAGTCGATCAATTGGATTGAGCGGCTGTTGTGTCACCATTCGTATATTCTGTTCCAAACGTGACGATAGTTGAGTATCCATACGGATAACGAGAAGCCATTCTCTCCCTGACTGACATTATTAAAATCCATCATATGCGCGTGTTGGGGGAACTCGGCTTTCCTGTATTCCTCCTATCTCGGAGGCAGTGGCTTTTTTCACTAGTTTTCTACATTGTACAACAATATTTTAGTAGCGTTCATTAATACTCGACCACTGTAGTATGTTATTACTGGTGATTTGTTTCGAATCGTTTTTTTTTCACATGTTTTCACTCGTGCGGTTCGTTTGTGTTCTACCGGTCTAGTTTTTTTTCTCTTGTTCTGTTTTTTTTTTGTTTCGACACCTTTGCAACTATTTTAAACTTGTTGTTTCCCCTCGTACGCTTCTGCCCTTCTTTCACGTAGTGTCAGTCAGTGTTGGTTATGTGAATACTTCTGAACAACGGCGTTGACGCTGCTTGAACTTGGCGCTGCTACAAGCACAATGAATTTGTAGAACATTTCATGAGCTCGAATAATGTGGACACAATTTGACTGAAGCCTCCGCAATGATTCTTACTTGGTTTGTAGGGTGTAAGTTATCATTTCTAGCTAATTTTTGACACGAATCTATTATGGTTAAGGTCAGTAGTGAAATACAGCAACAAGAAAAAAGATCCAAAATGGATCCATGTTCATTATGCATGGGAGATTTTCTAGCAAACTCGTCGGTTTAGTGGAAGAAGAAGGCAAAGTGTTCGAAATAGTTGCAGAGAAGAAAAGCAAAATTCTTTGGCAAAACACAAATGACCCATATGAATGAAATTATACGAAACTAGAGCATTTCAAAATGGAAACAACTCGGAACAATGTAATAGCATACTAGAGTAGTGATACACTAACGGGAACTAAGGGCTGTGGCATGCTCCACAGCGACATCGTCGCTGTGAGGAAAATGAATGAAAATGATTATAAGAAAGTGTTACACGTTCTCATGTCTTATCACAGTATTTGCATTAGATAGCATGTTGGTGTAGGATCAGTTGCACGAGAACTTTTGGTGGTACACGGTCGCAGCGATAGCGTCGCTGTGAAGCATGCCATATCCCTGAGGTTGCAAATAGAGTTCACGAGTCTCTTTATAAAGCGATGGGGTGTTCGGATAGAGGAAATCTTCACGAATCACGAAAAATTCATTCGAATTTTTCAATAGGTTGGTTGGAGCAGGCTGAAGCATTCACCTAATTGTGAGGAAAATATGAGAAATACCGAAATACCAAACGGGAAACTGCAGACAAAGCAGGTGCAGAGCAGGCCAAAAGTTACTTCAGCCCATTGACGCAGGTTAAAAGCGCGACAAACGCACGTGGGCAGGAGCAGCAGCACAGGCCTCGGCTCTTATCCCGCGAATGTCTGAGATAAAGAGAGACCTCTAGAGGCCGGCACTATGGACTCTGCTACACGCAGAAGACGTCATGTTCTCGTCAGAACAAAAGAAGGACCTTGAGCCACAGAGCAGGCTTGGAGAGAACGTCTAGCCCGGTTCGGTCTTCGGCTAAACATTAGGAAGACCGAGTATACGACGACCAACCTTGACTAGCCTTCCATCATTCAAGTTGATGGTAACAACCTTTGTAGGACCGACTACTTCGAGTACCTCGGCTTAAAACTCTCAGCTGATGGTAATCTAGCGCATGAAGTCGTCGCTCGCGTCAACGCTTTGTGGTTGAAGTGGCGCTCGATGATTGGAGTGCTGTGCGACAAAAATATCCCGGATCGCTTCAAGTCAAAGGCGTATCGGGCAATTGTTCGATCCGTGTCACTGTATGATGCAGAATGCTGACCAGCCACCAAGGAAGTGAAACACCAATTGATGGTGATGGAGACGAAGATGTTACGATGGACGGCCGGTATCACGCGTGTAGACCGCATCCGCCATGAGAAGATCCGTAACTGGTTTGGCATTGCCCCGATTGCCGACAAACTTCGTGAAACTCGCCTTAGATAGTACGGTCACGTTGTGCGCGCCAACGAAGATACCATCCACAAAGTAGGCCTTGATCTCGGAATACGAGGAAAACGACCAAAAAGGCGGCCGAAGCAACGGTGGCTAAACACACTGCACGCCGACCTGAAGCATGTGGGCAACCACCCAGACCAGACGCATGATAGAGCCAAATGGCGTCAGAAGATCAGAAAAGCGGACCCCGCCACCAAACGGGACAAACGCTAAAGAAGAAGAAGAAGCTCCCCGTCAGTAGGCTGCGCTATAGTTTCCACCCACACTGGGTCCGCGATAAATCGTTAGTCATCGTGGGCATACTAGATTCTCAGAACGCTTTCTTCGCTTGACACACTAGTTAAGTTGATAAAATCGCCTTCAAACTTTGTAACATTACAATCAACAAGCCAAATTTATTATTTTATTGGGTCACATAAAAGAAAACTCAGTACAGGAAACAATGGGACAATCAAATTAGAGCACAGCGCGCATGTTACACTCTCCTCAGAAGATCGGGGGATTTCATTCGTCCAGAAGCAAGGCATGTATAGGGCATTCGAAAAGGAGTGGCATTGTGCATTCACGGAGTGGAGATAAGTGATGGGATAAGTTGTGCTCTATGGCGTGCTCGATATTGATCGAAATTGGCCGAGTATCAGTCCATGATCCTTGTACGAATACTGACTGCCGATTGAATGTACTGTATAGGACATTCAGACAGTAGTGAATATATTAGGTTGAGGAATTATAAATGTCTGTTGACTTGGTGCTCATATTTCTCAGCCGCATTGAAATTTTTGAAGGTGGTTGTATGTTCATTTTAAAGAGCGATCTATTACGCATCTACTGATATAAGAATTGCTTAGAATCCTTCAACTTCCGATTTTTAAATAAATTCGGAAGGTGACAGACCAGAAATGTGGGATTTTTCCTTGTATGGTGCACAAACTTTTACAAGGCATATTACCGATAGAACTGCACCACACTTCATGTGTGCCTTTAGAGAAAGTTCGTTTTGCTTCCCGGTCACATAGGCGCAGAAAACGACTGCTTAAAAATACCTCAAACTTGGGTAACTGAACCGGAATTTACGGTGCCAATCAATTTTTCAACTGCACCTATTTTCAAAATTGGATTTTGGTGTACCTGAAATAACCGCCTCATAGCCAAGGCTTGATACTACAAAATGTTGTTTGCCCCCGTGGACCTACCGTTCCTTGGAGGAGAAACACATCAAAAGGTTGAGGGAACCAGAATTTGGATGGGTTGACATTTTGACCCACAGCGAACCAAACTCTCCAACTAGGGCTTTGGTTTCTTGTGTGGAAGAAGGAGAAGAGTCACTGATAAAGCAAAAAAGTGTCTCTTGGATTGCACTCTTGAACCTTTGTCTTAACAAAATTTTTTAGCTGCTCTTTAAACAGACATTTATAATTCCTCAACCTAATAGGTGCATTAGCAGAAGTAAGGGAGGCGGGCTGTGATATTGATTGAATTTGACCGCTTATTAGGTTTTCCAGTTTGGCCGTTCCAGACTTTTATTGATGATTGCTTCGCTTGCATTCTTCACATTTTGTGCAAACAAACCCCTGAAGCCTTCCGGGAGATACCATCTGCAGGGGAGGGGCTCGAGTTATTGCACAACGTTTGATCATCTATTTCTCAGCTAGGAACCCACGCATTATTCCACTCTTTTCTCCGCAAGAAGAAAAAGGTTTAAAATATCTTCTAGTTAAGATCCAGTTTTCTGAGAGGGTTCTGCTACCGAACAGTTGGCCTCGAAACACATTTTTGAAATAAATGGGTTGTTGTGAATTTCTCCTGCAAAATCCACGAGAATAGATTTCACTGCTCAGACGCTTCTTGAAGCGCAGGAAGCGTTCTTTACAGTTGTATCTGGGGTTTTTCAAGTGATCGAATTATAATAAAGATGCGGGCGAAAAACCACTGCTTCTCCATGCAACCAGTAATGGCCAATTTCCATCAAATTTGCGCTCTAGGATTTTTTTCCACTGGAAGACAAGACATCAGTTAGGTTGTTGATGTGACCTGAAAATCAGAGCGGAAATGCTGCAGAATGGCTATGCAGCCCAATCAATAGGCCCTGGTACAGGCCAACCGTGCTTTTTCAAAGCTTGCCACTTTTCTAACCAATCAGCACGGCACCTCACACCCAGTTGACACGTATAGTTGCCACCTCGTCAGTAGAGGTGCGACCAGGCTGGCTACTTAAGTGCCGGCATGCGGGGTGGATTCATACCGCTCGGTGTTGCCACTATAAAAAGGTAAAAGGGGCGCTCCCCAAATTTATGTTGACTATGACGAAATTATCAGAATCCGCGAACTTGACGTAGCCAAACCCTCCGCAGCATCCGTAACCCTCTTTTGCAGTGCCCACATGACCATGCGGGTCACCCGCGATAAAGATCGTATCTTCTAGCGGCAGTGGCGGACGCAAAAAGGGGGCGGTAGAGAGGGCGTAGAGGAAAAGTGGGGTCTGCCGTTTTGAGGACCGGACGGAAAATAAAAATAGTAAAGCTATTTATTTACTTGTTTATTTTGAGGGGCGGACCAATGTCACGCGTTAATTTTAAAAAATTAAATTAAAAAAAAAATCAAATGTAAGCATTACGGAATTGATGAAAATTATTTCAAAAATAATACGTAAATAGTAAGAATGATCAACCGAAAATAAACCAAAACAAGATTTTCATCAAGAAGTAATTTCGAAAACTCGGTGACCTATTCTTGGGGGGAGTCCCCCCCGCACCTGCTTCCGCCATTGTCTGGCGGTACTTCTCTAGTTTTTTCACCTATCAGCATCAAGAAGTCGTCTTTGAAGGCAGTGTCTCACTAAAGATAGACCGGCCGCGAAATTCGCCAAGTTTTCGCTCGATGTACGAGGCGCTTCTCGCCTTGGCGAGACTGCAGCGCAGTTTTTGGCAATGAGAACACTTGTGCGAACAATGTGATCAACTGAGGTGTATTGAAAGACATGCACTTCCTTGCCAAGAAACTCATCCGCTCCATGGATTGGCCCCTCAAAGACGGTTTTTTGACAATTTTTTAATGAATCAAATATTAGGTTGTTGCATAAGTTTCCGCTGTTTTAAAATTTCCGACAAAAAGTTCCATTAAAAATCGAATAACAATAGATATAAGTCGAAGTATGCACCGCAATGGTCGATGGAATCCTGTCGTCTTTACAGCAGGAGTTTGGATCTGCAGCTTTAGAATTCGGTGAGCTACGATGCAAAGAAAGGAGTCGGGTAGTGGTAGAGGTCACTGATTCACATCGGTTCTCGCACGGTAGACATTCTCGTCATCTGACAACAGGGGCTCGGTTAGAGAAAGATTTGTGCTGCATAACGCACAGCTCAAAATTGCTCTGTGAGGTTTTCGCCTTCGCAAAGAGTTCGACAATCAAAATCGAGGCGCCCTATAAAGTGTGGGAAAATGGTGCGTTTTCCACAGAACGCTTAGAACTCGCCGTGAAATTCTTCCAATTGGTATACGCAATTGTTTGATGTTTCCAGCCACAGCAGGAGAAATCCCACTTCAATCCGCCCTAACTCTGGACAAAAAAATGGCGTAATCTAAAACTACCAAGTTTGATGCCTCAGCTTGAGACGGCCCGAAAATAATATGAAGAGAGAAGGTACCAGAGAAAATGAGAATTGACTTGAGATTACTCCACCCAAATTTGGCTAGCCTACTGCAGCGTAATAGTAAAATTATCATTCGTGAAAGTGCTGTTACCAAATTTGCCTTCCTGAAGGGTTTGTTCCGAAATTGATTACATTTTCAGAACAATGCAGAAAAATAAGCTTCATATTCCGGAATATTCGCGATCATGCGCTTCGAAATGATATGTGGATATGTGTGAAATTTAATCGGTAATCAGTTATTACCAGTGTTCAAAAATCCCAAGCAAAAACAGCGGAAACTTATGTAACAACCTAATACATCGCTGAACTCAGCGAGTCGAGTAGATCCAGATCATGTCGATAACTATGGATCGAACATGAGGTGGACACTACCTTTGACATTGTCGGGCATCCGGTCTATGGAGCATGTGCAGAAAAGAAGGCAAGGCGCCATTCAACAGTTGCGATAACGACCTTCGTGAAGTGGTCGTCAAAACGCTGTGCTCCTGCAATTGGATTACAAAAGACTCCAGAGGGGATTACACCGACGCCGATCTCAGTGCATGGGCTACTGTTATACTTGATAACTTACCTTGAAGCCATATCCAACGTCTTTCGTTTTGTTCCCAAATTGTCTAGTATTCTGTACAGCGCACAGGTCGACTCGGCGCCGCTCGTGTGAACAGAATGCAAGTGCTGCAGTCAGTTCACAGGAGCGGTCCGCCAACGTACCTACATTCAAAGTCACAATACGTGTTTTGGCTACGTTGTGATCCTTAACGACTTGCCCCCAACGCCGCCATTCGCGAACCATCAATGACCATCACATCTCAGACGTTCGCTCGGGAGTCCCGTCTGACAAAAAGCTTTCTTATCACTTTCAGGACAAAATCAGGGCTCGTAGTAAACCCTCCTAAACTTTAAGTGAACTCAAATCAAATGTTAACTGTGAGTTCAGCAAAGTCACTTCAACGTCAACTCACCTCATGCGTATGACTACATGAAGCTGAACACGGAGTGACCGATTAACGTGAAATGGTTCGCAATCATTTTGTTTTGACGTGGTAACGCTAGCATGAGTACTCAGACATTCGCTCGGGAGTCTCGCTTGACAAAATAAAGACTACCGCTCGAGGGGAGTTATCGAAAACAGCTAGTTTTTGTTCCGTAACATCCCGATTTTGTCCCGAAAATATTAATAGTATCATCATGCGGGAGACCGGATTTTGTCCCGAAACTGAAAACGAAAGAAAAAATGCACGGTCTCAGCCATTCGCTCGGGAGTCTCGCTTGACAAAATAATGACTACCGCTCGAGGGTGAGCGGGATTTATCGAAAACAGCTAGTTTTTGTGCCGCAACATCCCCATTTTGTCCCGCAAGTTGCGGCGGGAGACCGGATTTTGTCCCGAAAATTATACCAGTATCATAGTGCGGGAGATAGGATTTTGTCCCGAAACTGGAAAACGAAAGAAAAGAAAAATGCATGCTGACTGCAGCGCATATGCGGTCTGTGGGCCGATGCCGGCCGCTACTAGCGGATTTTGCATCCGCGTCACGGTCGAGCGCGACCGCCTCCCACACATCTCGCCTGGTCTTCACACTGGGCCGCGGTCTTAACGGGGCCTCAGCAGGCCAGACGAGTCCCGTAGGACTCCTCTCGCCGCCAAAGCGGAGAGTAGACTGAAGCCTACCTGCTGAGTGAGGCCCTTATATACCCCTCATTTGATAAGGGTTACCACGTGGCAATAACAAATCCGCACCATTCTCGGGATAATCCCGCAACAAAACCAAAATGATGTCTCCCGCCGGAGCTCCTGATTTTGTCCCGAAAGTGATAAGAAAGCTTTTTGTCAGGCGGGACTCCCGAGCAAATGTCTGAGTCGGCTGAGAGTGGGGTCCTACGGGACTCGTCTGGCCTGCTGAGGCCCGGTTAAGACCGTGGCCCAGTGTGAAGACCAGGCGAGATGCGTGGGAGGTGGTCGCGCTCGGCCGTGACGCGGATGCGAAATACGCTCGTAGCGGCCGGCGTTGGTCCACGGACCGCATTCCCGTTGCGGTCACCGTGCATTTTCGTTTTCTTTCGTTTTTCAGTTTCGGGACAGAATCCGGTCTCCCGCACCATGTCCTTTGTCCAAGGGAAGGGAATCCTTCTCTCCGTCAACCGAATGCGAGCGACAGACCGTAGTGACAGGTTGGCTGACGAACACCCCATGCTCGCAAAATCTCGTAAGCGTATCATACGGAAGACAGTGAAAAGTTTCATGGCGTCAATGGCGAGCATGGTCACCTTCTAATAGACCGTAGAAGGGCGATGAAACGATGGCGCGATTACTTCAAGAATGTATATCAGTGGAGGAATTCGCTCAATTACCAATTCCGCATGTCTCGCCAACCTGCGGTCCTGTACGGGCAATCATGGTCGAGGAGAGACAGGCAGCGCTGAAGCAGATGATACCACATAAAGTGACTGGTTCCGATGATGTGGCAGTGGGCTTGTGGAAGTCACAGTGCTGGAGATCGGCTGACCGGCTGACGAGGTTCTTTAACCAGATAGTGGGTGAAAAGAGAGTGCCCTCGGATTGGCAGCAAAGCACCACAATTTCGATATGGAAACGGAAAGGCAGCCCCGCTGACCGTGCTAACTATCGACCAAATCGCCTTCTCTCCCATACGATGAAGGTTTCTGAGCACTTCATCGACCGGAGAATTCGCAATATCATGCGACTGTCCACTAACCAGTCCGGTTTTGTAGCCGGGTGCGGCACCATTGTTGCCATACACGCTGCACGTCTCTTGGTCGAGAAGCACCGTGAGAAACAAAAACCGCTGCATCTCGCCTTTCTCGACTTGGGGAAGGCATTTAACCGCGTGCCTCATAAAGTTATCTGGTACGCTTTTCGGCAGCAAGGCGTTCCTGAAGAGCTTATTGAATGGATTCGGATTCGTTACTCCAGTCTAAGAAGTCATGTTCAGGCGGCGGCCGGCACGTCGGCGGATTTCCCCATTTCCGTTAGTGTGCGCGAAGGCTCCGCTCTGTCCCCACTCCTCTTCATTGTGGTGATGGATGTTGTAACATGGGATCTACAGAAAATCACTTGGACGCTACTGTATGCAGACGATGCTCACCTCCGAAGACAAGCAAAAACTCGAGCGGCTGACACAAAGTTGGAGTCACCGGCTTGCAAGGTTCAGTGTTAAGAAAACGGAGTATCTAACAACCAGCGTAGACGAGCTCGGCACCATAAGCGTAGATGGCGTAGACTTACCAAGGACGGACGTCTTCAAGTACCTTGGGTCGAAGATCTCATCTGACGGAAGCCTTTGCCACGAAATTGTAGCTCGGGTTGATTCCGAGTCGAGGAAGTGGCGCTCTTTGACCGGCGTTCTATGTGACAAGAAGATCTCGGAGCGACCAAAATTAAAGATCTGTCGTACTGTTGCCTGGCCCGTTGCCCTCTACAGCGCTGAATGTTGGCCCCCGACCAAGGAAGTAGATCGTCGCCTCAGCATAACGAGGTGAAGATGTTAGGCTGGATGGCCTGAGTAACTCGATTTGATCGAGTCTGCAACCAAGACATCATTATCGTAGCTGGATGTTGGAGCGTAGGCGACGAAGACTGTCAGGACCGGCATTGATCCACATCTCCTCGTCGCAAACGTCCGATTCGGGTCGTTAGTTGTTCGAAAGAATCGATGTTCATGGCCAAGTTCGTGTTGACGAGGACACCAACTCCACCAACTCCTTTACTATCGCAGGTTCCAAGGAACAGTTCTTCTCCAGTATCGAAGGTGGCGTTCAGCGGTCCGTGTCTCCTCGTCTCGGTCAGTCCAATGACGTCGTACCTGATCTTCCTGTCCTGCACCATCAGATTCTCGATGGAAGCTACCGATGCAAGTATCCGCGCGTTAAAGGTACAGATCGTCATCATAGTCCTTCTCGTTTGAGGCAGGCTAGATGACCCCTCGAGCCTCATCCTCACTGACGCTGCCGTACCAGTGACTCTTCCGAGATTAGGGGAACACTCTTTATTATTACTGTATGTAGTTTGAAGAAATTGACCCACAGGGAATAGCTTGCTGAGCTCTATTCCCCGTGGGGGCTGGGGTATGGTTTCACCGGGGGAGTTAGCCGGGCTCCCCGGTAGTGGACGATGGAGCTTATTTGTTGAAGGCGACTCCGAACCGCCTCCCAGTCACTTGAATGCAGGGCTTCTAATCGGATAAATGTGCAGGATACAATCCCGCAGATACGCAAGCACACACACGCACGTATGCATGGACATGCCCACGCGCTGATAGAGAGTATGAATTGTTTTGATACTGCAGAAACAGGGAGTTTATCCCCTGAATCCACCCGCGTCTCAGGGCAGGTACAAGGTCGCGTTTGGTCCGCGATTGGCCCCCTATCCGCCACCTGGGGATGCGCCACGTAGCCTCGCGACTAACCGGGTGCGATCTCTCTATGAGGGAGATATTCGTGGACGTGACACTGTATGAAGTAATATTAGTCCCTCGCAGCCATTCCACTGTTTCTTGATAGTGGCTCCGGCGTTCATTTGTGCTCATTTTCATGTGACCGTACTTTTGTTTCCAACTCTCGTCCGCATTCTCATTTATGTCTGAATCGACAACCTCTACTTCCTTTGAAATAATCGAACCCTTATCATCTTGAGTATCCCTACAGCTATCTCAATTCGAGTAATTCCGTGTCATTATTCGCAGTATGCCGGTTACAGTAGATAATTCACAACTGCTAGAGTTCTTTGGAAAACATTCTCGCGCAGAGCTGGAAGTTGCTGCCCATAGCAGATTCGTACGCATGTAAGAAGGCAACAAAAAAAGGGTGAAAATATTCATGCATCGGGAAGTGACTTCACATGTTGATGTGTGATGAAAACTTGTGAAACAAGGCTAGCGAAGACGAAAGTAGTGATCGATTTTGACAAAACCTACGAAAAAGGTGATTTTCATTGCCAACACTTCAACCTGTCTGCAAAAGAGTGTCGATTGCCCGGTCTTGAATTGAAGGGAGATAGGATTGAAAACAAATTCATAGTAAGGAAAGAGGGGCATTGTAAACAAAAACACCCATTCCTTTCATGCTACAAGTCATCCCGTTGAAATGTTGAAATAAGTTTGGCCTCCTGTTTCTTGCGAATGCTGATAGCTACAACGGTACCACTTTCGTAGAATTGCTGACACCATTGCTAAGTGTCCAAAACCATCGGAATCTCGGATGCGAAAATATTTGTGAGTGCTGCCTCTAGCTTCTGGTTTTCAAAAAAAATTGGAAAAGGGCGGATCAAAGTTGCTTTATTTCCTTCATGTTGTTCGATCTTTGACGAACGGAATCACTGGTTCAACTACACTAGACTCTGTGTTCTTCAAAGGAAGTTCGTCCATACAGCTATATGCGCGCAAAAATCGACTTTCCTCAAATACTCCTACCAAGGGTAAGTGAACCGAAATTGAGAGTGTCATTTGACCGTTCGACTTCAATCAATTCCGGATCTGCAAAAGACGCCCTTCGATCCAACCTCCCCCCCCCCTCTCACCCCCAGCCGTCCCAAAGCCCAGGTTTGACATAACACTACTAACACATAACACTGTTTGGCATAACACATAATACTAACAAAACGTTTTTGCTTCAGTTGATCAACTCCTAAGGAAGAAAAAGCTCAGACACTTCCGCGGAACCAAAATTGGGATGGCGCATTATTTTGACTCACAGCAAATCAAACCCTCTCTGAAGAGAGACTTAGTTGCTAACATAGGAGAAGGCAAAGAGTTACCGATTAAGAAAAAAGGTCTATTATATCGAGCAGTCAAGGTTTTATTGTGAACAGGAGTTTTATTTGATGCTCATATAGAAATGCATATTTCCTCAACCCAATATAAAACTATAAACATATAAAACTTATAATCACAGCTAAGAATTCAGAAGGTTGATGTCTTTCAGCTCCGAGTCTATCCGGACCGGTCATGTGCTAACGCCGCGAGGGATTTGGGAGCAAGTTTGACAGCGCTCACGCATTATGCGTCAATTTATGACAAGAACACCATGGTGATCCTTCGATCTTTCAAAAAAGACTTAAATTCGGACAGTGTACAACAGAAGGAGATGTTCGCTGTTCCCCATGCTTGGTTCTGGAGGAGCAATGTGACATTCGACAGCGATAAACATGGATTTCTGATTTCTTCCGTATACATACGGACAGGAGCCGACCGTGCCAATGACAATCCCTTTGAATTCTATGCGGTTGACTTTCAAGAAGCTGTATCGAAGCGTGATTTGAAGACAGCAGGCACAGGTTTCGACTTTTCGGAAATGTACTACAACAGCCCGGTACGCCCTTTGGTTGCAATATCAATCGACTGGAAACACGAACAGTATGTTTCATCACTTTATTTATCCATTTATTATTTTTTTATCCTACTGTTCTTTGAAATGCGATGAAATAGGCGTCAATCTGGAATTTAGAGAGACACTGCCAGAATGGATAACTGAATGTACCTAGTAGACCACTGGTGGTCGGTAGGGAAGGTCAATTGCCTCAGGCCGCCTCATGCAATGCCGGTCATCAGCTAAAAAAAGAGATGAACTAACTAGAAAAGCAAAATTTCGTTGAAATTGTGGCCTGTAGGGACCATGTACCTTGTACCTGCCCTGATACGCGGGTGGATTTAGGTGATGGACTCCCTGTTTCTGCAGTGTCGGAATGATTTATATTTTCTGTCAGCGCGTGAGTATGTTCATGCATGCGTGGGAGTGCTTGCGTATTTGCAGAATGTATCCTGCACATCTATCCGATCAAAAGCCCTACATTCAAGTGACTGAGAGGACACCGTTGAGACAGAAGCAGTCTTGGAAGCCCTGGGCAACTAAGGTGTACCGACTCAATACATCAGGATATTTCGTGAGCTCTATAGCAACTTCACGACCAGAATCTCGCCATTCTACGACGACATCACCATCGACGTCAGGAGAGGGGTTCGACAAGGCGACACTGTGTCGCCGAAACTATTCACCGCCACCCTCGAGGACGTCATGCGAAGATTAGAATGGGACAATATGGGAGTGCGAGTTGACGGCCGGCTGCTACACCATCTTCGCTTCGCTGATGACATCGTCCTTATAACACCTAGCATCAGTCAAGCGGAGCGTATGCTGGCCGACTTCGACGACGCGTGTGGAAAGATCGGT
>JARK01001365.1:528468-539920 GCA_000688135.1 Ancylostoma ceylanicum | reverse complement strand
CATCAGTCAAGCGGAGCGTATGCTGGCCGACTTCGACGACGCGTGGGGAAAGATCGGTATCCAACTGAATCTAACGAAGACGATGTTCATGAGAAACGGATGGGTCCCGGATGCCCCATTCTCGCTCATTGGAACGACCATCTCCGAATTCTCCAGCTACGTATATCTAGGTCGGGAAGTCAACATGATGAATGACCTCGCTCCAGAGCTGGGCAGGAGGAAGCGAGCGGTTCGGGGAGCCTATAGGAGCATCGAGGACGTAGTGAAGAAGACGAAGAACACCAGGCTCCCTGCCCACCTCTTCAACACCACGGTTCTCCCTGCTTTGACTTACGCCTCGGAAACCTGGGCGTTACGTAAGTAGGATGAGAATGCCGTCAGCGTCATCGAGCGCTCCATCGAGAGGGTGATGCTAAGACTGACCCGCCCCACTCAAGTGAGGGCGGGAATACGGAGTTCCACCCTTCGTCAACAGTCGAAGATCAGGGACGCTGCCATGTACGCCAAGTTGAGTAAGATCAGGTTGGCCGGACACGTGATGCGCCTAAACGACCACCGTTGGACGAGAGCCGTCAGCGACTGGAACGTAAAGCGCACGAAAGGAAGACCACCGAAAATGGAAGAATTGCTGGCGCCCGCTCGGTATTCCCGACGATCAACGGGAGTCAAGGTGATCAAGGTGATCAAAAACCATGTGCATTGCCAATGATGCAATGAAGTAGAATTACGAGCATGAACTTCAGTTTCTACTCAAATTTTAAAAGTTGCAAGTTTGGAAAGATGCGTGCTGTTCATTCCTGATCTTTTCGTTTGCTTTGGTACGGATCTGTAGAATATGATCAGTATTGTACTGAAATCCAGAAAAAATAACATTTGCCGCTTCTTGCAACAGCCAGTATTCAACGGCAAACTAGCACTGACATGAAATTTTAGTCCAAAGTTAAGAACATCTAGCATTATTTTCCTTTCGAAAATAGAATGTTGTCTTCAAACACGATTGCGTGCCTCTGCACCTGATACTAAAGCGGAGAGCGCTAGAAAAGCGGTCTCTTGACTGTTTATATTTTTCGTCCCCAAAAATTCAGTAAGTGAACTCGCTGACTCGGCTCACCCTCAGAGCTGGCAATAACCGCTATAACTGGCTGTTGCGGAAAATTTTTACTGTTCTTATTTATTTTTGTTTTATTTTTTTTTTATTTTTTTATTTTATTCTATTTTTTACTGATAAAATAAAGATCCAGATAGTGTTGGAATAGAAAGAGTGTTTTTACTATGAGTGAAACTAGGAAAATTTCTTTTACTTTTTATAATGTCATCCTACTCATTATTTTAAAGTTCCCACTCAACATAAGTGTAAATGTTCATTGAGTTCCCCTTCATAGATATGACCTTACCATGAGTGAGGAAATTTCTTTTTCACACCTTTCGAAGCAGGAGGTCGTCACTGAGGGATAAGCAGTGACCAACCTCACCCTCTGGCGCAAATTAACACATCAAAATCTTCGCATCGAAATCGCGAGGTCAATGAACAGTCAGAGAAGGTATTCCAAATTCGTTGCCGGTGCTGTTTATTTCTGCTTAGGCAGTAGTTATCCTGCTTTCATTTAAGGGAAGTCTTTCGTTTTTGCCTCTGAAACGTTTCCGCTTTCCAATGTACTAAATCAACCATTCTGGAGCAACTAGACCTATACTAGACTTAACTAGACTTATACCTTTTACCCTGTGTGCTCCTCTCCTGCAATAAGAACCAGTGACATCCGCGTGATATTAGAATGAAAAGCAAGAGTCTTCCGTTACTGATAGTAGGAGCGCTTCGTGTCAGCTCCGAGGCACAGTCAAGCCTTGGAGTCCCGTCATTCAATTTTTGGGGTCAAAATATAAAAGTTCTTGGGAAAAAACAGCCCTCTCAGTGCTATCTGCCTTTCTATAAATTGTATAGGTGGTCGTGTTTCAAGGCATTTTTCACTCTTTGAAAAGGATATAATGCTAGATTATTTGGACATTGGGCTAAAATTTCATGCCAGTGATACATAGTTTGCCGTTGCATACTGGCTGTTGCATGAAGCGACAAACGTTATTTCTGCAAAACTTCGGTACAATACGGAGTCTATCCTACACATCTATACTAAACCAAACCAAATGATCAGGCATGAACAGCAAGCACCTCTCCAAACTTGCAACTTTTAAAATTCCAGTAAAAATCAAAATTCGTGCACGAAAATAAATTTTACTTCATTGTATCACTGGCAATGCACATGGTCCTTACAGGCCAGCTCAACCAAATTTTGCTTTTCTAGTTAGTTGACCTCTTTTTCTTTTTTTTTCTCTCTCTCTCTCTTTTTTAGCTGAGGACCGGCATTGCGTGAGGCGGGCTGATGCGGCCTGAGGCGATTGCCACTTAGCAAGCGACCTCACTGCATGGGTCTTTTGGTTTCTACCACTTGTAATGTTTACTCACAAGCGATTTAACACAATAAGATACAGTAGCGGTCAATATGATATGATCAAAGGCACTATTGAAGATAGAATCTCAAACTAATAATAACGCGCTTAGTCTGTATGTAAGTGTGTGTGTGTGTGAGTGTATATGTGTGTCAGAGCGTTACGAAATTCCCTAATTGGNGGTGGCAGCGACCCGTTCACGGCCTCGATAGGGGTTATTTACCGAGTAAGGGGTGGGGTCTAGCTAGGCGGGCGTAGCTGAGTTCGTAAGAACCAAAAGGGGGGTACGTATTTGAAATCGTCGAATCGCACCTCGTGCTTTACCCTGGCATAAGGAAAGTCTGGAAGTCCGGCGTCAGCCGGACGGCCAGACTGGTCTCAAACTATAACACAACTATGAATTGAGCTATTTAGACCAAATTCGAGGATGTGGTGAGGGTCTAATTGTTCTCTGTTTCCGCTGCTTAACATTGACGTAAACTGTTTCAAGCAGAAGTATCGCATTCGAAGTGCAAATTCACTGTTTCATCCACGTTATGGTTTTTCGACAGTATCGCGAGATCCCAACTCCAGAAGAGATTATTCCAAATCGTATCGTAAGCGAGCAATTTGCTATAAAAGTTGCGTTCTGTGGTTCTTCTCTTTAAATAAAAGTGGAGGCCTGTCAAAAAGTCGTGTAAAAGTGAGAAAAAAAGAATTCTACAATTTCAAAGAAGAAACATCGGTCCCGAGGGAGTGTACTTCTATGATATCCACTACTAGTGACTATTCTGGCATTCAAATGAGAATAGTATTACTGTTCGTATACTTAAGATATAACTAAATCGATCTTTGGTGATTTCGTTCAACTAATTTTGTTCTCCTGTCAGAGCAACAAAGAAAAAGCAACAATAGCTTTCTTTTCTTTCTTCTTTAGGCGACCCGTTCCTCAGCACGGCGGTTGGCCTTGCGCGAGTCTCAACTTCTCTTTCACATTGTTCAGTCTTGAGCCTTAGTTGACCAGTGGACATTAACAGAATTGGAAGCACAGCTGTTGTTTCACTGAGCCAATGACTCATACCACCTTAGAGGAGGGCGGCCGCGTGGTCGTTTTTTGTCGCGAGGATACCACCGCAAAGCTGCTGAACTCCATCTTCCATCCTTGCACCTCACCAGGTGTCCTGCGCACTGGTGTTTCGACTCGTCAGCGTGAACGACAGCATCATGGACTTTGGGCACTGCTCTAACATCAGAGTTGTGCAGGTGGCGCTCTTTCTGCTGAAGTAGGGACAGCCCAGGCATGCGGCGTTCAATTGAGATCTGAGTTGAACGAAGCTGGGTTTCGGCGACTTTTGTCAGTGTCCGTGTTCAGGGTCAAGCAAGACGATGAGAAAAACCGACCCCTAATACGACCCCCGTCTCTTGCGCAAGCGATCCTAGAGTGTCCTAGTTATAGTTTTTCACTCTATTTTTGTCATGAGCGGTCTTTGTCGTTGCTTTTTATGGAATCCTTTACGAAGGCTGAATTCAATTGGTCAAAGATGGAAATAAACTTTTTTCAGCTCAAATAATTTTCCCACCCAATTTCATTTCAATACAGACACACATCAAAAAGGATACAATGTAACAAATGTTTGATGTGAAAATGTGATCGAGTGACAAGTTTTAATCTCCCATCCCGATCAGTGGGATGTCGGGCTCCCTGGCGACAGCTCTTCGTGCGCGGCGGGACTGCACAGCACGACGCGCATGCACGACTGGGGTTGCCACGGCCACGGGTTCGATTCCCGGCGCTGTCGAAACATGTTTGCACGGGTCAGAATGACATCAGAGTGAAATGATCTATAAAGGGGTTTTTACAGTTTTGACGC
Source organism: Ancylostoma ceylanicum (assembly GCA_000688135.1). Lineage (NCBI taxonomy): Eukaryota > Metazoa > Nematoda > Chromadorea > Rhabditida > Ancylostomatidae > Ancylostoma > Ancylostoma ceylanicum. Next base: position 535,628 of record JARK01001365.1, on the reverse strand, counting down.
GCCGCGCCGCGGCCTATGCTTAAGCATAGGGCGCGGCAACGCAGTGCGAGCTGGCGCGAGCTCGCTGNCCTCTTTGGTCAGTCCATTTTCATGGGGGAGAGCATTTAGAGGAAACGGAGCAAAAATTGGCATGATCCTAACTCAACTAGGATGGATGCGAGGTGAAGTCATGCGAGCGAAGCGAGCATAAGGCAGGGTAAAGCACAGGTGCGATATTTCAAACCACCCCTACGTATTAAGAGGAGAAAAACAGAAAAGCAAGGGGGGGTACGTACGGGGTCCGGGGCGTAGCCCCGGCGAAAAAATCCAGTATTCAAGTATCCAGTATTATAGAAGATCGTACTCAAAACAGCGAGATTTACAATTCAAAAGCTGGAACAGATAGCTACCTCATCGGTGTGTAGAAACTAGCTGACAATGTTTGTGAGAAGCAGGTTCTCGCGAGAAATGAGTCAAGAATTGAGATGCTTAGAAGATGGAGATCGCTATACTCGATCTTTGGAAATTTCACTTGGTCAGTACCTCAAATATGGAACAGACTAGCGCAATTGTTTGTGCTCTGCCTTGTTGGTACTGGAATCCAGAATCTGAACCCACTATCGCATCCACATTAAACAGGCCTACATCCAGAATTTGAATCGGTTGCACGAAATGGGAGCCTCCGAAAATGTTTGCACACTCATGGCTGTACGGGCGTGAAGATAGTCTCTACTACAAGAGTGGATATAACAAAGTCTCTGCTACAAGAGTGAAGATAACAGCATGAACAACTGTAAATTTTCCAAAAGAAGAACCCCTAGCGTATAATTTCCACTCGATCCGCTCCTCTGACCCGTTTCAAATGACTAGAGCATGGCTGTCCTTCAATGTTGACCGCTTAAAACAATCAATCCCCTTTGGGAACTATTTCGCGCCCCCGTGCTAACGCGCGCTCCAGCGCGCGAGATTACGGTAGGTTCCACCACAGGAGGGGTGCGGAGAAGGTGCGTGTATCGCACCCGTATCGCACCGTCCCTGTGGTGGAGTCTACAGTAATCGAGAGGGTATGAGGGATGCGCGTGCAGCGTGAGGACTGCGAGAGGGAGCAGAGTGTGAGATAGTGTGCCCGTCGCGAGAGAACCTTGACAACGAGAAAAATCGATAGCGTGTACTCTGATCGCTTGACTCTCGCGAGCCTTCGATTGAACTCTTATGTTAAAACCACTTCCTCAGTGCAACTTCTGGTTGCACGTTAGAAATGAAAAAGAAATGCTCTTTCTTAGTATACACGTGCTAATTTGGAATCACAGGATGACGAAATTGCCTCGCAAAGTGAGTATATTTCTCTACTGCCATGGTGGAGATAAATAAACAATTATCGATTTCCTACATCATCTGGGAGATTTCGAGATACTTTCTGAATTCTGTGGGCTATTCCCTTCTTACAGGGAACGTCAACCACGATAACCACTCCCGCGGCCGCAACATCCACGCGGCATGGGTGAGGCAACAGCCAAAATCCACAGCGCTCGCCCTCGCCGTGTGGATGTTGCGGCTGCTGGAGTGGCAATCGTGATTGACTTCCCTCTAATGCCATACAGGACTTTAGACTGTCCTCCAAAACTTCGAAGGAGCCTCAAGATGAATTTGACCTGATCGATGTGAGCGCGAGCCAAAGCCTCATCTATCTTTTCCTAAGTCTGGATCGCTACCAGTGGAGGAAATTTTGGAACAGAAAATATCAATATTAATATTATTCATATTGACAAGACAAGTGAACTGCTAGCGCACAACAACCCATCGGCTTTCCAACTTTCTCTTCTTTATGTTTTGAAGATCGAATATGCTTGTTCAAAGACTTTTTCCGCACCCTGTACAGTGAGCGTCGGTGGCAGCGNTGAAGGCAGGAAGGATTGAAAATAAAGCGTGATAAGCGAAACTGATCGATTGCAGGTGGAAGATTTCGCCTGCAAAGCCCATCGGAACATAGAAAAGTAGTGTGACTTCTTCCTCGTACTGAGCTTCTCTGACTCCAAATCAACAGCTGCTTTTCAACATATCCATAGAGGACGATCAGCTCTATCTTTTCTCAGAGTTTCGATTCTCTAGAATTTCATATGTTTTTGGGAGCTCGATGGGAAATTTTCCGATTTTTCGGGTCTCCGAGGGGAAATTTCCTATCTAACTCACTCAAGTGGGAGCGATCTTTGAGGCGCGATGATGGGGAAGAAGAATAAATGCTTGCTGCTCCATTACGTGCATGTAGTAAAATTTCGGTAAAAGGCTAACTCTCTTCAAGGGAGTTGAAGAACTGAAAACCTCGCAATTTGAAGAGATGGTGGAAATGGAGTAAATCTGTTTGCGAAATCACTGAGGAGCTATTTGCGGAAATCACAAAAACTTTTCTCCTATGAGTTTTAGTTGATGAAACTTCCTTGAGTGCAGAAACTGGTTACACGAATTTCGCTCGTTTCTCCGCAATTTAGATGGGAAATCGATGGGAAATTCGCCTAATTTCCCATCAGTCTCCCATCGAGCTCCTAAAAACATATGGAACTCTTGAAAATTGAAACTCTGGCAAAAGATAGGGCTAAGCGTCCTCTATGGATGTGTTGAGAAGCAGCTGTTGATTCGGAGTCAGAGGAGCTTAGTATGAGGAAGAAGTTACCCTACATTTTCGCGTTCTGACAGACCCAATACGACCCCCCCCCCTCTTCCCACCCCTTCCCATACGACCACCTCATGGGAAATTCCCATCGGAAGCTTGATCCTGCCCATGTTTACTCGCATAACACAGGGCAGGCAGCACGGTCGAGTTGAAGAGATCTGCGCGCAGTTTCTGGCCCTTGGTATCTTCGAGTACGCTTTTGATTGAATTATATGCGGCCCAGCCTGCTCTTCCTCTCCTCGCAATCTTGGGCTTGATTTTGTACTCCATGTTAAGCAGACGACCGAGATAGACATATTCTCTGACATCCTCGAGGGGTACTCCTTGAAGAAGTACTGGCTGCCGGCTAGAAAACGCGCTTCGCATAAACTTGGTCTTAGTCTTGTTGATGGTAAGGCCTGCTTTGCTTCCTTCTTCATCTATCCGTCGAAGCATTTCAGAGGCATCGTCTGGTGACCTCGTGATCAGCACTATATCATCTGCAAAGCGTAGATGGTTTAATGGTTCTCCATCGATGAGGACTCCAAAAGTGCTCCAGTCGCAGTTGCGAATAACCGACTCCAAACACGCTGAGAATAAGTTCGGTGAAGCTGGGAATCCTTGACGTACTCCTTTCTCCACAGACACTTCGATATCATTGAGAAACGGCCGAAACACTGTAGTGTATCCTGAGTAGCACTCGCTCAACACCTTTATGTGCCGCGCCTGGACTCCTTGTTCTTCTAGTGCTTCCCAGACCTTGGCCGGTACCACTGAATCGAACGCCTTCTTGTAGTCGTTGAAGGTTAGTACCAGCGGTTCTCGGTATTCTCGGGCAACTTCGATCAATCGACAGCAAGTGATTATGTGATCCAGTGTGCTAAACTTGCGCCGGAATCCTCCTTGCACTACCGGCTGGGCTTCATCCAATGTTCTCCGAATGCGAGTCATGATGCAACGCGTGGAGACCTTATATAGCACTGGCAGTAGCGTGATGGGACGGTAGTTCTCCAGGTCTTCTTTGTCACCCTTTTCGAAGAGAAGGATGGTCGAGGACTGCTTCCAAGCTACTGGTACTTTACATTTCGCCAGGTAGAGGGAGAAGCGTCTCGCTAGCGCGGTGTACAGCGTAGGTCCGCAAGCCTGCAAAAGTTCCAATGTAATTCCATCAACACCAGGGGCTTTTCCTCGCAGCATCAGGAATGGCGGGACCTCCTCTCCGGGGCTCAGAACTTTAGTAGTTTGGTCCGATTCTGACCTGTAGAGAGCAGTGTGGAAATTTGCCATGATGCTCTCCATTTCTGGTCGAGATGAGGGACGTGAACCATCTGGAGCTTTCAAACACGGGATCGAGGACGATGTTCTGCCAGCGCACGCTTTTCCTCCTTCAGACTACGCTTACGGTGGACGGCATCAAGCAGGCGACTTCTAACGAAATTTGCGTGGTCCTCAGCCAGCCTTTGCCTGCAAAGTCTGTTCAGTACTGCATACTCTACATGATTCGCTTGCCGATCCATGTGTCTCCGCTTCTTAAGAAGAGCGCGAGTGCTGCTGGAGATTCGTCGCGAGGTATGGTTGGGTGCTTCGGCACGACATTCGTTCCTCATCTTGATAATGGTTCCAACCAGACGGGTGTAATCCTCGTTGACATCGTCTACCTTTTCAAAGGCCTCCTTGGCAGCAACAATTCCAATCATTTTCTCGTCTATGACAGTTGGTCGCGAGCTCCTCGAGCGTATTCGGAGCCAGCGGACTTGTCCTCGGTCGAAATGCAGCCGAGCTCGCAATAAGCGATGGTCAATTCCCGTTGAATGATGGGACAACACCGACATCCATGATAACTCGCTTGTTATATAAGATGTGATCAAGTTCGTGATAGTGCTGACCATTGGGAGACACATGTGTCACCCTCCTTGCTAGATTCTTCACAAACTGGCTGTTCCCGTGGAATAGATGGTGCGTTTCACAGAAGTTTGCGAGCCTTTCTCCAGCCTCGTTTCTTTGCTCTGCCGAGTTCGGTCCGATAAATAGTTCTCCAACCTTCCGTGGTCCTATGCGAGCATTGAAGTCACCCATTATCACAACAAAGGTGCTCTTCTGGGAACGAACGAGGTCACCAAGGTCGCTGTAAAACTCGTCATGTTCTTCTTCATCCCGATCTGCCGTAGGAACGTAGGCTTGGATAATGGAGACATCGATGTCCTTTGAGAGCGATACTGTGAGTACTGCTAGCCGATGTCCATGAAACGTGGCACTTGTGATGTTTTTAGCGAAGTTTGGCGCCACGATGAAACCCACTCCTCCTGACGTTGTGCCGGGTTTACAACCTCCTAGAAAAACTTCGGTACCGTCGTTCCATGTGCACGTCAGAGACTCCTTCCTCTCCGTTTTGCTCAATCCAATGATGTCGTACTTAATCCGTTGTGCTTCATCAATTAATGCCGATAGCTGAGTGGCCGAACTAACGCTGCGACAGTTGTATGTGCAAGCAATCAGATGGCTCCCTCTTGTCCGTTTCCTGCAGTAGCCTACGGCCCTGAGATTTCTTTGCCTTCGGCTGTTTGCGGATCCAGCGCTACCTGACTAGGCAGGGACAGCCTGCAGGGGACTAAGGCGAGTGGTTGAAGTTGTGGGAGTCATGGGTGGTGGCCTGGTCACTCCGGCTTTGCCTTGCTGGGGCTAGGCGCGGAGCCGCCCATTCACGCCGAAGGTGCGCGAACTGTGTGACCGGTTCAACGTTGGTCGTGACCGGACGAAGCTCGGTCGACGTTCACCCCCTCACCACGATGAGGTGGCACATGAAGAGGGCAGGAGTAGCTTGTAGTGGAAATAATGGACAAATATTTGCCCAATCTGATTCAACTGTTCCTTTCTCTCAGAAGTCGAGAGTTAGCATGCTAGACAGATCCATTAAATCCGAGAAATTTGAAGTTTGAGCTCAATAATCCACGATAATTGATTCTGTGTCGATGTTAAGCAGCCGTTGGAAGGCGCTCATGGAGTCTTAGTACATACTAAAATTTGGGTCACATAGCTCAACCTTGGTCAATATGGCTCTGATCATATCTTCATGCCCGCTGCTGTACATTTAGTACCACATTAACGATTGGAACTGAAAATGAATGAGAGAGTCCGCGGATAGCACTAGTGAAACTATGCAATAACGAAAACCATCTATGGTGCCTGCGTTTTTAAATCTTTTTTCTGTTACATGTAAAACGGAAATTAAGGCGTTTGCGTAGAGTAGTTCTTTGCATCGCCCCTTTTTTTGTCATGTGCTCTATTGCATTTCACTCAAAAACCATTGTCTCAACAACGACGCGTTGACTGTTCTGACGCCGGTAATGGGGAAATTACTGAGAAACGGTAGTATGGAAAGTTATTTGTAGTGGATGCGCGGCTAAAAAAGCCTAAGTCTCCTGCATACAACACTTCTTATTCAGATTTATATTAATCAATATGAATCGTAGCTAATCAATATGAGTCGTAGCTCGATCTTACCAGGGAAGGATACTAGGGGGTCCAGCAATTCGAAACGAGATGTAGATCATCTGATGTAGTTTTTGATGCTGATCACGAATTCGTTCTCCTTATCTGCTGCGGTGCTCTGCGAAGAGCGGTTTTCCTGCACAGCTCTGTAACGCGACGCTTGTAAATGATGTCTAAAGTGTCTGGTTCATGCGGGTTGTCGCGCATTGGAAAGCGTCTCGTTCTATAGCTAAATGCCCCACGGTTCGTTTCTGAGTGTATAAGGCGTTTTTTCGTTTTCCTATACAATGCAACTTTTCACTTGAAGGCAGCACCCGTGGAAATTTTCATGTTTGAGATTTCGCCGAATTTTGAGGTTCTCAGAGACGATGAATTCATAGGCAATGATGAAACAGCGTGAAACACCCCGGAAGACGGGAAATAAAGGCGCTGTTTTTCATGCGTTCACAGCGCGGACGAGTTTTCCGCTGAGGGTATACGCGCGCAACACCACGAAATCCTGTGGATATTGTGTGTTTCATACACTACACTACATATACTGCTTTACGCCATGCGCCGCAATAGCTCTAGTTGGCGCTTCGAGCCGGGGAAAACTCGTACAGGCGTGAACACGGCCAGACGGGTTCACGACGTCAGTTCGATTTTCTCTGCAGGTAAGCCATTTTTTGTTTGTGTTCATTTCACATTTATGACTCAGACACTCGCTCGGGAGTCCCGCCTGACAAAAAGCTTTCTTATCACTTTCGGGACAAAATCAGGAGCTCCGGCGGGAGACATCATTTTGGTTTTGTTGCGGGATTAACCCGAGAATGGTGCGGGTTTGTTATTGCCACGTGGTAACCCTTATCAAATGAGGGGTATATAAGGGCCTCACTCTGCAGGTAGGCTTCAGTCTACTCTCCGCTCCGGGGGAGAGGAGTCCTACGGGACTCGCCTGGCCTGCTGAGGCCCGGTTAAGACCGTGGCCCAGTGTGAAGACCAGGCGAGATGCGTGGGAGGCCGTCGCGCTCGGCCGTGACGCGGATGCGAAATCCGCTAGTAGCGG
>JARK01001365.1:513919-527914 GCA_000688135.1 Ancylostoma ceylanicum | reverse complement strand
ACAAAATCCGGTCTCCCGCACCATGATACTGGTATCATTTTCGGGACAAAATCCGGTCTCCCGCCGGAGCTTGCGGGACAAAATCGGGATGTTGCGGGACAAAAACTGGCTGTTTTCGATGACTCCCGCTCACCCTCGAGCGGGAGTCATCATTTTGTCAGGCGGGACTCCCGAGCGAATGTCTGAGGATGTGCTGAATCTGTACTTTACCACACGCACATCAGCTCCGAGTCGAGGATTTCCGCGGGTGCTGCCTTTAAAGAAACTTCCAGCACCGCCGCAGCAAGTTCTCTCTCATAGTTCGGAATTCCTGAGCGTTAAGGAAAGATTTTGTAGAATATTTCCGACACCGCATTCCTACAGCTGCTGTCTTAAAGCCATTTACGGGATTATGGGGTAAACAGAATAAATTTTAACATTTTATGTGTTCGTGTGGTAGGATAATACGTGGTTAGTAGTTTTAATAGTGGCTTTTAGTGGCAGTTTTTAGCAGAGAGGTCAGCGAATGAGGAAGAGCTTCGTTTTTATGAGGACATGTGCAAAAAACTTGTTATTTTGCTCATTGTGCAGCATTCTATAAAAAGTGTGCATGAAATTCTACGTTGCGCTTTTCTAGCAGGAGAAATCACAAGCGGGTGCTCCTTGAAGTGCTGTGAAAATTAAGAAGCAAAAAACTGCACAAATTCTTCTTAAAACTCTGTAATACCTGATTGTAGGTGGAGAAGATGGCGTGAGAGTATTCAAAACCTTTTCTGGACGAAATACAGCAGTGAATGGAAAAATGCAAAAAGTCATCTCTCTAACGGGATACGAACCCTTCATCTCCACCATGGAGAGAGAGACACTTACCGTTACACCACAGCCGACCCTCACGTGGGAGGTCGGCATCAATTCCTACAAAGCCCCATTACATGCGAAATTTGATTATTTCTCCATATTGCTTAACTTTTTTACTTTTTTTACCCACTCTGCTTCTCTTTCTCCCCTGAAAATCCCTCCAGCTATCTCTCTCAATAAGTAGTACCATACGCCTCGTTTTTCACGGCAAAAATGGGAAAAAATTGCTGTAACTCTAAACAGGGAACTCGGCAGCAGCAAAGATGTACATATTTGGAATTAGCGTCAAAAACTGCATACGGCAGTAGACATACCGTTAGGATTAGCTGGACCCCCCTAGTATCCTTCCCTCGTTAGTTTTGGGTCCACTGGGTGACCTGTGGTTCTTCCAGTTTTCTGCTGCGGTTCTTCCGGTCTTCTGCTGTGGTCCCCCCAAAGTGTGTCTGAGTGGGCACCTTGGTTCCACAAACACGTATAAGGACGGGCTGATCACACACACCCTCTCTCCTGCGTTCTGCTGCGGTTCTTGCGATTGCGGAAGGACCGCAGCAGAAAACATCCTTCTGAAGTCTCTCCGTTTTTCTGCTCTGGTTCTTGTGAAGAAGCGTAGCAGAAAACATTCGGCTGCGATTTTTCCGAACCTTTTTATCTTCGCGTCTCTTGCTTCTTTACCACATGGTGGTGAACTATTTCTGCTGTGATGCTTCCGAAAGTTTGCCCGAGTGTAGGAGAGACAGTCCGCTGAGTAAGGAAGGCGTTAATGTCGATCTCCGCTTGCACCTTCTTCCAGAGCGTCTGGAATGCGAATATGGTCTTGAGCTATTAGGCAACACTAGAAGATGGAGCAAGGAAAATCCGTTTGCCCAATTTCTCCACCATGTTCATTCCTCCAATGGAGCGAAGACTAACAAAACGATGGAACTGAAAGGCACCGAGATCTTGTCCAGATCTGCTGGTGATAGCTTCCATCGGTGCTTTGAGAACGACATTTACGTCACCGAACTTTAGTCCGTAACTGCGAGACAAATATTCCCAAAACCAAGGGACTTGGCCCAATATTGCGCTTCGTGTCCAAGCTGCTGCCTTGCTATTGAGTTCGAAGTTCGAGATGAAGTTTAGCTAACGACTCCACCTCAATTCACCCTCGTAAAAGCCAGCGAAAGTAGGTAGATCTGACAAGGGAAGGATACTTGATCAGTATCGCCTTTCGTAGCGAGGTGTATAGTGCCTTATGCAGCTCGCGACGCTGATTTCAAATCTTTTTTCAACTGCTCCTAAATTTATCTCTGTGAGGACTTATACTCGTTTTTTCCACGTCAGGAACGCTCGAATAAGCCGCACAAGGTCGTGCCAGGCGAGTCGTGGCGCAGTGGTAACTTCCTAGTTCTTCAGTATCAACATTGCGAGTTCAGTTCCTCCCACAGACTGACATTTTGCATTTTCCTTCCACCTACTACTGTTTACCTCTGAAAATCCATTCTATGCATTTTGTGTGTACCAACGTGACTCCATTCTTCAACTTTTCGCACATGTGTGCTTTCAGTTCTGTGCACCTAGACTTAGGAGATTTCTAGGCTATCCTTGGTATGCAGCTGCATATACTGACGAACACCCGGATGAATCTATTACTCTGACTGAGTTTCGTTCCCCTACAGATTTGATAGGAATTGTGAACATAAAGACTGTGATGAAGTCTTTTTTCGTTCGCTGCTCACATTGTGAGAAACTGTTTTCTTATTCTCTATTATCCTACCATAAACGTTCACAAACTTTCGAAGTTTAATCTTCGTACACTCGATCAGATCAGTGTCACTGTTCCCAAAAAATCGGTATAGTGAGAATCCTTTCAGGTGTTTCCAAACTCGCAAAAGATCAATTTTCACGTGAAAGACCTTATAAAACTGCATAGGATGGATTTCCAGAGAAAAACAGTGGGTGGCAGGATATTGCAAAAGAGTGAGCTGTGACAGGAAGTGAACTCGCGATGATGATCCTGAACAGCAAGAAACTTCCCATGGCGCCACGACTCATCTGGCGTCGACCTTGTGCGCCCTACTTGAGCGTTTCTGGCATGGAAAAACCGGTACAGAGACAAATTTAGGAGCAGATGAAAACAGGTTTGAAATCAGTGTCGCGAGCTGCGTAAGGCAGTATACATCAGGGATGAGCGGATACGGGATTTTTCTTTACCCGGATAACGGTGCGGATGACGGATAGGCCAAAAATGACTGGATAACGGATACCGGATAACGGATATAAACATATAGGAAAGCACCTTTTGAGTTATAGTCATCGTAGCGAAACGTGATTATGAAGAGAATTCTGTGTAGAAAATTAGTGCAAGAGGTTATACCTTCAACAACAATAGCTGTACCTTTCGAAACAGAAAATTTGTCTTGATCGCAATTGCCTTCGGAGAGAATTTTTTTGGCAAACATCTTTAGAGACAACATGAAGAAAAAATAATTTTTCGTGAATTTCCGGAGAAAGGCGGCTCTGTCCCGGGNCAATGACTGTCCTCTGTGCCCCAATGCTGAAGAAGAAAACATTTTCTCATATTGTTGTCTCCTTGCATCCTATATACATATACGCTGCCCTCGGCTGTCATCAGCACGAGTTGTGCCTTTCCTGAGCTATCATTACATGTACTCTTTAGTCGTATTACATTTCCACCGGACCAGCCATGCCTGAGCATAGCTTTGATCGTGTCCGCCTGGGCAATGATATGTGATGGTATTCAGGCGTGTGCTGCTGGCTCCGTTCGCGAGCGTGTCGTTTACAGACGTCTTCTGTTGTAATGTAGAGGAAAATTTCAGGTGGTTCCACAGAATTTTCTTCATTTTCGTGTCCAACAAGCCTAAAGTATTTGTCCGCTCACAAGTGGAACTACGGAGCAGCTCAATTTTTACACGGCAGTTTCTTATTTAGGGCGTTAGGACATGAACAGAAACTTATTCTTTGCTCTTGTACGTTTCGACATCATTTCGAACACGTTGTTACTGTTTTCTCAGTATTGTTTTGTCTTGTACCTATCAAGTTAATATCACACGTTCACACTTCTAGAAAGCTTTTGCCTGAGAGCAACAACAAAGCACTGCTTTCCCTTGTAGAACAAATGTTATCTCGTGGTAGGCATGCATCGCCAGAAGAAAACTGGATCAACGTAAAAGATTTCAGGAGTATCAAATTGGAACAGCGATGCGATATTATAAAGAATCCCTCAAAACATTGTTTACATTCAAATTTTCGGAATTTTTGGTGAACTTTTTTAGAGGTGACTTTGTCTTGATTTTGGCTCAAGGAAGTGTTCATGTTGAGGTCTTGTATAAGCACAGTTTACCACATTTACACAGCTTGCATTTACTTCTTCTTTTCTGCAATGCCCCCACTAAATATTTGGCCTTTATACAGAATCTTAGCTCATTTGGCACTTAGATGCACCCCTATACAGGGAGGGCATAAGTCATTGCACCGCACTTGCTGGTTCGTTTTATAGTGAAAGTGAGACATTTTCGTTGGACAAGTCCTATTTAATACCGCTGCATTTGAACTATTTTCCGATCATAGACGCGGTCGCATCTATCCCCACAGGCGAATCACCTCGGGGTGATGAAGACGCTGCAGCTACGCACGCGAGCGGCAGTCCGCCGTTCCATCCCAGAAGTTCAGAATACTAGTTCAAAGGCTGCATGCGTGCGGTTTAGCCTTTTGAATTAGGTATACAATTGCACGGATGATCACTCCTTTCTCACTGCCCTATACTCAAGCGACTGTGCGGGCGCCTGTGAGTAGACAATTTGCATCAAACCAATGTTTGGGAATTGGAGAACTCTATATTGATAACTACGCTCAAAACTATAGGAAACAGCTCTTCACGTAGAAAATAAAGATTGATTTATACATGGAAAGTATTGCAAACCTTTGTGGTAGATAGTAAATAATGAAAAGAAAGGTAACAAATGTGCACAACATGAAAGTTTCCCAGTGCAACAAATAGATGATTTTACATAGTAATCCTCACATTTACCTAGCACATCAAAAGGATCAGATCAGATATCAGATAAAGTTAAGATCAATAGTACAAAGAGCACGGACATGAGCAAAAGCAGACAGAAGTACAAAGCGAATAACAGAATGAAAAAAAAATCAGATGAGGTCTAGCATACGCGATAAACCCGAAGTGCAGGATTTCGTTACCCTATAAGTACTTAAGATCAGATGAAGATGAGTCGACGATCGATGAACTGAAATGCATGGCGACATGAGAACAAGATGAAAACAACATTGAGTTATGAGACCAAAGCTAGAACAAGAGAACGCGTTGTTGGAGATCGCATCGATACATAATATTCTACCTACATTTAAAAATATAAAAGACAAGTAAACAACACTAGAGGGAACGCTGAGTAGTGCTAAATAAGGAATGTTGGGAAGTATTCCCAGCTCGAGGTACTTCATTCTCTATAAGAATGAAATAGCTAACAAAATAAGGATAATGAGGGACAACACATCTCGACTATAAGTACGAATTTGTGGCAATGTCGCGATAATCTGAATTCCTGTGCAGAGGACAACAAATCGAGAGACATGGCCTCCACGAGAGGAAACTACTCCGAAACGCTCCATTTATGAACATATAGATAAGGAACTTAGCTGATGGTCCCGCGATCGCCAACCAGACAAAAATAAAAGTAGCCTGAAAACACGGGATGAATACATGTGCATTCAAAAATTTACTTCCGTAGAGGCAGTAATCACAGTTTGTCTAAATTCAACTTTTTGAGTCCAGGAATTTCGTCAACTCGTGGAGAGAAAACTATTACTCCCAACTGCAGGTAAAAAAGGTTATGCCAATGTTCCACGTCATAAACGTGAATGTTAGAACCGTTAAACCTTCAAATAGCTCCAGATCCCAAAATATGCAAATATCATTAAAGGCAGCACCCACGGAAAATTTTGTTGCGAACGTTCTGAAAGTTTTGAAAAACCCAGGACTTGGGGAGTATATTTGCCACACAAGCCGCACTGAAAGCGTCCTTTTACCTACTTACAACAGGATCGCCTAGGTTTAGACGGACCTATTTATCAGCTGATTGTACGTGTTTTCCCTGTTTCGTTTTCGCAGTTAGAGCACCGAAGTCTTTTTGGAGCGCGGAAGAGATCGATTACCAGCTGATCTCTTTGTCAAACGTTGCCCTTTTCGAAGGAATTCCCTTGTCATGCTCTCAGAATTGTGTAGTTTTCTCTGATCCTTACAATTTTTTTTGTTTCTGGTGGCTCCGGTCGTCTCCAGTAGATTTTCACAGTAATTATGGTTGTTTCAGCATTGTTAGCGCTAATTCCTGGCGAATTTTCAATTTTCTTCCATTTCTTCTCTCCTGGGAAATTCTACAATGTCTGGATTCTCAGATGACATCTTTTCTATTTGTTACTAATTTTCCATTAATTATTTCTTTCGCTGCGGTTCAGAGAGGGGTGCATTTCATGAGAAATAGCTGACTTCGCAAAGATCCGCCTGGCGCAAATGACTGCCTTATCGATCTTTTGATACCAGGTCTCATCCATGGCTCGCGAAACTCGGCCATATCTGTTGAACGCTACCTGATTATGGAGCTTCAAAAACACTTTTTCCAATGCCAACGTGAAGTTTTGTGCTTAAGAAGGTGTTAAGCACCTTCGATATCTACGAAATATGCTCAGATCCTGAAGTCAAAAATTTCCGTGGGTGCTGCCTTTAAATAAATAATTTAAATATCCGGCGCCTTTTCACCTCCCAAGTTTTGCAACGCCTAAATTTTCAAGGTCTTCAAAATTCTCCTCGCATTCTTTTTATTCTTTCACTGTAGGTGTGCAGAAGAGCCGTATGCATACCTCCTTTCAACTGGTTCCAAGATAGTGGCCAGAGCCTCCCAGCTTGATTCCCTGTGTGCAGATCATGTTGGGAGAAGTTCCCAACCTCCGCTCCCACCTTCCAACATGATATGCCTTCAGCGTGTTGAGTTGGGAGGCTCCTGTGGCCAACTTGGGAACAGTTTAAAGGAGGTATGCATGCATATGGCTCCACAGTGAACACCGTTACTCGAACAAGTTTCGTGAAGTTGCTAAGGAAGCAAATAATTTCAATAGATGGAAATTTCAGCACCAAAATCGCAACTGAGGAGATGCTCCCACTAATTGTTAAGATGTAAAGAAAGTAAAACAACCTATTGTGCTGTTTGTGTGATAAAATAGAACAGCGAAACGTTCTCACATTAAATTTGCATAATGAAGGAGAGAGACAACTGTGATGAAAAATGATGAGGAGAAGAAGAAGATCAACTCTTCTTCAGTGCCTTGGGCAGAAGCCTCCGGTTATTAACGAGTTAAAAGGGTGTAGTGACTCTATGCCTCAAAAGTTGTTGAAGGAAGCATCCACGACGAATTCCGCTCTCGGGATTTTCACGTAATCTAAGGTTTTCAAATGTACTGAACACTGTAGCAGTGCTGAAACTTCTCAAAGCAAAGGATTCCCCATTTTTCCAGCCCTTCAACTCACTCGTTTAAAGCAGGATGAATCGAGTTGGGTGACGCCAGGGTGTGGACCATTATGAAAAACCTAATGCTGTCGTCCTTTTGGTCACGTTTTCTTGCGCATTCGCAAATTTGCTTTGTTTCACACATTATCCGTAGCGGACAAAAAAAGTAGCTACATAGGTCACTAGAAACCAACAAGTCTCAAAATTACGCAAAAACACGATGTGAAGTGAAATTCGAATTTTTAGGGGAGCGATAAACTCATAAGGCACTTTAGCGGTGAAATTCTCGAGAAAACAGGAAGAAAATGGTCAGACCTGTGGAGTAAGAATGGAATATCGGACGTTCACCACCAGCGCGCGTCAGACCCGGGTAAGACTATGCATATGAGGCCGCTGTTCCCGGTCTTTTCCCAGGAAGGACACGTCATCGTTGACCTAATATGACTAAGGTGCCAGAGTCAGAGCACCTCCTTAATTATGTTTGACTGTTTCTTATCGAGTTGAAAAGGCAAAACGATCTGACGCCTCACGTGGGGCTGGTAAGTGTCCGTAGATGGTAAGAATGAAAAAAAAAATGTTTAAATGGCAAAATATGGTTAGCAGGTGGAAAAGCCAATCCAAAAACAGCTGAAAGCTGAAACTCTCCGCGCTCCTGGAAAATATTCTAGCTCTGGATCAAACGGGACAACTCATACGGCTCGGATAGCTACTTGTCCTGCTGATCCTAGAGGATGAGCTTGTAGTTGCAAATAGCGAACATTTCTCGTGTTGCCAAGCTGTCTCCACATCCGGGGATCATGAAACCGATAAAACTTTCAAGACCAGGATTTCCGTGGGTGCTTCCCTTGAAACAACGAGCGACCGATCCAGAAATAAAATTGGAAAGAGGAAACAAAGTACTCAACACTGCACACGCATTTGGTACATAAGACGTCCTCTTCCCAACTCCCTCCTCAAGGACGACAACTTGTCTCTTACGAGCTTGTTCCATGAATTCATAGATGCACAAGCGTTACGTTATTCGCACAGTCTCATAATTTCTCAACATCAATGTAAAGGCATATTCGCTCCGCCACTGAAGGCAACCTCCAAGAAATGGATTCGTGAGACATCTCAGCCTTTAAAAATACTATCCTGGAAGCCAATTGATTTCAAGAGGGCAGAAGTTTGAGCTTTCGAGTTCCACTCATAACAAAGCTTACTCTCAACCATTAGAACAACAGCTGGGTGGCTTTTAAGACTAAACTGACGATGGATAAACTATGAATATTTAAATAACTCCTAACAAAATGTTCGGTTACTAACCAAAGTTCATCTGCCTGCAATGACTGACATAAAAATATGTTTAGTTTAGAATTAGAGATCTTGTCCAAAAGGACATTAATTATCTAGAAGAGTTGTGCAACTCAGGAAACGACAGCTAAAAACCCTTCAAGTGTTTCTGGATGCCGTTCAGCCGGCTCATACACTCGAAATTTTTTATATCTTTAGCGGCAAGAATCATCTTTCAATGGATAAGTCTCTTAATGTTGTCCCCTTCCTGCAGAAAACGTGGCCCATCCAAGATAGAATTTTCTACAGCAAAAAAAAAACAGCTTGCGATCCAACTTTTTTTACATGAACAGGCTCGATTTTTCTAAGATTCTCCAAGAAATTCTCTTTGCCATATTCACTAAGACAATATAAAAGATAGGTAGACAAATATCTGAGCGATTCTGCTTAATGATTTACTACACACATACAGTGGGCGTCAATGGCGGTGACCCGTCTGCGGTCTCGAACACCACGCGGCGCGACCGCGCCGCTCAAGCAAGGATCCTCTCCGGGACATCAAATTATGGGGTTTTCTTGATAATCAGTTAGTTTTCTTATCAGTTACCATCAATGTCATGAACAACTATCAAGAAAACCCAGATTCGCCACCGTGGCGACGATTCCATCGTGAGCGGTGCGGTCGCGCCACGTGCTTTCCGAGGCCGCAGACGGGTGACCGCCATCGACGCTCACTGTATGTATGAATTGTACTAACATAACCGAGTCATTCCTGCCTTCCAGACAGCTACTGATTGTATTTAATTTTTATGCATTGTACTCGTGGTCTCAATATGTGTTGTACCTGTAAGTCAGCGTGGTATAGCCACGTACAAACAAATAAACAAACAAATATGTTGACTTTTGACTCATATAGTAGTTCAGTTTACGAAGATCTACTTCAAAAGGATGCATTTTAGAACATTCTCTATTTCCTACAAGACTTTTTTTCCGGATCTGCACAGCGAGTATCCATCTCACCCTTTACCAGCCATCTACCGTTTCTCATACACTGCTTTTTCTCTTCATTGTTTATCTTCTCTCCTGTAGAGAATCCACCTCTTTACAAGTACGGTTAGAGATCAACCGATGTAAACGAACTCACCAGAGAAAGATCTGTATCGGTCTGCGGAGGAACAAAATATTCGAAGACTTTGAGACACAGTAAAGGCAGCCATGAGAGTACAAAAGCAACCAGCAAAAACATCGTGAGCACGAAATTGGGATCGGTCTCAATCACCATACGCTGGCTATCCTCAAGCTGAAAACATTCATACATAAATCAGGAAGGAAACATTTTCAATTTATAGTATATTCCTTCTCTGGCAAAGCCATCATGGATGCAGGTTTAGCCCCAAAAGCACTTCGGGAAGCGTGAGAGGGAAACTAATGTGGGTAACCGCAGTCGAAGATAGAATAAAGTAATGAAAATGAAGTGTATTTCCATATTTCGTTAGACAATAATGCGTTAGGTTGAAAATACTCTTACAACTGTTATGCATACGTATGAAAGTCACTCCATGATGTGAATCCACAATTCCATAAGGGGAACGCATGATGTCGAAGTGACCGGTCAGAATAAGGCCTACATACGTATGTGACAAGAATGCCGTTTCAATGACGTTGAATTTTACTTCTCTCAATTGTCGGAATGCCCTGAGAAGGTGAGAAAATTCAGCAGAAGATTACACTTTTTATGTTTGAAGGATGTCTACATTCTGTCATATGGATGGCGAAGAAGTAGATAAGGAAGTGGATTACGAATATATGGAGTGATGTTCATGTTAAAAACATGATTTCCTGTCCGATTAAGCTTACAGAGGAAGGATACTTGGTCAGTGTTGCCATTCATAGGGGTGTGAATTGCCTTATGTAGCTTTCGACGCTGATTCCGAATCCATTTTCAAAATTGGCCAAACTGCACTCTGTGATGAGTGATGCCCATTTTTGCTACCCACCAGCACGCCCTAAAATTAGTGTACAGAGAGGCCCCTTAGCGCAAAAATGAGTCTCTCTTCCTCCAGATGGGCACTGGGAGGTTCGAAGCCTTCCGAATTATAATACACAGTGGCCAAACATTGGAGTTTGCCGAAATGATATCATTAAGTGGAAAAAACTCAAATTATTCACAATACCAAAAATAGGCATAACTAGAGAGCAGTTTGGCCGATTTTGAAAACGGATTCGAAATCAGCGTCGAAAGCTACATAAGGCAATGTACACCTCTCTGTGAATGGCCACACTGGCCAAGTATTCTTCCCGTGTTAGCTCAATGTTTGAGCTTTTTTGAACCTAACACGCAAGGGGAAAGTTACACATACATACGTTCATCGTAGAGTCGTTGAGGAAAAACGTTTCACCACCTTTGCCTGTTTTTGTTTGTTGTGCTTCACAACGTTGCTGTTGCTATAATGGATGACACGAATTCATTTACATGTAATTTTTTGCAAAAAATGGGACCGCCACATCTGGGTGAATTATGAAATACTTGTCATTCACTGTTTTCTTTACCTAGTTTCTGGTCACTTCCTAGAGGGTTCATCTACGGTTTGAGGCAAAGCCTAAAGGCAGCTTCATCACAGAGATATCTTCGTTATGTGCACATCAACTACTACAGATAACGATGAAACAACGTAACGTCGCACATTTCGGCGGCATTAAATGACATCTAGCAGAAGCAACTCAGCCATTTACAAGGATATACATATGAGCTTCCAAACAGCTTATTGTGCTTGCTAGTTTTTTTAATGCTAGACTTCACTCAAAAAGAATTTACTGGTGAAAAATCTACAGGAGATGTTTCTGGCTAGGGTAGTAAGTAGTGAAAAATAGGTGTATTTTATCCAGTTTAAGTAAAGAAACTACTTAGTTGTAAAGACGGTAGGGCGCGTGCGGCGCAGTGGTAAACAGCAAGAACAAGAACTCTCCAAGCTCCTCAGGGCCCGGATACATCATTGGGAAGGTGGGTAGTCTCATGTCTGTGTCTATACCCAGCTCACTGACTACCCATGAGTATGACCACTCATGAGTGCATAGACAGCGGGTATAGACAACTTCACGTATTGTCAAACATGTTGAGGGATCCTAGTTAAAGGACATTAACACGTTTTCCATGGGTAACGTCAATTTGGACCCAGAAATGCAAAGCAATTTTAACTTGCTGATGTTCTTGTTCACGCAGACGGGCATTCTTCGCTTATGGAGAGTTTTTTAAAGTAAGTAATGAAAGCATTTCAAGCTCCCCAAGAGAGGTAGGATCCTAAAAGAAATTGCGCTACATATGTTTATATATGTTTATATATGTTTATATATGTTTATATATGTTTATATATGTTTATCGTTTACCCTATATGTTTATCAGAAGCTGAGGGAAACATCACTACTTTTGCATAGAAATGGAAGAGTTATGCTGCGCCACAACAGAAAATCATTGCAAGGTATCGTCAACAAAAGTGTGAAGCCTTGCGTTTTAAAAACAAGAACACATTCTAACTGAAATTTCTGCTCCAATACAATATTTATAACTTAGAAGAGACGGCCGTCCCTACATATGTACATATATCAAACACCCTTGGGAATAGATGCCATACCTGGTCCGGATTCCGCATTGCCCTGATTATTTTGTATCCTGTATTGAAGACCGTCACGATAGTTGGTAGAAACACGAGAACGAGCAGTGTCATACTATATGCCGAAGTAGCAGACCAGTCCAGTACACATAGCTGAGCCTCCTCAAGAAAGACAACCTGAAATTATTACCCTAGAGAAGTTCATAAAACGATATGAACATTTGGACAACTCATAGATTCGTAGAAGTGGAAGCCTCGAAAATTCTCATGTTTTATAATTCTTTTGATCTCGACACCCAATCCTCCTTCCGAACCCTGCGATTTCGATACGGAATGCGTTCTTTTTTAAGTAAAGGTAAGTTATGAGGGTAAATAGTGCACGATGTCAGCAGAAGAAAAGCAATGACTGAACACCAAGTCACACTTCGAGGAGCTAGGAAAAAATGCAAAACAGTGAAAAGTGAGTGCGAAAATATTCAGGGCGATGCACAATGCTAATAGAATGAAAGAAATCTACTATCACCTTAAAATCCTAATATTTTAGGAGAGCAATTCAATGCCACTTTTTGACACGAGTATTGCATATGTAGAGCAGCTTATTTCTCTATACCTCATTTACAAACTAGTCATACGATAACCAAAGACTACCAGTGTTCGGATAAATGTGAATAGTATGATGAGTGTCCAGAATGGGTATATCTGACACCGTGGCACTCTTCTAAATCTCCAGCTAGTTATCCGAAATCCCAGAAACCTGTGACTTCATTTAAGAAAGTCGTCCACGATTTCCAAAGACAATGAAAATGTACAGAATTGAAGCAGGATGGGTTCGTTGGCGATCCAGGAAAAATGGTTGTTAGGGAAACGTCATGTTAACATCTTGTGACCGGGGACATGAAGCGAGACCTCTTAGATGTTTTGCTTACAATTACTCAAAGTAAGCAGATGCCTTGATCTCGAACACTTCCCCCCTTCCCCCCCCCTCCACAAAAAAGGAAAACTGTTAGAGAAAATGTGTTTCAAGTGTCCAAAGGGTGAAACTGAAAGCGACAGCTGTAGCACAATAGGCGAAATCTGTGAATTCAAGGACTACTTTGTATAGTGGAATCAAGTAGCAAGTACTTTCAAAGCAAGTTTACACAGGTAAACGAGTTTTGTATGGAGTATAATTTCCACTACGTTGCCAGTTTCTTGTGTCTGATGTCCAAGAAAACATCACCAGTTTCTTTTTTCGATAGTCTAGTATTTATACTTCCAAACATTACTCCCTGATGTCTTGTGGCTCATTCCTTGAAGGCAGGGCAGCTGGATTTTATCAACGTTGGCCATCTGGTTTCTTACAGGATAGTCCTTCGCTGCTCCGGCTAACAGACAAACAAATGTTCCCTTTCAAAGAAACTAGCAGTTTTTGAACACGGGGACGTCTATAGAGATCCACCGGTGGAGAAGTTTCTTCAATGGATCCGAAACATTCAAGATTTTTATCAATGCCAGTAAAAAAAACAATGGTGAAAATGGCCTTAAAAACTAGCCACTGAAGGCGACCGCCTTCTGTCATCTGCCTGGGAGCAACTCTGCGTCATGAACCCAAAACTGCTGGTCTTTTTAGGCAAAACACCTTACTTCTTAATAGGATCCCGCTCCCATCTCCGCCTCCACCTCCACCGATGCCTAGGATCTATCTCGCCCTCGTTCGAATAGCGTTCAGTTTGCATTAGATGGAAGCCGGGAGAAACTGAGTGTGGTTAATAGGGGGGGGGGGG
>JARK01001365.1:485010-509777 GCA_000688135.1 Ancylostoma ceylanicum | reverse complement strand
ATCAAGAAACAAGTCTCCACCCTTCTCTCTCTATCCCACCTAGCAGGAACAGTGCCGACCACACCTAATTATCGCTTCTTCCCAAGTGGCTTCTTCTTTGGACGTTCCCTGTTGAATGTGAGAGCTCAATCCTTCAAGAAAGAGCATGGTTTCACTAAGGATTAACCCAAAGCCAATACCAGCGTGAGCTGGTTTTTCTACTTTTCCAAACACAGTAGTGTTGATCCGATGTAGAGGCACCTCGGAAATTAATGTGCACCATTCAATGAGGGCAACATAACTGGAAATACCTGACAAGTACCAGCAACAAATTTAAAAAATATTTTCACGAAGCAATAGAATTTTGTCATTTATTTGTTGTATCAATTGAATTTCGATGCAAAAAGTTGCAGCTGAACAAGGCTGAGAATTATATGATGGAGAGCAAACGAAAGCAAAAACGCAGAAGTCGCTTATGGCCTCTGTTCAGGATGCTGACCAACAAAATGTTTCAGAAGCGTTGTTTCTGGAGATAGCACTTTCCACAAAATGAATTAGCAACCAAATAACAACCACTTAATGTTGAAGTTAGAAAAAATCTTAGAGTACCGGTAGTTTGCAGCTTTTGCTCTTACCACCCATCTTCGATCCGTGCTTTTTTATGTTTTAGTCACTTCTTTGGTTTCAACCATTTACTAGTACTCATGCGCCTGTGCTTGTTTGGAACCCTGGTCCTGTAAAGGAACAATTCGTTTCCCAACATTCTCCATTGTTACATCCAGGTGGGAAATGGGTGCAGAACCCCGACGAACCCGGCCAACGCCACCGGGTGGGTGCTATGGGCGACCTGATAACTGGAAGTGTCTGACGCCCCAGGAAGCCACGTGAGGCCTCCATGATCGATACGCATGCTTTGCGAATAAGCCGAGGAAATCGGCGCCTGCTGTCCGTCTTAGGAACGCCGTTTTAAGGGATGTGGAGAGAAGTACAGGCAGTTGGTGTGGTTTCAGAAGCCAGTTTCTTGTTGTGGTCCATTGTTTTCGGCGCTGTCTGGAAGAAGAAGAGGAAAGAGGCACTCAGGCCTAAGAGGAGCGGTCCTTGAAAATGCTTGTGTATTTGTGGACAATCATGAGATCTTCCGTCTTGTCTGGAGCATGTGATCCAGCCAGTAGCCTATTTTGTTAGCCAGTATTTCGTCATAACTACGAAAATAAGCTTATTAGCTACGGTAAACAGCGAAATGCCCCGGGAAGGATAGGAAAAATTCAGTTTTTACAGCAACACGGTGAAGCGTAGCCAGTAGCCAATCACAGAATTACATAGGGGAATAAGAATAAGTAAGATAGTAAGAGGAGAAGTATTCACATTCAATTTGTGTTTTGAAGTGCTACCTCCGGTGGTTCGAATATCGATACTGGATGCATACTAGCGAAAGCTTGAGAAATAAATATTCAGTCACTTTAGCTGATTACATCCTGCTTCCTTTTCTCTTTGTTTTTTTTAATATCAGTATTCCTTTCCAGGACTAGTTCTACAAATCTACTCAACTATTGGATAAGCATGACTTCTAACTGTTACCATAAAAAAATTGTTTTCACGATGTTTCTTTCACGAATTCAAGTTCATCCAAAAGCTGCAATTTCATCCAAAGGAAAAAGTCTAGAAAGGTTCGCCTGTATCTTTCTTCCGGAAGTTCGAGAAACGTGAAAACTGGAATATTCTCCTAAGCGTGGAGAGCGGATAAATGGATTCGCTGGTGATTTCAGTACGTTTGTACTTGGTTGTTAAGAAACACTCATGGCAAACAGCTAAGTTATATGAAGCAATAAAAATGCTGAACAATGGGTGTCCTTCTGCTCTGAGGACTTCAACGACTTTAAGGACTATCAATGTGACAAACTACATTAACTACATTTAGAGACAAGACTTCCACAGGGAAGAAATTTCTCCAGGCAGTTAGTAAGCTTTGCTTGATTTTGACTTTGGCATACTTTTCAAAATTGTTCTACACGTAAATCATCTCAGATGTAAAAGAGAACTACACACATATACAAAACCTAGGAGCTATAATTAAGGCCAAATTTCGGACGATGGCTTCAGATTTATGTTAGAGATTACCTTAATGAAAAGCTTCACGTTGGTGAGCCTATGGCACTATAGCAGCTGGAGTTCAATAAATACTGCTCGAGGTCAGACCCTCACACAGTGAAAGGTTCAATGAAAAAATCCTTAAAAAAGGGCATGTATAGCGAAAAGGAAAATGGGTGCCGTGCCACCAGCAATGTGCGGTTTTGTGCAAACTATGTAAAACCATCCACTATCCGATGCAATAATATCATAACAAGAATCAAAACAGGAAAATAGCAAGTTTCAACAGTTGAAACTCCCACTAGCCTTTGAGGGAGGGGGGGGGGGGTTAGAGCGCAAGCCGTTCCTGACACCGGCCACCCGCGCTAGGGGCTAAGTAAGTGAACTAAAGCTCAAGCGCATCAAAGGACTCCTGAAAGTTTTTTTTTTGGAAGGCCCTAGAACGAATCGGCCAGTTTGTTGATGGTCTTGTTCCCTTAGACTTTGCGCCTACAAGCTGAACGTATAAAAAAACGATTTTGTTGGATACGTTGAAAAAGAATTACAGGAATACACTCCTCATCCATTATCTAACAGACAACTGGTTCCGTCGCGCTTAGTCGGTGACCTAAAGCCCCCCCCCCCTTCTTCGCACATGAGCCCTGTAACTCACCATTGTAACATGCCCACAAGATTCTCACACCACTATTCTTTTGTTCTTGACCCACTATGGAAAAGTCCTTGAAAAGCGCCCTTGAAATTAAGGGAGGAAACAACGGTTGATTCTCTAGCAACGGCCAAATCACCAAAGGAGTTTAAGAAGGAAGTTTTAAAGCTGAGAAACAGTCTGGATAATATGGAATACTTTGCATGCGGCTGGAACTTAAACGTTTTAGCGGATATTCACAACTTTTTTAAAAATTTGATTCCGTTACTTTTTGGTTCCTCATGTGATACCAGTAGCAACAGACGTGAGTTTTTTAAGTGCAGCGACTGCGAAAAATCGGTGAGAACAATGGTGAATTCGGCGAATAAGGTAATAAATATAAAAACGAACAGATACATATATTTGCAATACATGTTTCTTCTATGATCGGTCAGCTCTAGATCAGTGAATATTCCAGAAAGAAGTAGATCTTTACGGGAGCGGAATTTCTGGTCCTAGGATTATTATATTAACTTCTGACTGTACAGACTTACGTACGTCGTGGCGTACATATTTCAAATCTACGCAAGCTAACAGTAAATCCTTTCCATTCTTTGAAACCATCATCTCATGAGTTCTACCTCAGTCCTGAACTCCTCGATATTTTGGTTTTATGTGAACGTACCAAGCGCTGCCAAACCTTTCGTCTGATGGAAGCTCCGTGAGCTCCAGCTCCATGTTCATTCTACACAGTACTGAAGAATGATGAAAGTAGCACAGAGAAATGATGCCAGCGGAGCCTAAGCGCTTACGTGAGTTCGCTCGCGTTCAGGAGGAGAATTTGTTGGACATCGACATGGCCTTGCGTCGGTTCTTAGGCCCTCACGCGGGATAAAACTGCCAGAGCTGCCAGAGTTCAAACGTCGGTAAAGAATATCATACATAATACAGAAAGGTGATAAAAAGGATCACCACTATATGCAACTATTTTCATTTTGTTTTTAGCAATAGATGACACGCAGAGAATTGCCTTCTTTCATTTGTTCCTTTCTCAACCTAAAGACGCTTCTGAATTCTGAGCAAAGGTAGTGTACTTGCTCTATTTTCTTTCAGCAAATATCAGTTCACCATAAGGGATGTCGATGAATTACCGACGCAAGAGCCCTAATCTCGTGGAGGATCAATGTCCCAAAGTCTTCATATCAATCCAGAAACTGGAAAATGTCGCGGAGGCCTTTGAAACACCTGGTTGGGCCTGCACTTCTTTCTTTTTGCTAAGGCTTCCACACGATAGCCCGCAGCAGGACTGGTCTTGGTATCTTCATCTTCAGCGACGGGCATTGCACATAAGTAACCGCGTTGGCAACATCGGCTTCTAGCCGGAGCACTTAAGAATGGTTGAAGAATCACCGCCCGCACTCGCACCTTTCAACGTTTCTCACGTTCAAAGCGCACAGTTTTTAACGTCGTCAATAGGACGAGCAGAAACGCTGCGAAATGAACATTGGCATTCTTCAGCGAAACACGTTTTAATGAAGCTAGAATCTCCTCACATACAGCTGCAGACTCGCTGTTCCACACAATTCATGTACGTTTTCTGAGCTGCATAGAGAAGAAAAAGCTTGCGGAAATATTCAGTTTACAGCTGACTAGCGCTACGTGAAAATGGCCTTTTTGCTATTCCGGAACAACCACAAGCAATAGTTGCCCAGTTAGAGAGGATTTTGGGACCTCGATCCATATCGCACCCCTTTTACTTGAACCAAACAATCGCCAGGCTACAATGCTTAGAAAGCGAGTTCTTGGTCCAGCAGTGTAGGCTGAATGTTTGAGGTCCAAAACGACAATACAAGAAAGGACGACCGTTTTCCAAAGGATGTGAATTGGCGCTTCGCCGAATTTTGCGCAAAAGCGTCAGATGGCTATGAGCTGCTTGATCCTTGTAAGACAATGCTGATTCATGGTCGTTCCAAAATAATGCATAGGCAGCAGGCCTTCCCATGAGCACATCTCAGTCGGAAGCGAAATTTTTCAGGAATGCTGGCGTCAAATAACCCACTTTTTCCTCGCTGGGAATTGCTAATAAGCGATGGAGAAAAAATGTTGAATGCACTGTTGCCTACATGCTATTGTTTGTTCAGAGATAGAATAATTGGGAAAGTTTCTCTAGAAGGATACTTAGTCAAGGGATACATTGCCATCACGGACGGTTGAAACCAGATGACCTAGCGCGAGGTGAACCCCATAATCATATGAATTGAAACGTAAACTCAGATGGGAAAATCGGAAGAGGACTCACCAGATAACATCCGATAACATCGTAAAGGTCGGCAGTAGTGAATATCACACAGATGTTGAGGAATGAAGTGCCAAGAAGCAGCACCTCGACAGCGACAACAATAGCGGCTCGTGCGAGAGCCTCGGCAGTAAGCGATCGGCCGTCCAGCACGTCCCACATGTAAGCGAGCGCTTCTAGCAAGTCTATGGCCAGAAACTGTCCCGACCATGAGGCAGACGACCACACTTGCGCACAAGCTAATGGGCTGTGCTGCTGCGGGGATGACAGCAGTCGTCAGGCGAACAAACCAGCTGCTTTGACTCGCCACACAACCGCAATATATTTTCGCAGATAGAAGTCCAGCCGCAAGCAGCTAAAAAAGTGAACAATACGGATTCAGTGGGCTCCGAAACTCGAGACTGTGAGGCGCATTGGACGTAGCCACGCCTGCGCCCGTGAATCGATACTCTGTCAAATAGATATTCGCGGACAATGAGCACTAGCAGGCAAGGATGGAAGCCGAGACGCGTATAAAGCCATATTCTCAGTTGATTTTCCAACTGGAACTTCAGCGCAGAGCGTTTGATTTCGATGTCAATGAACGTCGTACGAGAAACGGCAAAATGAGAAAGTGACGCCTGCGGAAAGGTTATGTGGAAGCGGCTTTTATCTAATTGACGCCAGTGCAGCGCTAGGATCCACGTCATCGTAATGTGCATAAGCCTTCGCGGAGCCTATCGATGCGCTAATACGAACCCCGTTTGGTGTCTGAAATCTCAATCGGACACTATGCCCACCTTGCCAACTCCAACACACCTTTGGGCAGCCCTCTTCATTGTACGAAACCACCACAAATTCAGCAAAGAAAATGGCATTTAATACACAAGCATTCCAACAACGGAAGAGAATCTAACTGGAAACGATGGAACTTTAATCACTAGAGGGATTTTGGCTTTGTTGGCTTTGCTGGAGGAAAAAGAGTCTGCAAAGAGCAGAAACGACGACTTCCGTTTTCTAAATAAACAATCGCAAGGAAAAACAAAGCGGTGAGAAGTCGGCTATCGGATTCTAGTTAAAATAGCGAACAGAAACAAAGCAACGCAAACAGCTCCGAAAGTGTTTTGGAGCGTTTACAGAAAGACATAATTAGAAGCGTTTCTGCAGTAAAGACTTCCCCTACAGACTGGGAGGATTTCCCCCTTTACATATAACACTTTTCGAGACATTTCCCTCTACCCTTCTTTGCATTGTAGTGTGACTGCATCAGACATATTGGACGATATACAAACGGGTGAGGTGGTGAGGTACGCATGAACATGGCCTAACAGGTGTATCGTGAATTGTGAGGCCGTTGGGTGTTTATGTATTTTCCGAAGAGTCACCCTTAGACTGCTAATAGCTAACCATCGCATGAGTACTAGCATGCCCCAGTGCCAATAACCTGGTTTTTGTTACAATTCCTTATGTGCATCAACCAGTATGTCTACCTGCAACTCACTCTTACGAGTCCTATCATGTTAAAGGTCCTTACTTTAACGTTTACTTCCGAGTTCCACGACAATTTCCATGTTTGAAATTTTGGATGTTGTGGAGCCTGAACGAAAGTAATAATAATTCTACGCAAGTTGCATCGCAAGGCACCTTCATTCCCAAAATATAACATGCCGGACAAGGCGTACGGGTATTCCCGGACGGATTGTAGGTGGATACGAATCGGCTGTTTTCTGTCGCAATCACTTTTCCGAAGATAAAGTTTGCTTGCCTTGCTCATTCCAAAAGGATTCACATTGTAATGATCCCATCTACGCTCTTTCAGTGGTTATTGAAGCGTACGATCTCATTTTCTTCTCAGAATTTCCAAATTTCCAAATATGGCGTGAATTTCTGTTTGTCAACTCTTTACACTTAACGATAACTTTTATTCTCAAGGTATGTCTCTGTAGTGAACATCCTCTTCTCCTTTCGTTTGTAAGAGACAAAAGAAAATTTCACATATAGTCAGCTCCAAGCGGGCGTAGACAAGAGGCGGGACCGCGCGCGGCCCACTCTGGTTGCCTGCTGCACCGAGGCACCGGGACCGGTGGGCAGAGACACGGGGGAAAACCGATACATCGTGATTTCCCGCTGTCTCGGGAGGTGCAGCAGACAACCAGAGTGGGCCGCGCGCGGTCCCTCCCCTTGTCTGCGACCTTTTGGTGTTCACTGCATTTACAATGAAGCTCACATTTATCTAGCAAATGGTAAGTGAAAAACCTCACCGTCAAAGGTAGCGCCGCCTTCAGCCCTATTTCGCAAGGTAAATACATGGTACTAAATGGATGACAGCGTTCCCAAGAGGTAGAAGTGTGAAAATTTAAGCACTAGATAGATATCCAATGTTTTTTTTTCTGATTTGATGAAGGCTTTGAAAGACCGGACTGAGGTGCTCGTAGATGTCATGCTGTGTAGGGGTAATTTATATACTGAAAAAGTGTGTCATGTAGAGCTTGAAATTTTTTTACAATAGAAGCTCTCCTTCTCAGCAAGATAAGCCTGCACAAGCCTTCGAGAAAAAAAAACAGCCTTGAAAATATAGGATTATTTCCTCGAGACGTTGTTAAGCCAATGAAACATCCTGTTTTATTCACACTAGTGCCTATTTTCATTCTTATTTCTTATAAGTTCCGGGAATTTTCCAAGTATTCGAATTATGTGCGCTCAAGACTATCTTGTCAGGTTGTTCCTCTAATTTCCTGACCACTTAGCAGCAGCAAAGTGTGAAAGTTCATTGCAATTTATGCGCGTTCGGAGTAGCGGCATCGTTTTGTTATGAATTACTAACGCTTGATAAGTTTCCTCGACTCTGAACATGGAATTTTTGCAGTGCAGACACTCGGCACATATTAAGCCATCTGAAATTGTTTTCGATTGCGTAAACCTGGAGTTTTCTTAGAGTAAAGCGCAGATAGAATTAAAATAAGCTAGAGTTGTTGTAGCGATGCTGGTAAAGAAGCAGTGCCGTAGTTGGGAAATCCTGCGACATGCGTTATGGTCCAATCCACGGGGTTGGCGGGATACGTGGACTGGGTGCGCAAGTTATTGTCTAGGCTTTGGCCTATACTTTTGGAAGGTAGGTGGTCCGCAGGATTGGTGAGATACGTGGCTTATTGTCTGGAATTTCGTTTATGCTTTTGGAAAGGAGGTGATCCGTGGGGCTGACGAAGAGAAGCGGCGCTCTAGCTCAGAGTTTTTCCCAGAGTTTGGCTAGTCCAAGAGCGAAATAGCGCACAGCTGAGGGCAGATGGAGGAAAGTGTGGTTTTGCAATACAGCAAATAGCAGATCAAGTCTTGTATAGGAGTCCTCGCTGTTGTGCTACAACAGTGGAAAACAGCGACTTGTTTCTTTATGGCACAGCGAATTTTCAAATGCGCCTTTTTTTCCAAATCCAAATTTTCCATTCAAAAAAAAAAGCTAAGATAAGACTCGGTTAAGGTTCCCTCAACTACTGAAAACGGAATTCCACAATTCATCGAGAGCGACGTGTTTGCGACTCTGCGGTCACATTGTTTGGTAGGAACGAAAATCAGAAGTCCAGATGAAGAAGGATGACAAATAGAGCCTCTTACACACAGTGGCGGCCACATAGTTGCACGCTGCCGATTTTAGGCGATCAACTTATGAAAATATAGAATCTGTATCTTAGAACTGGAATGAGCTATCAGGACAATATTTGAGGTTGCGATAGGGCATAGTGTTCTCCTACTTGCCTCAACTTTGTTGTTCTGGCAAATGCTTCTGGACGGAATTGCACTCATTTAGAGCTAAAAATGCAGTGCTTTTGGAAATGTTTCAGTTTCTCACCTGGATGACTTTACTGGATCTGGATGAAATGTGTTTTTATACTCGATATAATTGCGTGTTTTGCTATAGTAGTTTCGATGAGCAGTTTCTCACCTGAGGGAGAGTGAAAATTGTCAACAGGAGTAAAAAAAATGGTGAAAAAAGGATTCACGGTGATTTCAAGGATAAGTCATGCATTTCCAACCGCGGATTTTTTTCTGATTTGTGTTGCTAATAGGCAGTCAGATACTCATAGGAAAATTCCGAGGCTTGCTTTACTAGCAAGACTCATCAAAATGAAATTTTCGACGAAATCGACGATTTGTTTTTGTCTCTGGCTTCAGCCGGTGCGTAGAGTCTGGTAAAAGCGTTTATAGGGAATATTGAAGACAAACATGCTCAATCTGAATCACCACTCCTCCTCCTTCCATAGCGAGATACAAAAATTCTACACAGAATTTCGGGAAAACGACAAAACTGAACTTTTATTTTACTAATCCAGTTTGAACCGACTTTGTGCCCGTGGTAAGCAACAGGGTGAAGGCCACATAGTGCCACACACTCGGACCTCCTTTTGATTGCTCATTATAAGGCTGAGAAATGCAAAAAATTCTGTCAGCCAAAATCGTGGGTGTGTTAAATATGTGGCTACCACTGTACGTATATCTCTCATATTCTCGATTTCTTTAGTGATCACCTCAGTGATTGGGAGCACCCTTTCCCATAGAACAACAATTATGCCTAATTCACTTCTTTCATCTAAGACCTGTAATCCAAACATGGCTGTATCAGATGTTATTTGATTCGATTTTCGATTTAATTAATGAATGGGGTAATACGAGGGGCATAAGTTATTGTACATCGTTTACTGGCCCATTTCTTTGCAGTGGTGATCTGTTTTGCGCTGCGCTACGTCTTGCTTAATAGAGTTGGATATGTTCTATTTTCTGATTATAAAAATACCCTGGAAACTTGCGAGACAACGAAAAAAATTTCTCGGAAATTTTCTTGCGTTGCAGATTTTTGGTGCCAACAAGCGCACAAATTCAGCCCGTGATCTCCGAGCAAAACAGCTACAAAAACAGTATTTAACAACAATTTCGGGTAGGATAAAAACTCCCATGGTGTTCTTGAGGTCGATTATGGGATGTGGATGTGAAATTCACTTGAGATTGGCACTGATAAGAGCAGAGAACGAGGCTGTTCCAAAAGTTGTTTGAATGGGAAGTCAAGCCATAGGTTCAGAGGAGCACAGTTGGCCAATATCCGGGCCTATTGATAAAGCTCCATAATCATTTTGTAGCATTTTTATCCTAGTTTTCAGATCACATCAACTTCTTGACTGCGCTCTGTCTTCCAGTGAAAAAAAATCCTCGAAAGCAAATTTGGTGCGAATTCGCCATGACTGGGAGCTTGAAGTAGCCGTGGTCAAAACATAACATAAAAGGCAGCACGCACGGGAATGTTTGTGTTGGAGATTTCGGTAGATTTTGGAGTTTTCAGGGAAGATGAACCCATAGACAAAGATGAAACAGCGTGAAACTCGCCGGAAGACGGGGAATGAAGGCACCGTTTTCCATGCGTCCAAAGCGCGGACGAGTTTTCCGCTGAGGGTATATGCGCGTAATGCCACGAAATCCTGTGAATGGTGCGCATTCCATACACTACAGTGTACACTCTTCCATATACTGCACTATACACAGTGCTAGAACACGCATCACATACCAAGTCAATAGCATTAACTGGCGCGGCCGACGCCAAAATGGCCATGCTCGCATCAGGGAGGCGGACGTCTTGAACAGCAGTGACTTACATTCTCCTGAATATAGGGCATAACTGGGACAATGCCCCAGATTCAATCATCCTACTTTCCCTGCCTGCCCCGTAATTGCAGTGGGGCAGCCAAGAAGTCATGAGAAAAGCAACAGTTCCTTTCAATACAATAATTTTGTCCG
Source organism: Ancylostoma ceylanicum (assembly GCA_000688135.1). NCBI lineage: Eukaryota > Metazoa > Nematoda > Chromadorea > Rhabditida > Ancylostomatidae > Ancylostoma > Ancylostoma ceylanicum. The sequence continues at coordinate 499,032 of JARK01001365.1, read as the reverse complement.
CATTCATAGTATAATAATAGAGGATAATTAAGTATTGATAATGATATTTATTGTTATATCTGCTAGAATATGGATTGAATAAGACAATATTTATACTTGCTAATAATATCTCATCTTTTTATCTCCTCAAATGTGGACGAAGATCCAGGAAGGAGTACTGGCTGTAGTGCTGACCCCTTGGTTGTACAACAGTAATTAGCAGAGCAGTCAGAGAAAGTAGGGCAACTGGGTCTGTGGCAGTGACCCAGATATGCCCTATATTCAGGAAGATTCAGGACACCGCTACTCAAGATGTCACGCACCCTTCACATCCGTGTCCACGGCAGTATCTCCGCAGGTAGGCGGTTATACTTTGTGTTCAACTTACCGTTATGATTTACTAGCTGCCGGCTACACGGTAAGCGACTCAACTCAGAAGTGAAAATTTCCGTGAGTGCTGCCTTTAAATGAAGCTTCGTAACAGCACCAAACTGCAAGTTCAGAACTTTGTTCACAATTTTCCGAAATATACGCACCATGGATACACGGATAATATCAGGACACTATCACGTCTCTACAAAGCATATGTGCTTCCCCACGTCGGCTACTGTTCTGAAGTCTCGAGTTTTGCGAAACCTAAACTTATTGCTAAAACTGAGAATGTCAGCGCGTGCTCATGAGAATTCCCTTTTCAAGTCGTCTTTTGTTCTGCAAAAATGCTCAGACTATGCCTAGTCATCAAGAAATGCTTAAAGGCAGCACCCACGGAAATTTTTGTGTTGGAGATTTCGCTGAATTTCAAGGTTTTGAGAGACGATGAACCCATAGGCAGTGATGAAACAGCGTGAAGCACGCCGGAAGATGAGAAATGAAGGCGCTGTTACGCATGCGTCCACAGCGCGGACGAGTTTTCCGCTGAGGGTATAAGCGCGTATCGTCATGAATTCTTGTGGATGGTGCGCATTTCATACTTTACACTATACAATATTCCTTATACAAAATTATACATTAGGATAGACCATTCGTAGCATGCCAAATCAATAGCGTTAACTGGCGTGGCGGACACCAAAATGGCCAGTCTCGGCTCTGTGTCCACGACATTATCTTCACAGATAGGCCGCTTTTTTCTGTGTTCAAAATACCATTGTGATTCTCTGGCAGCCGACCACACGGAGAATGACTCACCTCGAAAGTTTGGATTTCCGTGGGCGCTGCCGTTAAACTGTTCAATCTCAGAAGCTCGAAAAACAAGCGGATTCTCAAGGCGTAGTTTTCAATTTTCGTGTACGTAATTGGGTTCGAACTAATATTGAAGGTTTGCAATTACTGGGTTTGCAGACCGTGTAAGAAAGAGTGGGTTTGTCTCATTTCGCTACAGATTTCGCAAATGAATCTTAATTTAGCATACAGAAGAGTATCAATGAAGCATAGAGAAGTGTATCACCCACGGGTCTCAATTTTCTATGAATTGTGAAATCCTTTTCATAATAGGTGAAGGAAGCTTTCTTGAATCTTGCCCTCTTCAACTGCTGCGAACGTACATGATTATCACACAGAATTCTATTCTAGAACGAAAAAAATCGGCATTGCATCGCAATCCTCAGATGATGAGTCACCTAATGATGATGGCTACATACAGTGGGCGTCAATGGCTGTGACCCGTCTGCGGCCTCGAACAGAACGCGGCGCGACCGCGCCGCTCGAGCGAGAATCCTCTCCGGGAGATCAAATTATGGGGTTTTTCTGGAAGTCAGTTAGTTTTCTTATTAATTATCATCAAATATGATGAACAACTTTCAAGAAAACCCAGATAAGACACTGCGGCGACGATCCCAGCATGAGCGGCGCGGTCGCGCCGCGTTCTGTTCGAGGCCGCAGACGGGTCACCGCCATTGACGCCTATTGTACAGACACCCCCGGTTACATACAAACAGTATTTCGCAATATGGCCTAGCGCTTTATTACATAGGTACCAGAGCCTCGGACCCATTCCTCTTCTCTTTTAAGATAGAGCGTGCTTTAGTTTTCAATGCTGGGCTCTAATATGCTGTAACTCATGCTCATGGCATGCTCTAAGGCCACCAAGGAAGTAAAATCTTTTTGGAGTTTTGTTCATGGCATGTCAAAGTTCTACACCCAGCGGTTGTTCCGTTCTCGTTCTGTTGAATGACCCTCGAATAAGTGCTCTTTCTCAATATCGCTGTGAATTCTTACATACATAGTTGCTCAGGAGAACAACTACAGATTTTGTGAGAGACTCAGGAAAGAGATTTTGCAAAATTGTGCCCTCATTGTGTGGTTGTTGAACGGATTAGAACGCTGTCCGGGTTTTAAACAGCGTGTTTTTAGCTTTTGACCTAGATCAGTATTGATTGGTGTTGCATGCGAGAAGAACATATGAACAACTCGAACAGTTAAGAGGTTCCTGAGTCTTGGTCTTTCCATTCCTTTCATCTTCACTTCAAAGTTGTCAGCAATTCAGGCTTATCGATGAAACTCATAATTTCATCACCGACAGGTTTCAATTTCTCATGGATTGTGAAATTCTTCCCATAGTGGGTGAGTTGGACCCTCTTCAACCTTCTCCTTTCCTCTTTCTGCGAACTTTTGTGTCTCACATCAAAAATTCTATTGTAGAATGCGCGCCGTTCCGTGACGCTCTGACTCGGACCGATGTGCTATGTTACCCCTGGGTTAACAGAACTCTAAGAACACGGAGCGCAGCTTCGCCGCGCTTTGCGGATGACAATGATTTTCTGCGAATCTATTTTAATATTTTTTCTTCGGGAAGGCTTTGGAGTAAGAAATTGCTGGCCGGCTCACTTCCATTTCTCAGGTGAATCTATTTGGTGATGTGATTTCTGATGCCTTTTCCTCTTATATAGATAGTCTTCGGTCCTTCTCGTTTGAGGTACATTTAGGTAGTCTCCTTTTCTAGAAGTTTAACCCGATGTGGTAAAGAGACCCTTTCCCGACACCTTTATCTGTAGGCTCTGCTGGTATCCAGAGGGAAAACGGAGATGCCGAAAACTTTAAGGGAATAAAATACATTTTGATAACCTTATTTCCTTCTTGGTTATTAGCCTGAAGTCGGGTTCCCCCTCAGAGGGCGACACCAACGCCCGGCCATGCCGCAAAGCGCCCTCAGTGATATTTTTCATGCCTTTGTAGCCTTTCACATGAACAGCTCCCCTAGGTTCTGAGCAGGCGCTCCATTTTGAAGAGTTGTATGCAGGAAATGGTGGCGAGACTCTGCCTCCGCCGGATGAGCGTTAAAACGGTACAAAATAGTTCCATACGACCGTCTCCTAGCTTGGATACATTGCGTATGAAGTTGGTTGGGCTTTCGAAGGAATGTTTTGTGAAGAAGACGAGCAAATGAAAGATGTTCGAATTCCTGTCTTTTTAAATTTGTTCACCTGTTTCGTTGTTGAAGGAATGTATATGCTGTTGATTTTAAACAGTCTGCGTACGCATCGTTACTTCAGATTGGACTTAATTGGTATTGCAAGCGAGTAGACGTTTCGAAAATAACTAATGAGCAATTTGAACAGTTAGAAAATTTCCTGAATCTCGCTCCTTACCTTTGGCCAGTGGGACTCGCAAAAAAAATCATGCTGTACCGAGCAAAATATTCTTAAGAAAAGAAACAATGTGTAATTTTCCTTTTGTAAGCATCAAAATGGCTTCAGTTTTGTACAGTTTTGTAAAAAAAAACGCCGATTTTGATAAAAGGTTCCACTGAATTGCTTAACTCAGCAGGTAAACGCGGCGAATTCCCAAATTCCTCTGATGGATCAGTGAAGCCTCTCTTCAGTCATCTTGTCCTCTCTTTTTTGATTAATTCAAGCACTCAGAACCGAGTAATCTACTCAAGAACTTGAAAAATCTTCATCCTCCGGCATTCCAGTAGTGATGAGTCACCCGGCTACAGGCAGCCAGCGCCCGGCGACAGACAGACTATTTTGCAACACCTTCGCCGTTTATTATATAGCGGGGATGATGATATGATTTGCTGAGCTCTGCCCCTTACTCTCATCTGAAGTACGCCTCAATTTTAGCCAGAGATGTAGCCTGCATACCTAATTTTACGACAGTGGTACTCGTATGTGCCCGTGCGGTAATTTATGGCATTTACAACTGTTTGAGGGCATTAATACTGTGTTGGGTTTTCACAACGTGCCTTGAAGTGGCACTGAATGCCAACTTGTAAAAGATGTGATATGATATGTCATCAAACCCGTGCGATGTACGGAATTGGCAATTCGGGTGCCTTTATATTTTTGTGCGATTTTCGGTTTCATTGCACAAGTTTGAGGTGGGTCACCTTGATCTACCTCGAGCGCCAACGATGCCTGCCCGCTATTCCGCTCAAACATTCTCTGCTGCTCCGGCTGGTAGCCCACAAGTGGGCGAACGAGAAGGAGCGGGACCAACCACCGGAGGAAAGATGAGGTGGGTTAATTTTGGAAATTGATTGGCCACCTGGCCGATCGGCGGGGCGCGTTTAGCCCCTGCTGTCGATTGGCCGGTTGCCATAAACAAAATAAATGTAGATAAGATTAGAAGGGTCTATGCACATTGACTAGGAGAGTAGGTAACCCTAGGTAACCCGATTGATCCATTGATTTCTTGGAATCTTTGACCTCTACTTCTCTCGTTCCTCTTGTCTCTTTTGTTCTCTGGCCGTTCCCACCGTTTTGCACGGCCGACAGAAACAGTTGAGGAGGAAGCTAAGGAGACTAGAGAGGAGCCGATATAGGAACTTAATGAGGTAGAGTAGGACTAGAGGACCCATAAGGTAGGTGAGCGCCGACAGAGCCAACTTTACCCAGATGGCCGTCATAGCTAACTTCCAATGATGTTTGATAACACTGATTACTGGGGAGAAATCTGGGATGGTCATGTTCGAAAACCACTGGTGTTTTATGCTCACTGTGTGCGAGTTATAGTGGAATGTTGAGGCCTTAGGCAAAAGCACATGATAGTGTAGGTGTCCTTGTAGAATGAACTTGGTGGGGTTCTCCGTACAGAAAGCCATGCATGTTTCGTTTATGAGAGCTTTTCTAAAGTGTAGCTGTAGTTTAGTGTTTTCGCCATTAGGTCACAATTAATTGGAAACTGCTGGGTACCGCATGTAGCTGTCACCACCGTTTGCGTGGGAGAGGTGCACGCTATGGTCACGTGTGACCCATGCTCACAATTGTAACAACCAGTTGGGTTTGAGATTTGTACTGCGCACTTTTGATTGTGAGTCAGCGCTGCCGAATCTTGCAAGATTCTAGACTGAACCCTAAGTACTACTTCTTCATCATTCGAAGAAGCCATAATTTAGTTACCTCACAATTCTACACGAAAGTAGGGTGTAGGGAAGATGGGCCTCACCATTGTGAAGTAGCGATGTTTGTGGACATAGGAAATTATTGATTGAGTCATCTGACCCTGCTTGGGCAGCTGGCCAATTGATTTTTTGCTTGGGTGTAGGTGTAGCATTCCACTGGTAGGGGGAAATCATCTTCTAGAATAAATGAACCATTATTCCGAAATTGCGAGTCGTTTGTTCGCATAGAGCTGGCTGGTTTTTGGATAGAGATGATAGTTAAGTTGAAGCCATCCATCTCTTTTGATACGCATGGCACGAGAGATTCTGACTATGACGTCCTCTTCAAAATTCTGACTATTCCGTCCGGTTCAAAATAAATAGAGACCGTAGGACTCCAATGAGGGCACCGAGACACTTCAAATATGTCGTTGGATACCGGTTCGTGAGCAACCCTGTAAAATGAGCAAGCTGATTGGGGCATGAAGCATCCACAGAGGTCTTTTAGTAAGCCGAGCTGTTCCAATAGGCCTTTTGCCGTGGAAGATTTTGATGCACAACTCCGATTGGAGCTTGTTGAAGAAAAGTTCCCTGTTGTATTCTAAGTGCAATTGGTTTTATCTGCCGTGTGTCGCATGTATCTATGCTGACATGCGAGAGCACTCGAAGGTATTGAGCAGATTATTGTGCAAATCGCTAGAGCACTAGGTAGAGGCACAAGCTCGAAGTTCACAGTTGAGGTTTGTACTGGCTGACTTCTTTTCCGTCGCCCAAGAACTCCTGGTTTTGAGATTCTTTCCCTCTTTAGTTTTGAGACTGCATAAAGCGATGGGATTAGGACCATTATTGCCAGATAGGTTAGTGCTGCGACAGTCGCGATAGCGCCTGCGGTCCAACAGTGGTGGTTCCCGAGGATACTCTTGGATAAGAAGTATTGGTGATCGCAGAATTGAGGACAATCACATACCTCGGATTGTTGGGAGCTATCGTTGAGAAGAAAGCTTCATAATTGTACGTTCACCTTGGCATTGCTAGGTGAGATTGGAAAGCTTAGGTTTTTTCCTAGGTCAGCAGTGACACGACAATCTCTATTAAAACACAGTTCAAACGGTCCACCAGTAGGAAATATTTTTACCATACCATTGCTGCATCGGCTGTTAGATGAAACGTTTCCACATGTCCTAGGTGATATCAGGCAGAGTATTATAGTCATGGCTAATGGAGTCCTGGCGGAGCAGGAAATTTGTGGGTGAGATTCTAGGATTTCTTCGAAATCTCTGATGACATGGTATGCCCATGTCTTCGCGGTGCGACTTGGAAGCTGTCGCCTGGATGTTGTCGGTGCACGATCATTATCGGTTGTCGCGACATTGTTGGTCTCCTGATTTTCTGGAACACTCTTGATCTCTAGTGGGAAGATCTTATTGAGCGGCCGTTGGATAATCCGGTGATTTGGCATTGAAATTTTTGCTGATCTGACCAACTCATCTGCGGGCAAAATAAGTTCCACGACTTTTCCGTATGGCCAGTTTCCTCTGGGTGTCAGATCCTGCTCTGTCAGAACGATTTCGCCCAGTTCTGGAATCGATCTACTACTATGTCTTGGGTTGCTTGTAGTTGATTTTCTCCATTTCTCTCAAGGAAACGAGATACAGGGTCTTCCACGTTTCCCAGAATTTGTACGCGATCTTGTCGGAAAATCGGAGGGCTTCGAGAGCTTGCTTCTCTGTTTGAATGAAAGCTGGATCGAACTCTGGATCTAATTCGTCCACATATGTGGCAGGGATTGCGAACTTGATGTTCCGCCTGAAGAAAATCAACCGGTCGTAGCGGTGTCTTCGTGAGGTCCTCGGAATCACACTTTGTAAGTGGTCTGGTGTTAACGATTGCCTCTATCCTCGCTATGACCGTGCACATGTCTGGAAACGTCAATTTCCTCCGGCCGATCGATTTGTTTAGGACCTTCCTGACCAAACCAACAAGTCTTTCCCATACGCCACCCATCCAGGGAGATGCGGGAGGATTGAAGATCCAATTGATTTTCTCCTTTGCGCAGTAGGTCATCAATGAGGAGCCAGAGTTATCAACTTTTTTGAACATGGCATCTATTACCTGCTCGCCATTTTTGAAGTTTGTGCCACAGTCACCACGCATAATCTTTGGCACTCCTCTACGTGAGATGAAACGTACGTGAAACTGCTCAGAAATGCAGCCGTGGATAAATTTTCTACCACTTCCAAATGCACTGCTCTAGTAGTCAGGCAAGTGTACAGGCAAACATACATTTTATCTTGTGTCTTCAAGGTGGAAGACCCCATGGAATCGCAGCCTGTTTTCTCGAACGGTTTAGTGACTACCACTCGATCTGACGAGAGTGGTGGCATATTTAGAGCTCCGAGTGGTAGTGCTTGGTACCTTTTGCATGTAGTGCAGTTTCTTAGATATTTTTGGAAAGCGTTGCTGACACGCAGAACCCAGAACCTTTGACGCAGAATGGACAGTGCAAGGTCTTTTCTGTAGTGTGCGTTATCCTCATGGATTTTTAGGAGGATTAGCCTTATTAACTCCGATTTCTAGGGATGAAGATAAGTGACTTGGTGTCAAATGGCATGAATGCATTTTACAGTCGAGATTCGTGACGCAATATCAAGTTCGTGTCACATGATTTTCTTGTCACGGAATCATCTTTGCAATTCCTCCAGTTTGAGAAGATTTCGCTCTTGACAGATTGGAAACTGCTCTGTAAACTCCATGTTTAGTTGACGTGATTTCCTCGCTTACGTCTAGCTTTTGGATGGTTTGTAGCCTTATTGTACTGGCACGTTTTTCCTCGGTGGACCTCGCCCATTTTTTGGCAACCTTTTCGACCAGCGCAATATCACGCAATGCTTTATCCAGTTTGGAAAATCGAGATAGATCCACGAGTTTTTCATGTAGGGTTTGGCTTTTATCGTTCGAGACTAATCCATTGCAAATAGACACTATTTCCAACCCTTCATCAGTGGTGGTGACCTCTTCTACGCGATCGATTGGCTTCAGTGGTCATGTCTTGGGGTCATGCTCTAACCAGCGTGATCTTCTTACCCAGTCGTGTTTATCGATCTGTTCGGCTGTCAATCCGTGGGTGCCGGCGTCTGCTGGGTACCACAAATCTACCACAAAGCTATTTCACTATCCGTTACGATATTAATTTCTTCAATATGACTGTTCATGTTGGATGCTATGGCCTTGCTGAGCCGCGTAGTCATGAAAACGCCCGCCAGTTCCAGACGTGGAATAGTTTGTCTTTGTCTCAGTTTGACTTTTTTGGCGTGAGCTTTGTTTTTCCGCTAATTAATGTGGAAGATGAGCAGCTGGCAATACTCTTCACGTAAGCGCAAGCCGCAATTGCAACATCGCTCGCATTTGCGAATACCCACAGGCGCATTCTATCGCCTCGGAGTCGTGGCATCGATGGAACGCCACTGTTAGCGATATTGACATGAACACATAACTTATTTCATCGATCGCAGACGTATCGCTTGAGTAGCGTTTTCTAGTCGATTTTCTGATCAAATACCTCTCTCATCAGTGATTTAAATTGACAAGGAGTGGTCCGGCCAATTCAATGGGATCGTGCACGGAGTTTATCTGACTCACTTTATCCCTTTTTGAAATAGTGTTCATGTTTTGGAAACGAGCCTTCACGTGAAAGGAATCCTGATTGATGTCGTAGCTGACACCCAGTAGTTTGAACGGACAGTTGTCCAATTTGTCGCAGGTTACGATTTGAGTGTTGACTTCTACGGAATTGGACACATATTCTCGAAGGTTCATCTCTATTTGAGCGAACCGATTCTTGGAAGCCTTATATTTTATAGAGCCTCTATCGTATGTGCTGCCACCATGATGTTATCAACATAGAGATCTTTGGCGATTTCTAGGGCCAAGTCTGACTCTTGCAAGTCCAAGAAGGACGTTAGACACGTGTTTAGAATACTTGGAGATGTGATTACTCCAACAGGAAGTCGTCTGAATCTATATTCTTCCTTGTGTATGACGTCATTTAATGAGAGATTCCCTTTTTTAGGAAGCGTCGAAAACTTCCCTTAGTGATGTCTTCTTGCCAGCTTTCCAGACGCCTAAATGAGGCATGTAATAAGTTCCTACAGCGTTTTCTTCTGCTGTAGAGAATGTCTCGATGGTTCCATCTCGCTCGCAAGTGTTGAGAATTTTGCAGTATAACTCATATTGCTCACTATTCTGTTGGAGCGTTTTTTAGAGGGACTCCAGGCGTCGTATCGCCGCTGCATAGTTGTCCTCCAAAAGCGGTATATTTTCTTTCAACGGAGAGCTGTTATACACCCAGATTCGAAGGAGATTTTCTTCGAGTATTCGTCGAGATACTTGTGGATTTTGTCATCCTCTTGGCATTCGAGCGAGGATATCCCAAGACCGTCTAGTTCGAAGATATTCCTCAGAAATTCTTGTTCAGTGCTTTCGCGAACAGCAGTGAGTCCAAAAATGTGGTGTTCTGCGTATTCTGCGCATTTTTGTGCCCGTGCCATAGAGAGTGGGCCCAAAAACAGTTCTTGTTATGTGAAGTCCTGTAGGATTCCGTATTGTTTCGGCAGGACTAATTACCAAATCATGGTAATGGTCTAATCCCACAAGTATGTGGGGAACCTGCTGCTCTCCTCTTAGTTTTGAGTTTGCTAGGCAGATGTTATTCTCCTTCAGAAAGATGATATCGACTGAGCTGAGATTCACGCTCGGGAAACTGTTAGTGATCACGGGTTTTGTTTGGATTTTCATTTGATCTCTTCACCGAAAGCTGTGTTGACCCTCATGTTCACTATGTGGTTCTTGAAGGACTCTATGTGTCCACCCATGCCGGACATTGTGCAGATTTCTGTGGTTTCCCGTGGGAGGCCAAATCGATTGGCTACTGATTCTCCCACCACTGATTTGTGGTCTCGTGAGTCGAAAAAGAAGAGTACTTTCTCGTACTCTCCAGTGTTAAAATTCCAGATATTTCCTTGGCTTGTCATGAATACAAGCTGTGACGCATTAATGTTGCTGGAAATTGATGATTCCATAACGTTCGCGCTAGTATGCGCCTGATTTGTCGTAGGCCTTATACGATCGTTTTGGTTTGCCGAGATCCTTCTGCCTCTGTTTGGCTGGTACATATGTTGACCTCACGTTGTTTTGACCGATCGTGTTCCTTTGATTTGCATTCCAACTCGGATTTTGGAATGTCTGCTGATTTGCGTCTCTTTTGAAACACATGCTCACGTGGTGCTTCTGTCCACATTTGGAACACTCAGGTTTTAGGCAGTCGAAACTGGTATGATTTGCTGAACAGCATTTTCAGCATCTCTTAGGTTGATGCCAAATTAATTGCAGAAACGGACACACCAATTCAAAATGTTGTAGCTCGGCTCAAACGCAACTTTATTAGTCGAAATCAATTCCCTCAGATTCAACACATCTCTGCCAACGATTCTACAAAGAGTTTATGCCTTTACAAGAGAAACTTAGATCAAGAGAATTCAAGAAAAAAGAAGTAAGAAAAAAAAAGGAAATAAGAAATTTTGGAAAGCGATTTCGACATGCTCCACATCAGGGAACACCTGCTGTCACAGGTTTGCATCGAGAGCTTGGAAAAAGTTATAATTGGTAGGGGAGAGGTCCGGGGAATAAGGAGGATGGGGGAGAACCTCGATGCCTAACTGCGTCAGTTTTTGCCGGGTGAGTTTTGAAGAATGAGGTCTAGCGTTGTCCTGAAGTAGGACAGGCCCATTTCTGCTTACTACTGCCGGCCAAATTTGTCGCAACTTTTCATACATCAGGTCCAAGTCACAACAGTAGGACTCTGCTGTAACGGACTGACAAGGTAGCAGGAAGCTATAGTGGATAACACTTTTACAACGCCATCAAACTGTCAACATAACCTTCTTAGGATGAAGATCGGGTTTAGGAAAATTTAGAGAAGGAGAATGTTTATCAATCTATACATATCCGCGTTTCCTATTATGGTACAGCACCTATTTTTCATCTACAGTTATGACACGGCCTAGAAATGGCTCTTTTTTGACGGACGAGTAGGTCAGAACAGATGGTGTAGCGAGTGGATCGCTGGTCATTGGTTAGGTCATGGGGTGTCCACTTTTGGATCTTTTTCACCAAGCCAGTGGAGGCCAAATGTTTCACAACTGTAGTATGATGAACACCCCACCCAAGTCTGCTGCCAACACCCGAGTGGTAGTATCGAGTTTCGATCTACTGCTGCTTTCAGTGCTTTCAGTGCTTGATTCTAGCGACACCCTTCGACCGCGACCGGTTTTTACTTCGAGGTCAAAATCGCCAGAAGCAAACTTCGTGAACCAGCACCTCACTGTCCTCTCGGAAGGAGACTCCGAGCCAAAGACTCCGAGCCAAAGGCAAAAGCTAGATCACGGGCTGCCTCCGCTGCAGAATGATTGAGTTTGAACTCGTACAACATGATCATCCGGAAATCGCGTCGGATCATCATTTTTCAGGACCCTATAAAAAAGCTCAGGAAGAAGCTAGACGGAATGTTGAAGTACTATTCGAAAGAAAAGAACAAGCCCTACCAGGATGTGCAAGAAGTTGGCTTAAAGCCGTTAAGTTGTGAAAAAGAAAAAATTTTATTTGGGCATACCGCGAAACGGCAACTAATTTCGAACCAACTATCATCGACGATTCGATGATCCCCATTGCACCCACTCTCATACCTCATAGTATACCTCATGTGGATGGGCAGTGGCTAACCTCGTCTGCTAATGAATCTGAACCACCACTATATCCATTCTTAGTGCAGGGCCTAAAAACCTTGTTGTTGTCATCCGGCTGTCCATTCCGTGGACATTCTCTGAAAGGGTTCAATACCCACCGTCCTCATCTGCCCAGACATTTCAACCTAATATTTTGGTCTGTCAATGTTTTGCGGCGAATATCGTAATCTGTTACTGTTCTGCATGTCATTGATGCATGATTGTCCTTGTGGCAAAATAAGCATCCTTCATTGACATGAGGTCGCTGGCTGCTATACTTCTCTTTTGAAGTGCTGACCTTATTGCTTATCGAGTGGCCGAGTCTGTTCTCGAAGTAACCTTTTGCGGCAATTTCTTTTCTCAGTTGCGCCAGGAGGTCCTCAGTTGTTTGGTTTGCGATTGTTTGGCCAGATAGCAGCACAGGTTTTACGACGTACTAGGGAAATTTGGCCAGAATGGTCTCACACCACATTGGATCGCAGGATTTTCGAACGTCGTAGCCAGCAGATATCATTTGGTTGACCAATATCTGTATTTGGTCAAAAACTGTTGAGCTGCTGTCAGCAAGATTGCTAGTTGGTTTTAGGTTTACCAGCCTCTGTACTATCTGGAATCTATTTGTTGGTTGATTGCAGTAATTTTGCTGCAATGTTCGTCTTATCCAGTCGTAGTTCTCCGGAATTAATTTTATTCCCTTGATGGCAGCCTGTGCTCTGCCTCTTAGACTTTCTTTGAGTAAGAGAATTTTTTCCATATCGTCTAGATCATTGCTTTTATGTACTAGAGTTTCGAAAACTGCCCAGTACTCTGGGAACTCCTCAACGTTGCCATGGAATTTGGGCTACATACATATATACAGTAGGCGTCAATGGCGGTGACCCGTCTGCGGCCTCGAACAGAACGCGGCGCGACCGCGCCGCTCGAGCGAGAATCTTCTCCGGGACATCAAATTATGGGGTTTTCTTGATAGTCAGTTAGTTTTCTTATTAATTATCATCAAATATGATGAACAACCACCAAGAAAACCCAGATAAGCCACTGCGGCGACGATTCTAGCGTGAGCGGCGCGGTCGCGCCGCGTTCTGTTCGAGGCCGCAGACGGGTCACCGCCATTGACGCCTACTGTATATATGTATGTAGCCCAAATTCCATGGCAACGTTGAGGAGTTCCCAGAGTACTGGGCAGTTTTCGAAACTCTAGTACATAAAAGCAATGATCTAGACGATATGGAAAAAATTCTCTTACTCAAAGAAAGTCTAAGAGGCAGAGCACAGGCTGCCATCAAGGGAATAAAATTAATTCCGGAGAACTACGACTGGATAAGACGAACATTGCAGCAAAATTACTGCAATCAACCAACAAATAGATTCCAGATAGTACAGAGGCTGGTAAACCTAAAACCAACTAGCAATCTTGCTGACAGCAGCTCAACAGTTTTTGACCAAATACAGATATTGGTCAACCAAATGATATCTGCTGGCTACGACGTTCGAAAATCCTGCGATCCAATGTGGTGTGAGACCATTCTGGCCAAATTTCCCTAGTACGTCGTAAAACCTGTGCTGCTATCTGGCCAAACAATCGCAAACCAAACAACTGAGGACCTCCTGGCGCAACTGAGAAAAGAAATTGCCGCAAAAGGTTACTTCGAGAACAGACTCGGCCACTCGATAAGCAATAAGGTCAGCACTTCAAAAGAGAAGTATAGCAGCCAGCGACCTCATGTCAATGAAGGATGCTTATTTTGCCACAAGGACAATCATGCATCAATGACATGCAGAACAGTAACAGATTACGATATTCGCCGCAAAACATTGACAGACCAAAATATTAGGTTGAAATGTCTGGGCAGATGAGGACGGTGGGTATTGAACCCTTTCAGAGAATGTCCACGGAATGGACAGCCGGATGACAACAACAAGGTTTTTAGGCCCTGCACTAAG
>JARK01001365.1:452360-463992 GCA_000688135.1 Ancylostoma ceylanicum | reverse complement strand
GGGGGGGGGGGGGGGGGGGGGGTGAGTGGACAGTAAACACTTCCATTCTCTTCAGATATTCCACACTCGCGTGCAGGAAAAGCAATTACAATAAAAAGCTTTTATGATTTTTTTTCGGAGACTTCTAGTGATTACGCACCTAATTATTCCTTTTTCTTGTATTATAAAATCAATCCCAAATCCTGCATGAATAGTTCAATTTCCCTTCAGGTCATGGCACGAGGAACATTCGCTAATATTCGACTAGCTAACAAGCTTGCATCGAAGGTGGGTCCCCAGACGCTACACGTGCCATCTGGTGAGGAAATGGATGTTTACGATGCAGCAACAAAGTACAGCAAAGAAGGCCACCCTGTACGTCACTTAGCCTCATTTCTCTGATATTAGATATTGAATGGGGCTATAGGATATTGTTACCTATACAATTGTTTAAATTCACATTGTTCAAGGTTATTGTTATTGCTGGTAAAGAATACGGCTGCGGATCATCTCGAGATTGGGCTGCTAAGGGGCCGTATCTCCAGGGTGTGAAGGCTGTAAGATTTTTTTTCGCAGACATTCTAGCTAAGCGCTACACCAAGTATTTGTTATATTTTAGGTAATTGCTGAATCATTTGAACGTATTCATCGTTCGAATCTTATTGGTATGGGTGTTGTACCGTTACAGTTTAAAGCAGGACAGAACGCAGAAATTTTAGGACTAACTGGAAAAGAACAATACACGTTAGTTGTCTGTCTGTAATTCTACCCTTGACATTGATGATCTTAATTTGGTATATTTAGCATAACTATTCCTGATGATCTGAAGGTTGGTCAAACGCTGGAAGTTACTCTGTCCACTGGAAAGAAATTCGAGGTAAACTTTTCATCCCGTCGTAAGTGTGAACGGCAAAAAATGCATGGTGGTAGCATTCTGAGTGAGATGCTTTACGTCTGTCTATCCTTTCTCCTCTCTCACCACGTTTAGACGCTAAAAATAAAGAAAGTCTCAAAACACCTGTGGTGCGGAAGTTCGGCTGCGATTATCGAGCCTAGCAGAAGACTTTTTGGGAGATTTCAGAAGAAATTTGAGAGCTATTGAACCCATTGACTACTGCGCCCATTTTCGCGTGTTTCCATAATGTCTCACGTTCTGTTATATTTCTCAGCATATAACATTACCAATGTCCTCAAGTTCTTTTCATGAACACGACGCATATGGATGTTCATTGCAAGCCTGATTGAAAGAACACTTTCAATACGTTCGAATCCTCGGCGTTGCGCTTTGGGTATCGGTGCACTGCAAGACTCCCATTCTTCTTGGTCGTAGTCGTAGTTGTGATGAACTTATGAGTAGCTGGCTGTTTTTGTACACCCGCTAATTGAAATGAACTTGTGAATTATGCAGAAAAGGATGGCACGGGTTTAAAAGTTTGCTAAGATAGGTGATGTGATGAGCGAATAACCCTTGTTAATTGGAGGCGAAGCAAGTCTGTCTCTTTCGAAAGCCATATCATCATTATTCAATTGTTTTATGAACAATAATAAGACGGGTGCTTCTCGTTGGTATTCAATCAAAGTGGCTGAGTTGCGGTGGATAAACACAATATGTAATAATATCTCCGCTTATCACACAACTTTTTATTTAAATTATGGGTGCTCGAATGTTCGAATAATCGACTATTCTAATTCTTCGAATAGTAGAATAATAGAATATTTCAACTTCTCAAGCTATTCGAATTATTGAAATTGGAATTTTTCGAATTAGTCGGATATTCGAATTACGGAAATTTCGAATTATACGAATATTTGTTTGAAATTATTCGTTCGATTACCAATGTGTAGCGGTTTATCATAGAGTAAGAACTTAGAGAGCTTCTAATTTGAGCAAGTTCTTTTTTTGTTTAGGTAGTTTGTCGTTTCGATACCGAAGTTGAGCTCACCTACTACCGCCATGGCGGAATCCTTCAGTATATGGTCAGGAAGCTCATCCAATAAAATGTCTAGCTTTGGACTTTTTCATTGTTCTTAGCTATACAGGGAATTAACTTATGGTGAACTAACATGCTAAGGAATTGTGATGTGTTGTATTTCCAGTGTACGTTTTATCAAATCGCCATTCCGCATTGTCATCTTTTTATTTGTTGAGAGATTCAGCTGTTATCAGAGTTTTAATATATTCAAAAGATGTGATATAATTTGAGATGTTAGTAAAGTTATTGATACAGAGATGAGCTCTTGCACTCCGATAATCGCGTCACAGCACTTTACTAAAATATTAGGTTGGTACAGAAAAAATGGCGGGCGAACTTTTTTTTTTCAAAACCTCATTATTCTATTCAAGCAGTTTATGGCATCCATGTGTTGTTGTGCATAAAAGGTGTCCACTGCAGTTGAAAGTATAGTCAACTCCAAAAGTACGCAGACAAGAGTTGGGACCGCGGCGCGGCTCTCTCGCTGTCTGCTGCACGGATTCAGCGAGGCCTGCAGGGCAGAGACACGGAGGAAAACCGCGCCACGGTCTCAACTCTTGTCTGCGTACTTTTGGAGTTGACTATAACAAAATGGTTATGATAATTACGAAGAAGGTGTTTCTGGCATTAGAGGTCACGATTCTTCATCGCTTCCTGATGAATCCATTGGAAAGGAAGATGATGGAAGCGGTGGAGATAAAAAGAAGATCACCAGAAATTAACAACAAAGAAGAGCAACTAGAAGCATTAAAGCTGATCTCGTAAGAGACCACTGTCCCATTTGCTTCTAAGCGGCCGCTGAGTGAGGCGCTCTCCTCCTACGGTCTCCATGTCCTCTCCTCAGTATTATGTATTTTATTTTTTTCTAGGCTTGGAAATGGCGTTATAACGCCGAAAGCTTGCCAAATAAAACCGCTGTAATATTGGAGTCTCAACGCTGTGCACATACTAAAATTACGATGTGAGGCTTCGGGACGGAAGAATACTGCAATATAACAAAATGATTGAAAATCAAAATACATCGCCTCTTCATTCTTTCGTATGCTGAGAAGTTTCCTGTAATACCACAAGCAGTATGTACAGCCCGAAACACCTTCCTCGTAATTGGCAAGCACGTTGCTACATTTATTTATTTATTTATTTATTTATTTAATACACTGAGACTAACAGTGTGCCAACATAAAACCATATTGTGTTAGTTTCAGCGGAACGTGTGCGAATTTAAAAAAAAAACAGAAACTAATGTCTAATCAAACAGGCTAGGTTAGGTTAGGTGCTTTCAACGAGTGTAAAATGAAACGCGAGCCAGAAATGAAGAGCCCAACTCAGTATGTGAGACCAAACTGTATCATTAGAAGAGAGTGACAAAAATTCACTATCCACACCAGTTGGCCACGTGTCCAGGAGTTTATTTTGCTCCTTGGAGCATGCAGGCACTTCGGCACGCAGGTATGCCGACTGAACCCCTGCGGAACCGGCATGCTGGATAGGTATTCAAGGTAGAGTAAATGATGTCCAAACATGGCCAGTAGCGCAACCAGAGCTAGGACTGGAACGTGGAAGGCTCGGTTCGCTGGTGAAACTTATGCCGAAAGCACCCACCTATTCTTAGACGTGTTAGTAATTAACAGGAAACAGAAGAAAACAACATCAAAACCAAGGAAACAAGTTTCAAAAAAATCTTCATATTCCACAAATCTGACTATCTCTGCATGTCCGGGTTCTGGAAAATGGCCATTTCGTGATAGAACAGAAGGGTAAAAAAGAAAAATACCAAAACAATAATAAGCTCAAACTTCCCTGATTCTTAGCTCCTTGAGAAGATCAATTCTCCTAAGATTATTGCGGAAAGTGGTGACATCTACAGATTTCATAATGTCATTGGGTAACATCTGTAGCCATCTCCCACAACGAAAGAAGAATGAATGAAAAATTGATCCCCTTGCATAGATTTTTGGATGATGAATGCAAAATGTTCCAGATCGGCCACGGCTAGGACGAAAGATCCAGTATTTGCAGGATTTAAGTTTGAAATCGTTATGGAGAATTCGGAAACATGAAACTAAGTCTTTAAATACGCGTCGATAGAGTAGACTTTTTAGCTTAAACTTTTTGAGCCGCTCACTGTAATTGGGGACCACAACTTGATTGCTACCATTAGAATTTAACTTCGCGCATAAAATTCTGGTGAACACTTGTTGAACCTTTTCTATTTTCATTTGGAGTTTCTTGGTGGCGGGGCTCCATACTTGTGAGCAATATTCTAAAACAGGCAAAACGTAGGCTTTGTAAAGTCTCAATAGAACTTTGGTATCGTTCGTGGCAACATTCCTAAAGATTCTAAACAGTGCAACAAAAGCTTTATCCACCATATGACTTATCTGGCTTCTAAACGACAAGTCGGAACTTAAGTTAACTCCTAAATCCTTGACAGAGTCACTTATTTTCAGTCCTACTTCGTTTATTTCGTAAGGTACTGATTCAATCTTACCAATGTGAAGGACTTTTGTTTTTGCTAGGTTCACAGGTAGCTCCCACACATTGGACCATTCCATCAACTTTCAAAGTGAGTGAGTTAGGGCTTCGTGAATTACCATTCTGTCATTTTCATTATATGAGCCATAGATTTTGATATCGTCAGCATACATTTGTACACTAACGGCGGTATGGGTTTTTAGAACGGACGGAAGGTCATGACAGTAGGCAAGAAAAAGTAGGGGCGACAAAACGCCCCCTTGCGGGACACCGCTGGGGCACGGATAACATCTGGAGAAGCTATTTTCAACTTTTACATACATGTGTCGGTTTGATAGATATGAGGATAACCATTTCAGTAGATAATTCTCTACACCAATCTGCTCTAGTCTGTACAAAAGCTTTGAGTGATTAACTCGGTCAAAAGCTTTCGAGAGATCGATGTAAATCACATCTATCGACTTTCCACTGTTCAGAGCCAAATTCAAGTCATAAACGGTGTCAATGAGTTGAGTGGTGGTCGACGCACCATGTGTGAAACCGTGTTGCTCAGGAGGGATCACTCCAAGCCGGGTGAAAGAGGCGAGAAGTCTTTCACGAAGAATTTTCTCAAGGATTTTCACAAGCGAAGGCAAAGTACTGATCGGTCGAAAGTTGATAATTTCATTTGAATTGTTGGTTTTGGGAATAGCCGTAACAATTGCTTCTTTCCACGCTGCAGGAATTTCTCCGAAAAGTAAAGAAGTATCAAACATCATAACAAGTGGTTTAGTTAGAACATCAGCACATTTTCTATAAATAATCTGAGGAATGCCGTCGATCGTAGCTGAACATGACGGCTTCAATGCCTTTAGATGCTTCAGCACTTCCAAATGATCAACCGGAACAATGCGATCAAAAGTAGTCGACAGAAAAAGACTAGATTAGACATTTTCAGCAGAAGGGCTCGTGTGTGTAGAAAATACACTACTGAACTAGTTTCCCAAGGCATCGGCTTTCTCAGAGTCGCACGCTAGAATCTGACCAGTCCCGTCGATCAGGGAAGGTAATTTGCCACTACTCTTCATTTTACCGCGAATATAGGAGAAGAAAAGTCGACGATTAGAACTTCTTGCCAGAGCATGTTCTCGGCTTGCAAGAAACTTTTTAATATGGCGGTCAGTATCTGTGCATACCTTTTTGAACAGTGGATGGGACAAAGGATTAGCTAGACTATGGAAAAGCCTTGTTTTTTGAGATAGTAGGTTGCGAATGTGGGAAGGATATAGATACTCAGAAGTTTTTGGACAGCAAAATGGGACATAATTGGATAGACCCGCATAAACGGCTCGACAGAATCTTTCATACATGTCATCAACAGAGGTGTAACCTTGGAAAAGTTTCCACCAATCGATACGCGAAAGGTAAAAATTTAGGCCGCTAAAATCAGCAGAGTAAAAATCAGGTAGGGGAAGTGGTTGAACTGTGGAAAGTGGAGCACTTAGTTTGAAGGAAATCATGTTGTGATCCGATGAAGCAAAAGGAGGAAGGATTTCGACATGACTCACAATCGATTGCGTTGCCAGGATGAGATCTAAAATACTTTCACCTCGGGTGGGTTTACTGACATACTGGGATAATCCAAACGCTTTGAAAAAATCCATAAATTTGACAGCATTATGGTTTTTTGTAACGTGATTAACTCTGGAAAGATCAACATTGAAATCACCGAGAAGAACCAAATTCTTTTGGGAAGAGCATAAAACAGTAAGAGCATCTATGAAAAGATCGTCGTCGCCCGTCAAAGAATTTGGAGGTCTATAGACAATCACGAAGCGCACTCTCTGGAGTTCGCTCGCCATACTGGCATCGAGACATAAAATATTAGCTTTTGAGGGGAGCGAGTATTCAATTTTGTGCAATGTGAATGATTCGTTAGCAATACAACAAATCCCTCCACCTTTGCGACTTGCGCGATCACAACGAAAAACAACATAAGGTAAGCTTGATACTAATTCGGAATCAGAGATTTTGGACGAGAGCCACGTTTCCGTGGCAAAGACGAAATCTGGCTTGACCGAGGAGATTAGATAGTGCAGATGATGAATTTTATTTACCAGGCTACGGCAATTGAAATAAAGACATATTAGGTCCGTTGCCCTGAAGGAACAACCCTGGAGTTTACCGAACTGCTGACGGTACGGCAAGTCCTGAATCCGTTTCAACTCACCCTTGTAGACGACCCATACACGCTCGTTCGCACTCTTATTTCGATCCTTAGCTTCTTGTCTCAGATCATAATCGAGCTTCCTTTCATCAGGCGTCATACTCTTTCTCACGAAAACGCTGGAGTACGACGAGGTGCGGAGTCGGTGCGCATTCCTAAGGGCTGTCGCCCAGTATGACCTCGATGGCAATATTAGTTTGACCAAACGTGGCCGGCCTCCATTTACTCTTCCCATCCTAAATACTTCACTTGGTTTGCAATCAACTTCGAGAACATCCAGTATATCGGTAACTCTCTTCTCGAGCTCAGCCTGCTTTTCAGAAGCTCTCAACTCCTCAGAAGGCTCAGGGAGCCCTGAGAGTACGATGCTTCTGGAACGCTTCTCGATGGCGCAGTTGCAGCAGCCCTGTTTAGGGTACTTCTCCACAAGTGCTTGCACTAGCTGTTCAATGACGGGGTCCTTGTTCCGAGTAAATATGCAGTTAGCATTTCATTGACGTCTCCGTCAATAAGCAGAGATTGATCTGTATTCGACGAATCTCCGTTATTGGTAACTCCATTAGTAACTGTTGACTTCCTTTTGTTAGCGGCACCGCGAGTTAGCTGGGGCATCTTTTTTCCACGATGACCAAACAGTGACCACAAGAAATCGATGGGGTGCAGCACTGCGATACAGGGACCGCCACTCAAGTTTTACCTGCGCTAAAATAAGAGAAAGCTACCTAAAAGTGAGGAAAAACCGATAGTATAAGCTCAAGCAGTAAGTTGTAAGGATATGCTACCCTCAAACCAAATTTGATATATGAAGGCAACAAAAATGAGTGGAAAAGAAAGTGATCCAATACCGATGGCAGAGAACGATGAAAACACAGCCGCCCAACACGAGGCCAGCAAAAAAAAGGCATGTTCCACATTCTAGGTCAGGTGCAACGGCCTCGTTGTTGAGGAAACCTGGATGAGCGCGATTTGGAATATTTCCTTTGTTATTTCAAGAATTTTCGCTAGGTGTTCATTCCAAGCTGGTTTTCGGTAACTACATCAATAACATTACGCACTGCTGGTATTTGCTCAGAAGAGACGCGAACGCTCTGTTAACAGAAAGAAAACGCAGGTGTTTGTCAATCAAAGAAAAAAGGTCTCTATGGTAATTGGTGTGGGTAGCGGTGAATCCTATCTTCTTAAGCCCTTCTCTTCCTTTTCTTAAGGGCAGAGCCTTACCTCATTCTCGATTCGGGGATACTAACTACTACTAAAAGTTGGACCTACTCCGAGTTCACCAATGTGTAAGACTTCCAGTAAAACTGTCAAGAAACCCGTTCTCGAGGGGACAGTTCACTTCGGCGCGGACGAGTCCTTGCCAAGAAAACTGCATATCTTGCCATGTAGGTTGACTGATTTTGAGCAACATGACGACTTCCAAAAATTTTAAATAGCAACTGAGGGTCCAAGTACCACTGAGGGGTCCGTGAAATTAGACTCGGCCAATGACGAAGCCGTAGTAGTAAATAGTAAATCGTAAATATGCACATACCTGATCCAGATATAATGCTGCACTGAGAATCACCACAAAACCGCTTTTTCGAATTTCACAGAAATCGGGTTTTGATTTTGACAAGAGTTATTGAGGCAAACATTGTAGAACTGCGCCTAGTGCACAACTGAGAGCACTCGTAAAAATGCGATTTCTGGGCAGATTCTTTTCAAGAATTTAAGTTGCTTAAGATTCTTTGAAATGGTAGAGACTCAAATGGGAATGGATACAATTGATTCCTCTCAGAGTTATGGTGCTGTTAGACAGACGAGTCGAGCCTAGGTTTATTCGCCACACACAATGAATGAACCATACTCGAATGTTTTCCTTGTATAGAGTTTCTTGGGACACAAAGTACATTTTGGAAAACACAATCATGATTCTGGAAAAACAGCACGGATCAAAGTCCATGTCTAACAGGTGCAAAAAATACTTCTAATTACCTACATACCATAGGACTGGTACTGCGCGGAACTTGCTGAGATTCTGCGCAAAGGATCCCCTTTAAGCCAGGAAGCATGTCGTGAACGAAACTGGTACGACTGGATTCCGATCCTAGATATTTTTCCAAGATCGTCTGGAACAGGTGGTGAACGCGACTTCTACCATCAAAAACCACGTCCTACACTGGTTCAACGATTTTTATTTATTTATTTTCCCTCAAAACTAATGATTTTCAATTGTATTCACACATTTAGATTCATGAGTGTTCATCTATAGTAGAGGGCTGGTTACTTTCTTTCAAAGTGACATCACTGCTCTACCATCAAACGAAAATCTCACCAAACATATCCTGCGAATTGAGAGCACAAAACCAGCGTTTTCCGTACAAACTTTTTTACTACGTTTGTTTAAAAAGGCTCCACACGTTTTCGCTTAATAAAAAGGACTTCGTAACTTTTCTGCTGAAACCAGGTTTGTGTGAACTTTGAAAGCAACAGAAGGTTCTCAGTGGTTTGCGACTACTAGGTAACGGTGGACTGATTTACAGTCCATTCAGACCTTTGAGACCTTGGTTAGGGATACGGTTGATTGCAATCGATATCCATCATACGTGATGGTTCGCAACCTCATCACTTACCTTCATTCTGTGAATGCACTACAAGTTTCAGATTTCCAAATGGAGTATGATGGCGTCTAACTTCGTTGCTCGTTGTTTCTTCTACCAGAAAAGTATAGTGTTATCAAGTCTACATCTTACTTTACACTTCTCCGAATTCTCTCAGTCTACTGCTGCTGGCATGACGGCACGTGCACAGCACTTTTTATAAGTATTGAGCGAGTGAACTGACGTCAGCGGCGCGCCCGTTTCGTTTTTTGTAAGTATTGAACGAATGAATTCACGGAAAATGGAGCGCTCCTTCTGCTTGGCGCTGCTTCACATTCCGCTCATGGTGCTGTTGCTGTGCTTTATTTTGCTGTCATTTTCACCTATTTTCGGCAAGAGAAGTCTCCTCATGACTATGCCTCTTTCATGGCTGAGATTTCTGCTCTTCTCTTCACGAGCGTCCGGAGATGAGAGTATGTTGGGCTGGTCATTGATTCGAAACGAAACGACGTGCTTGCGGTGAGATGACTCACTCTGGCTGAATTCGATCCAGTTCTTTCTGCTACAAGCCAAAGAAGGCTAAAATATAAAAACATTTGCCCCTAATTTGCCCTCTTCTGCGGGTCACCTTCTAACATAGCACATGCTGCAATTTACAATCCTCACGGCAACTTCCCACATGTTCGCGTCTGCCACCGGAAAATAAGTGCATACGCAGGTTTGATTTAAAACAAGACAACATCGTCTACTTCTTAAGAAGAGCCATCACTCGATATGCTGAATCAGTCAGATAGGAATCCAAAGTATGGGGACTTCCACTTCGTACTTGGAGTAAGCGGCGGAGATGCTGCAGAATCTACTTTACAGTCTACATCTACTTCTACTTTGCTGCATACCCAGTAGCCAAACAAAATCTTCCCTTTACCGCCTAGTTGCAATGATGTTGTACGGTCGCAGAACTGCTGCCAATATTGGAACAGGCCACTATAGTCCCTATAGGGACAAGTTTTGGCTAAAAGAAAGTTGAAGACATCTGCAAAGCATATTGAATACCTCTTAGAATGCATAATCAACGCTGAGCTGCCATTTTTCCCACTCATAGATATCTCCAACCCCTATAGAAGGAACAAATGAATGAGTTATTTATTGCAGACACGCCATTTATCTTTCATCTTCTTTCCGTTGAAATGGAACAGGAGACAGATGAAATTGTTGTTGCAACGCGTGTCGATCATCTCAGAGAAATTTCTGACTGGCATCGCTCACCAGATCTTCCTTTGACGTGACGAAAACGAGGCTCCGCAGTCTCCCACGCCGAGGGTTAGACCGGAGGCCTCCATGCTTTCGCCGACTCACCTGGGTCACCCTTGCCGGAGCGTTACTCCATGTCGCCGCCCCCTGCGTCGGCTATGGACCTCGGGCCAGAGCTTTTTTTTGCCAGGTACGGCCGAATTGCTTGTGTCGTTCACCTTACCCCAAAGTACACATCGTCATAACCCGTTGTTTCCAATGTCATGATCGCTCATTGCGTTACTCGGTTCCTTTGATCTTTAGGATGTGGGGTAATCAATCAAACAAAGGAGCCTTGAAACAGGTCAATACCTCAATATCACTAGCCTGCGATATTGGGTCCAACAGATCCTTAAAACGTCCACTGTAAGAAGCATGCTGACTGCAGATGGAGTACGCCGGTCACTTTGGGCACGTACTAGCCGCAAACAAACAGAGGATGAAGAAGCTGGTGGAGAGTGAATCCGCGGAAAATAAATGTAAACAAATGATCCCTTGGGCGAAACCGAGGGAGTAAAGAGCTAGTAACCAGATAAAGACACGACTCAAGAAATAAACCGTGATACGTGTGGTTCCACAGGGGACCCCATGAAAGCGGGAGTCCGAGGACCATGAGAAGGAATTGCCCACCAGTGCATCTGTCTGCAACCCTTCATTTCCACTCCCTCTTCGCATCCCTTGTGATGCTTGTGGCCGGGCCGCCACGCCTGACCTCGTCGGTGGCCCACCGGGTCCCATCATGGCGCACCGCAAGATCTGGCCACGCCGGTGACCCTCCGGAGCCTTCTCTCCCGGCCTCTACATCTATTCTTCCTTAATCACTGCCAATTCGCTGTTTAGGTGAGAATGAGACGATAAAGTTCTTCTCTCAAAGACTCTGGTTAGGGACTGGTTGCCACTGTACAGAAGAAAATCTGGATAGTTTAACTAACCTTTTTGGAAGTCCGAACCTAACGGGGAAGCTGACGCGCTATCACTTTCGATCAGTTGAGTTGGGCCGCTCACTCGCGGTCCAGGGTAACTCATAACTGCGGCTCAAACCTCACACCACGATCGTGTGTAACAGGTCATGCGAAAAGATCATTCAGGACTACTCGCAGCATCGTGTACGCTTGCCGGAAAGATCAACA
>JARK01001365.1:430755-451940 GCA_000688135.1 Ancylostoma ceylanicum | reverse complement strand
GGCATAAGTTATTGTACAACGTTTGATCTTTTATTTCTCCGCCAGGGATCCATGCATTGCTCCGCTCTTTTCTCTGTGAAGTAGAGAAATGTTCAAAGTATCTTTTGGTTAAGATTCGCTTTTCCGAAAGAATTTTTCTATCGAGCAGTTGACCTCGAAACAAGATTCTGAGAAAAGTGGGTTGTTGTGACAATTTTCCCTGGAAAATCCACAAAATTTTTGAATTGGAGTTCACTGCTCAGATGATATTTGAAGAGCAAGAAGTGCTCTTTCTAGCTATCTCTGGGGTTTCCCAAGAAATCGAAGTCCAAGAAATATACGGACAAAAAGCCGCGGCTACTCCATGCCACCGGTAATGCACAATTTTCACCAAATTTGAGTTCCAGGAGTTTTTCCACTAAAAGACAGAACATCAGCTAGGCTGTTAATGTGATCCGAAAACTAGAGTAAAAAAGCTGCGGAATGGCTCTACAGCCTCATCAGTAAGCCCAGGTATAGGCCAGCTGTGCTCGAAACCTAAGGCTTGGTTCTCTCATCCAAACAACTTTTGGAACAGCCTCGTTCTGTGCTCTTATCAACCCCGACCTGCAGTGGATTTTGCACATACATTTCACAATAGGCTGCAAGAGTACGAGACTATTTTTTATCACACTTGAATCCGTTGTCAAAAACTGTTTTTGTGGCTGATTTTCTCAGGAATTGCGGGGGGCTCAATTGGGCGGCACTCAAAAATCTGAGTTTGAAGTTTCCGCTAGAATTTCTCCGCTATATCCCGAGAATCCAGGGCGTGTTTGTAGTCAGAAAATAGAGGAAATCCAGCTCTATCAAGGGAAACATAGCTTGTCCAAAAACATTGCAACACCGCAGAGTAATAAGCCAGCAAACGATGTACAATAACTTATGCCCCCCTGTATAACCAAGAAAAAATACACAATCGTCCGTCAGACCCCATGGTTTGAATGAGAGGCCTTTCTTGCTTTTCGTCCTCTCCATCCTCCTTTCCTGAGGTCTTCTCTGTCGGTTAATCCTTGCCAACGCTGGCTCCGGTGCAGGTTGTGGGGCGGCACTCGGGGCCGGTTCTTTGCTCCCCGGGCCCGGATTTATCACCATAATTCTAGATACCCTATGTTGTAATCTTCTGCATGACCAGATTGTGTGGATAATAAATGTGGGAGTGAAAATTTGTATGACAAACGCAATTAATATTTTCTACAGTGAAAGAACAAGGGTGCAAAAGAAACGCTTCGCAGGACTCTTTCCTCTACGGAAGGAACATACCAGCCACACTCTGTACGCATAGGTTTCAATCCAAGAACAAGCAAACGTGATGAAGCTGGAAGGAAGTGGAATCGAAAATAATCGTTAATAAATGACCTATCTAGTGAAAGCAAAAGGAGCAAAAAGAGGAGAAGCGCTAACAAATGAGCCTTCGGGCGAGGCCGCTGGATAGAAGAAATAGTACGAAGATAGGCAAACAACTCAAGAAGATATAGCAAAACCTTGCCACGTATGGTTCCACTTGGGACCCCATAGAAGCTGAGCCTCATGGAATGAGGCAAGAGAGGAGCCGACACCATCATCGTTGTTTTCCCTACGCCGTCCGCGGATCCCCGTTCTTTGTTCGGTTCGGTTGGACGCCGGTGGCTAGGCCGAAAGGCCTGGCCTCGCCGGTGTCCCTCCCGGGCCCTTCTCTGTACCGCCAGTAGGTTGAATGTTTAACTTACAGAATCTTCGGTACGTATTTGATGGCTGGTAAATAAGTTACATCACTGTTTTGTTCCTACAGAAGAAAAGAGCTTCCGGGGAGCTTTACCCAGCTCCCTTCTTAGTAAATCGGGCAAAACAAAGCTGAATTCAGAAGGAAACATTCAGAGCCAGGAAATCCCTATCTTTTGCACATTGAGGCAGGGCCGTGAAAGCTCGCGCCCAAGATTATACCGGAACCGAGGCCCGTGTACGGAAGGAACATGCTGGCCACACTCTGCACGCACTGGTTTCAATCCAGGAACAAGCCAGCGTGATGAAGCTGGAAGGAAGTGGAACCGTGGAAAATAAGCGTTAATAAATGACCTATCTAGCGAACGCAGAAGGAGCAAAAAGAGGAGAAGCGTTAATAACTGAGCCTCCGAGTAAAACCGCAGGATAGAAAAACTAGCGAGAAGATTGGCAAACAACTCAAGAACATATAGCAAAACCTTGCTACGTAGTGTTCCGTTTGGGACCCCATAAAAGCTAAGCCCCATGGGATGAAGCGAGTGAGAGGAGCCAGCGTCATCACCGCTGTCTTTCCTCCGCGGTCCGCGGATCTTCTTCCTTCGTCCGGCCTCGCCGGTGTCCTCCCGGGCCTTTCTCTTCTCCTTTATTTT
The DNA here is from genome assembly GCA_000688135.1 of Ancylostoma ceylanicum. Taxonomy (NCBI): domain Eukaryota; kingdom Metazoa; phylum Nematoda; class Chromadorea; order Rhabditida; family Ancylostomatidae; genus Ancylostoma; species Ancylostoma ceylanicum. Next base: position 449,574 of record JARK01001365.1, on the reverse strand, counting down.
AGCAAACTGAATGCATAACTTAGAGTATGTTTGGACCGTATTTTGGATAAATAAGGCTACAATCCTAAAATTCTTAGTAGAGCCCAGCGCATGGTCACCCCCTCCCACTCGCTCTCCATTTTTAGTAGAGATAACTAGTAGGACAAGGAAACGAAGTAATGCCTGAAAAGGAGGGAAGATGAGGACCAGGAGAGAAAACCTCCGATTTTGATCTCATATAGAGCGAGTGTAAAACCCTGGCCAGGTAGTGCTCGCCTCTCCACTGCCTAAAATATATCATTTTCGAGCACTTATAATAGCGCATTCTTAAATCTTAGTTTATAAAGTCAGCCAAACTTATTCGAGACATTTCAGAAATGGAGTCCACTCAATTGCTAGTCCATTTAAACAGGAATGTCGGAAGCCAGCATCCAGTTCCGCCGGCAAACCCCGACAAGAGTTGGGATTACAAGCAGATGCGGAACCTAGCCGTCATGCCGCGAGGAATCGAATTCATTGCTCAATTCAGTCTCGTCTACCGGATCTCCACCTTAATTTGCATCGTCTCCGGAGAGGCGGTAAACGAGATGAGGGCACGGACATTAGCCCATTATACAGATCAAATCTTCAGCATTGCTAATGCCGTTTTTAATGGCTCCTGCGGCCAATGCATAAAAAAGTTCCACAGGGGCTAAATAGATTCCCGCTATGCAGCCGGAACATGCAGATTTCAGCGCAGCAAGTGTGATGACGACAATCATACTATCGAGGAGCATCTGGAGGAGCGATACGGTGCCAAACTCCAGTACCCGATGTCCGCGTTGGTTAACTTATCGAACCCGCACAATGGCTCATTTGTACTACCCTTCGAACAAATTTGGGTCATCGTACCCAAATTACCAGATGCCGTCATCAACCCTTGGACGGTTGTCAGAAACCCGGATAATTATCTCGACGATGACTGGGATTCGTCTCCCCGCCGAACAAACAGGACGGGATACGCTCGCAGGAACCGTCACTGAGAGCGAGGACATCGTTTTTGAAAAGATCATTGTCTTTCACAAGAAATGAGCTATAGTTAATCACTTCAAGAATAAATACTTTTCTCTTATTGAATATAACAGAAGCACGAAAATTTCACTAGATACGAGTCCTCCGGAAACTCTCATAGAACCAATCATCGTTATATGTCGCGAACATTTGTGTCGTATCTAGTACAAGGTGAGAATATCTTGTAGAAAACTCGGTCAATGTGGTCATTCAAAGTTAGCGTAACCTTTCGCAGTCGAAATGCTGATTTCGTTTTCGGAATTTCTGGGCCTACCCTCCATGGCAGGCTATGCCCATCATCGATATACAAATTGCAATCTTGTTGGAGCAGACGGACTCCTGGGGAAAACTACCCTCACTAGACCTCATGTTCTTTCACTTTGGATACTTCGTGGGAAAACTCAAATAGTTAAGTTTTATTTCATGCTTCAAAGTCATCTACACTAAAATCAAAGACTATACAGTGTTAATGAGAATGGGTATGGCTTGTCGTGGAGAGGGGATTCAGGAATGGTGGATAGCCGCCGAGAACTGCATAGTCAGCCTATAATTCATAGAACCATCAAAGGAACCTTATATTAAATTAGGAACCTTATGTTGAATTATTCGACCCAAAGATGAATCGGAACAAATATCTTCTGTGATACTCGCGAATCCGAACACGCTCTCTTTCCGGGATGACCAAATTGACTACGTATTTTCCCTCCTTAATCCTCTTTTCAGATAAACTGCAGTCAGCAAAGCAGAACGAGACAAAGTCACAAAGACGAAAGGGAAAACAACCACAAAAACAGAAACAAATCGCACCATTAGCAGCCAAACAAGTCCAACAAAGCGCATCGCAAGTTCACACAGAGGATGAAGTAAATTCGGATTCACCTCCTTCCTCATCGCCACCATCAAGCATGTCAGAAGGAAATGGAACACCAGAACTACAACACTCCATGGACCAGAACCAAATGTACTTCGCATGTAAAATGATCGACAATAGAATCGAGAAGTTCACAGGAACAGAGCAGAAAACCTTCGAAGAGTTTCTCGAGGAGTATACGGATCTGATCCAGCGCTTCGCCATCCCTCATGAAGTTGCCAAGAATTTCTTACCACTCTATCTTGCAGAAGGAGCGAAATTGAAGTACCAGCAAATCCCGGGCCATGAAAAACTTTCATGGAAGGACCTTGTAAACGAGCTGGCCAAGCGACTCAGGAGCCAGGCACTGCTTAGCAATCTACGAGATGAACTCCACAACCTGAGTCAAGGAAGAGATTCAGTCGGAGAATTTGCAAAGCAGGTCTACTTCAAGACGAAAATGGCATTCCAAGTACAAGGCGATCGCATCATCTCACGCATGGCAATTGACTTCTCCGTCAGAGGCCTTAACCCCGACATCAGGAAGGCCATAAGAAGACTTCCGGTGACAGCGCAGCGCAGACCACCCACACCGTTTCAATCAAAAACAGGGAACAGGTTTAAGGGAAACAACACTGGAAGACAACGGAACTGGAACAACTTCACACTTCGTCTTATTCCCTCTGCAAGCCGAAATCGCGGTGCCTTACCTAGATTCAGGCCATTCGGAAGTAATCAAAGGAGAGTACGCTTCGCCCCGCAACCAACGATCAACTGCAGTTGTAAAAGACCGTAGCGGAACCTTGTAGCCTGTTCATGTAACAATCAGCCTCCGAACCCACAGGCACCATCGACTTCGTTTGCACGTCCCGGAAACTCCTTCCCGGGGACTCATCTTTTATGCTTGGCAGCAATAACCTGCGCTCTTCTTTTTCACCCAGTACAAGCGCAGCTCCAAATCTGTGGCATAAACCCATATACAAACATCTTTTCACTTCCAGAAGCGATTGACTCTACAGCGTCACAAGATGCACCGATGATCCGCACAACTGCGAACCTATTCGCGGAACAATCGAGCCCGCTGCTCATCAACGCTACCAAATGCTACAGGGACGTCATCGTTGTTAAAGGCAGCACCAACGGAAATCCTTGCATCGGAGATTTTCCCGAATTACGGGGTTTTTGGGGACGGTAGAGTCATAGGCAGGAATGAAACTGCGTGAAAGACACGAGAAATGCAAGAAATGAAGGCGTCTTTTCCATGTGTCAAAGGCGCGGACGAGTGTTCCGCCGCGGGGTGTGCGTGCGTCCCGCCACGAAACCCTGTGAATGGTACGTATTTCACGCATTCACTGCGCCAGACCACCCACGGCGATGGCGTTGGCTGGCGCGTCGTTTCGTTGAAAACCCGCCGTGGCCGTGGCCGCGATCCTGGTTTCTCTGCAGGTAGGTCACCGTTCCTTGTGTTCTTCTCACATTTGTGATGTGTTCACTCTCTACTTTACCACCCACGCCTCAGCTCCGAGTCGAGGATTTTGGCTGGTGCTGCCTTTAAAGTAAGCAATTTCCTTCACATACGTACAACTAAGAAAGTTTTACAACGATATCGCGTGTCGATTCCCCATGAACTCTGCAGGACTGCACGCAATACTGGGAAAATACATGAGCACACACTAGTCACACTAACGCCAGGGCTATCGTCGACTAACGAGATCGAGGATGAGAAAGTATTGTTACCATTATGGGGGACAAGGAAATATCTCCGCAGTATCTATTCAGTGGAGACAGGACAAGTTGCTACGTTTGATGGCCAGTCAATTATTAGTTCGCTAGCAGATCTAGAGAACTGTAGCTATCAGATGGATTCTGCCTACTGGAAAACCAGACAATTATCTGGGAGCCTATCGAGATACGACCATTCTGCAAATACGCATTAGCCGGCTCGTATGAAGCACTCGTCACCCTCAGACATGTCGTCCTCCCACATCCGGATCTCGTATTCCAGCTTTCGGACGACTATCTGCTACATGATCAGTTGATGAAACACTGCTCTCTTGAAACACTGCTCATCAAAGAAGAGCCAAGCGAGCAATAAGATACCTCATCGACAAATATGGTCGCAGATCCCGATTTGACCTGATACCACCGGAGCCAGTACCGATAATCAAACGACTATTCGGAATAGAGACGATCGATCAAGTGCCGAACTTCCGCACACGTTCGATCGTGAAGAGAAGAATTCTTGCGGATATGCAGAGATGGAATGTGAGTAACAACGATTTTGCCAGAAGAGCACGTCTCTACAAGATTGGTGATCCACGCATCGTAGTTCTTCGAACCATTCGCTGCGCTGAATACCGCATGAAACAACTCTATCGGTTTCAAAGGCTCGAGGAGCTACGACCACTAAATTATGCGGAAAGGAATATTCGTAGAGACCTCGATCAAGGAATCTCTCCAGTTTTTGATGAACATCTGAATGCGGAATTTGGAAACGTTCCCTACAATAGACCAGGATCGCTCAAACCAGGATGTGACCTACAAGTACCATACTTCGAGAAGAGAACAACATCTACAGCTGCCACTCATGCGACTCCACCGATGACCCGGCTCTCAACAACCTTCCCCACAACTTTTCGGACTATTCTCTTCATAACGTCAACAACAACGACGACGACAACGATCACGTCAACCACTACAAAAACGACATTACGAACGACGACGAGCATGACTGAAACCAGTACATCCCGCCAAGTAACTACGCCACGCCCAGGAGAAACTTCGAGTACGATGATGACTAGACCTGCTATTTCGATCACGAACACTGTGCCTACAACCCGATCCACGACGATCGCGCAGATGACACGAGCTCAGTTCGACCGCCCGTGGATAAGACCAGCACCGTCGGAAGACTATTCGCATCAGATAATACCACCTATCCCCGTATGGATGACGAGTACAAAGAAGACGACGAGTAAAAGGCCAACATCCATCATAGCCCTTGAACAATATCGATCCATGACGACGCCACCTACAATCCGCACGTCGATACCTTCTTCTGCTATCCCATTCGAGTCTACCCCGAGGATAGAGGAGACCGTACTACCACCAACACGACGATACGTGCAACCGTACCACCCCATGGTGTGGCCACCACCAAGGAACACTGATGGATCGAAAACATCTACGGAAACACCATCAACCACCAGATCGAAAAGGATACTTCAAACAACAACGGCGGACCTCCTCAATTTTCCGTCACCATCCCCAAGAACCTCACAACCAACCGAGAATATCTATCCTCACAACAACGCAGTAAGGCGGCACTTTAACAACATCTGCGTACGACACTTCCTAAGTGTACAACGCCTCCACGCTTTGAGCGCAGCCGATCCAACTTGGGCTGCCCGGGTACTAATAGGAAGGACCGATATCGCAGCTGCCCATAGCGCGAGAAAACTTCTTATAACTAGATGCCGTCAGGTCACGCCGACGCACAAATATACGAACCACACCATCAACGGAACGTGCTACGCACTCACACCAGTGATCATTGTTACGGATCTATTGTTCATCGTGCCAGGAACTCGAGACCTTACTCAAACCTCTGCAACGATACCATGCTCACATCTATCGGTCACATGACCAACGATGACGCAGAAGCTACTATCGCCCAACACTATCCTCAACGAACACGCAAGACCATTTATCTTTGATGCACCTCCACTATTCTATCGTATACTCGACTACTTCGTCCCAACAACCAGTGTTCACATAGAAGCAATCCAGCAGGAGCAAAGAAATTTAGCATTGCATCTGCAAAAACGAGTAGTTAAGGACGCGATCTTGAAGATTCGCGATACTAGCTCAGCATTCGGACAGTCACTGCGCTCACTCTACGACTCGACCACAAGGAAGCTAACAGACGGAATGAACGAGACCAAATGGTCTATCATCTCGCTCACTCTATGGATATTTGTACCGACATTCATCAACCTGGCCTGCATCACCTTTTGCGTAAAAGTAAAGGATAAAGTGGTCGGCGTTGATCAATCCCGTCACGTGGGATGCGCCACGCATTCGACTTCATCTGAGCATCGTAGAAGCGTTGAGTGCGTATGCGCCCTGTACAGAGAATTGCGGAGGGCATCTGATGAGCCAAGTCAATGCTTCATCCTCCCAGACTCCTCTGGTACCAATTCACCGACCCCGGAGGGATGAATGGCTTGGTTGGCCACGGGCGCGATCGAAACATCGACCGTGTGCGTGCGCAGCGAGCCTCTTACCACTGCGCCACACGCGCCCGCACTTTTTGCGTAATCTACGTCAAACTCTACAGCGCCAAAACAACAGCGACCACCGCAGCATCTGCACTCTTCAACATCGCACAAGTTTTTGCCCGAGACGCAAGAGAGGTAGACACAGGCGGGCTATATACACACTCTCAACTGAGATGGAAGACCTCGACGGGAACGAACGACCCTTTATTCCACGTGTCTATGCGATCTACTCTGAGATACTTCAACTCCCATACATGAAAGTCATCATCGGAGATAACATCATAACAGCACTCCTGGATAGCGAAGCGACTATATCGTACATGAGAGCTCCCACGCTGACATCACTCCACACCTATAGCTCCACGGTATCGCGTAGATGACAGCGAAAACCGCAAACGGCATCACCATACAACTGTCAGGTCCAATTAAGTTACCGATCCAAATAGGAACCCACACCATCATGCACTATTTCCACACCGCAGTCGATCACGTACGCCCTGCACCATTACTATTGGGCTCTGATTCCATCCACGCCCTCAATGAGACAGGACTCAGCTTATCGATGAACCTGCATAATCGACGATTAACGATCGGAGCGGACACGCTACCACTTGTCCAGCTCAATTACATCAATCTTTCACCAATCACAACGTACGACATTCGCATCACTGAAAATGTCACGCTGTCAAGAAGTGTAGCGAAACATGTCCTAAGCTGGAATACAGTCACTTGTCTGCCGTGCGCGACTTCACTTGTGGCTACAAGTTTTCTTTCCAACATCAACATCTTTTATACACTATGTACATGACAAGAATGACAACAAAACGGAGATTAACTTACGATAAAGCCTCGAACACAAACAAAACAAGCCATACTTCAATGAAACTTATTTCACACATACTAAAATCTGATCACTTTCGTAGACTTCGTCGACAGGTTCAGCGAAAAACGGCTGATATTTCCGAAGTCATGTCTGTGGCCAACGAGGAAGAGAAATGCCTTTCTACGCTTATTAGAGAAATTGAGAACGAACTGCAAAAGGTAGAAAAGAACGTGTACGAAGCAACGAATTGCAAAAGACAGAAAAGAACGTCTACGACGCAAAAGTTCACGACAAGACGGAACTCTTCAAGAGAGTGGCATATACAATACAAAATAGGCCGCAAGAGCAACAGCAGGACATTCACGCACTGACATTACAAGTTCGAGAACTGGAATCCAAAGCACATGCGAAGGGAACGGACAACGAAAAAAGGACCAACACGATGGAAAACACCACGGCATCAAAACGGATGCAACTAACTGGCATACAAGTACAAGTAGAATGCGAAACACGACGTGTGCAACAAGTCTATAGCGGCTGTGACAAGAAGTATGAGCAACATCATGGTGGACAAGAAGAATGCTCTGATTATGAACGCAGAACTGAAGAATGTCGCTTGCGACAAGTTTCTCCCAAGCACCAACAAATGTATTACGACTACTACCATGATGCAGCTCACTACAATCATGAGAGTCGGAGGAAAAACACGGAAGAATCGATGTTCGATCCGGATTACTTCGAGCAAATGATTGACGAAGTGAAAACATATAGCGAAGACGAGTCGATGAACGAAGACACGATCTCGTCATAGAAAACATTTCGAGCGATGAGGGCGATGCGCGCAACAACAACGAAGAGAAAAACGACGAAAATGGAGACGCAGAAGATTACGCGAAGATCTACTGCAGATGGAACATGTCTTTCGGAATTTTCCATTTCGGAAAATAGAAGAATCCTCGCGAGGCGTTGAAAGCTGGGTAAAATGCGTCTTTTATAGAAGAGTCGGGCAGCATTATTTCAATTCTTGCACAGAAGTGACAGACGGCGACGAACGGTACAATGTTGTAAGCTATGGAGGACTCTACAAGCATTGTCTTGACCAATGCCTACCTGATAAGTGCAAGTTCAAACCGAGACGGTGCTGGCACTACGAAAGAATTCGAGGCACCAAAGCTGAGGATTTAATGCCGGACGATGGAGGCCACCATCGCGCCCTTTGCAATGTGCCGAACGCAAGGAACACGCTACGACGCATCAGGAGGCAGCTGAACGGAAGAAGATCTAGGGTGGGCGGGAGTGTCGACAAGTCGACGATATCAAGCATTTAGATACAGTCAATATTTTGTTTTAGCTTTTTTATGCCTTAATTTATCGGTTGTTGTGTGTTGCATGTTATCTTGTTTTGCCAATCAAACTTTATGACTCATGAGTGATGTGTATATAAGCATGTATCCCCCGCCATAGGGGCGCTTGAACGGTTGAAATGAACCTCTGCGGACAAGTGTGCTGAACAAGTTGATACAAGCCCCACGTGGCTGGGAAATCCACAAGTGAACCCACCACAAGTTGCCACAAGGAGAACTAACAACATCATACCCGCAATGATCGAAGGTCTGGTGCACACGACATGCAACGCATTCCTGGTTGAAGATAATCTACGACGAATGGATGACTTGTATGTAGTTGGAAGAGCGTTAGTTTCACTTACTGCGGAAGGCAAATGCTTTATCAACGTGCTGAAGCCATCACAAAAGGATATTGTTCTGCCGGACAAGCTAAAGATTGTCGTGGCTTATCCCGCATGTCCCTCAGAAGCACAGGTGCATGCATTGCACGCACCAAATCCAACAGTGGAATATCCCACCACAAACATCTCAATCTGCCCAGGCATGCATCAAAACGACATCACGATGCAGGTAGCACCAAACCAACGCCAAAAAAATTCATTCGTGAACTATAATACAAACAGAAACAACAACTGCTCGACATTATTCGGTTCCATGTCGGAGCGCTCGTAGGACCAGATGGACATCTTGGAAACTATAGAGGACCAATCGATCTGATCGAGAATGCACAATTACCAACGGGGAATATCTAACGAGTCCCTCTTGAGAAACGTCAGGAGATAGAAAGGCAAATAACCCAGATGCTCAAAGATGGGATAATTCGCGAATCAACATCAGCATTCTGAGCACCCATCGTTCTCGTCAAAAATAGGGAAGCCAACACATGGCGTTTTACGAGTTCCGTGGATTGTACGCCATAACTAAGCCACAACAATCTATCCTCCCAAACACTCAAAATCTCTGCGCAAACCACTGCGTTTACACATCTCTGGATTTCCAGCAAAGATTTCACCAAATCCCCCTAAAAGAAGTTCGAATACATCAGAATGCCTTTGGATCTCAAAGGAGCACCTGCAACATTTCAAAGGATTATGGACGTCTTCCGGAAATACGTACGTGCGAAAGTATTTATCTAAATTGATGACCTTATCATCACGTCAGCAACACCAGATAAACACTTGGAAGATGTCGACGAAGTCCTTGGCAAAATAGAATTCATCGGGATGAAAATAAAGGAAACTGAATGTGAATTCGAAAAAGATGAAACCGGATTTGTCTTTTCCAAAGATGGCATATCGATGATTACCCCACTCATAAGAATGTAACAGAAGTTGAGTTTGCAGGTATCCTCAAAAAGGAACAGCAAAACCTGGTTCGCGTCATCGCGTACGCAAGCCGAACATTGAATAAGCATGAAGCACGCTATCCAGCAATCGAACTTGGGGCACTTGGACTCGTATGCGCGGTTCAAAAGTTTTGACCGTATATCGATGCAGCCAAAGGCACCGTCATCTATGTATTGGAGACATGCTACATATCACCTTGATCACCTTGACTCCCGTTGATCGTCGGGTATACCGAGCGGGCGCCAGCAATCCTTCCATTTGTCCCTCTCACGTGNAATCGAACTGCACAAAATGTTCTGTGAATGAGTTCTCCCCCAATGCATCTGCAGAACGTCACGCGCAATTGAGTCTGCTCATTTTTGCCTTATCCGCACCGTTATCCGGTGCCAGATGCCCGGATAACGGTGCGGATAACGGATAAGGAAAAACACCCGGATAACGGTAAAACGGACAACCGGACACGGATAATCCGCTCATCCCTGGTATACATCACGCCACGAAAAGCGATACTGATGAAGTATCCTTCCCTTGTGAGTGAGAGGAGTTCAAAAATCCGACACCTGTTTTACAACCACCCAATACTCGCATACGAGGCTTTGGCAAATGTGCTAACGGTGGAACCACTTTCGTCAATACCGTACGCCGCAGACTCATTTCGGATTTGAATTTAAAATACAAATTGATTGCTAAAGGGATGGGCCTCAAATTGGCAGATCTCTTTGAAATGTCGCTCGCTAATATCGGAACAAGAGGTCATACCTCTGAACTTCTTCAAGATACGACTAACTCATGTATGTATAAGAATTCGTTGCTCGGGGAGTCCACTCGTTGTGAAACAGTTTAGATGTGGTTTCGTTCAGAAAAGCGTCCTCCTTCCAGCTACACCTGATCCAGCAGCTGCAGTCTTGTCGTCTGATCGAGAGCATCGCCTAACGTGTTTTCGGCTCCCTAGAATTATACTATAGCTTTTCCCTTGTCCCCTCCGTTCGTACTTGCAATGATCACTTCTTTCTGTACCCTGATCGACATTGTATGTAGTAGTTGATTTGATTTGATTTATTCAGTCAATTGCGAAGAATAGCTAGGGGAGTAAAAAAAAATAACACAAAACACCTATTGACTTTATACTTCATGCGTGTTTCTCTTCCCGAAATGCGTCGCTTAAAATAACCCTGTTAGCAAAATTACCAGCGAGCCTACGGGCGGAGGCTAGCTGGTGATCCCCATTTAGTGAAAGAATACGACACATATGGGAGAGAGAAACGAAGAGAAAGTGGGAGCGGAACACACACAATAAGGAGTAGAGAAAACTATACGTGATCAGTACATGGAAGTGTCCAGGTATAGAGTGGGAACAGGATAACGGTCGAGCTAAGAAAAATAAGTAAGGCAGAATACATGGATCTATGACCTGCTACGACGTAAGGATGCGGTGGTTAGTAATTTTGGCGATGACGAAACTGGAGTTGGGGGTAGGTTTGCTGCTAGTAGGCTGGAGACAGTACGATGGCTGTAAAAGAAGAGTGAAGACGATAAAGTAATTCAAAAGTCAGTAATAGCCCTTCTTTCTAAGAAATCTTTCCACTGCTGTGTTGAAGGCAGATGAGGACGACGATCGGATAACTTCTTCCGGAAGCTCGTTCCACAGCCTGACGACACGGATAATGAAAGATTATCTGAACTTTTGGGTACGCACCCTTTCCGAACTGAGTCTAAATGGATGACCTCGAGTAAAATTGTTGAAGTTTGACAGAGTGAATATTTCACGGTAATCGAAATCGATGTTTCCGGCAAAGCTATTGTAAAGTGAATTTAGATCATATATCGTCCTTCGCAGAGCCAATGTGCTCGCATTCAACAGAGTCAACCTTCTCCTATACGGCACATGAAATAACCCAGATCTTGCCAAAATTCGCGCTGTGAATCTCCTTTGGACATTTTCTAACTCGTCAATCAGAAACTGTCTAGATGGTGACCATAGTGGTGTGCAGTATTCGAGGATTGGCCTGACATAGGTTGAGAAGAGTAGAAACAAGGTTTTTGGGTTACGAGTTGAGAATGCCCTCAAAATGTAGTTTGATTTAGATGTGGCGTTTTTTGAAACACACTGTATATATTCGTCAAAATCCAAGGAGTCAGTGTAGAGTATTCCCAGGTCACGAACTTGGTGAGATAGCTTCAGTTCATAACTGCCTATGTGGTATTTTGGCGCAACCGGTTGGCGAGACCCATTAATGACCATGAAAGTTGTTTTATCATAGGAGATATTCAACCCCCATCTTAAAGACCAGTCAGCCACAGCGTCAAGAGCTAACTGCAAAGATTGTGTGGAGTTGTATGCAAACAATTTAGAATCATCCGCATATATATGGAGCAGCCAATATCATTGGGAAGGCATCGCTGAAGGTCATTAACATATAAAAGAAACATAAGAGGACCAAGACAAGTCCCCTGAGGGACTCCAGAAGGAGTGGGGTATACGTTGGAGCGAGCGCTATTGAAAAATACTTGCTGCTTTCGGTTGCTTAGGAAGGATTTGATAAATGTCAGTAGACTCCCAGAAATGCCGAAAGCACCGAGTTTCCTGAAGAGCAGTTCTAGTGGAATTGAGTCGAAGGCTTTACGGAAGTCTGTTGTTGTCAGCTGGTTAACCATTGGTGTACATAGTTGGGCCCGTTTGAAGAATTTTTTGATTTCCTCCAGCAAGTTCGTTGGCTCCATACATCTGAGGAAATCCGGTTTTCGAGAGGTCAGCAATTCTCTAACCATTTGTTTCAAGATTAATCGAATGTTTTACTATCCCATTTTAGAGCGGTACCTTCACTTTTCTGATTTATGACATGAACAAATAAAACAATATACGATCGTTTTTCTTTCTCATAACGAGCCATTTTAATCGATCAAGTCCTCATAATTTTGGTAACAGGTGGACGGAGAGAAAAGATTGCTACCACACGGGAAGTTGGATCGCGAACGAAGGCACCTACTTCTACGATTTTTCAGATAAGGAGTGGAAGCCACTATACTACATGCCTCATCTAGGCCAAATTTTCACCTGACATGATTCAAATAAACATGTTTCTCAAGGTGCTTCCGTTTAAATCATTTGTGAGAAGAGGATATTCTAAACCAGAAAGGATAATTCAATTTCTACGTCTGATGATCGACATGTAGGATGCTTACTTAAATTTGATACGAACTAATTTGCAAACTTAATTTGCAAAATCAGAGTGCAGTATATGGAATTTGATGAGAATAGATGTTCGTCAGCATGTATTATACCACCTATCTCAAAAATCATACTTTTCCCATGCCATGAGCTTAGCGCACGATCAACATTTTACTGCAAGGAAGCGCCTGCGGCAATTTTCGGGCTTGATATTTTAGTTTGTCGCACAATAAATGGCCGCAACCTAGTAATAAAGTTATGAAAGTTCATAACTTCATTATTTCAGAAATTAGATTGGCAACTTTTGAATCTGAAGAGCGAGCCGTGATCCATCTGAATTCTGGAAACACTTTTTTAATTACTCTTATTCGTGGTTTTCGCGGACGACGTCGTGCAATGAGACGAAGCATGTTTTTTTTCATCCATCTTTTAGACTTTTTCTGCGCCCTAATAGGCTGAAAGCCGGTCTTGGTGTTAGCCCTGCATTTGACCGGGTAATCGTTTCGTAAACACACAGAACCTGTGACTAGAAACGCACTTCCAGAAAGGTACGAGCTATCAAGTTTGGAGCCGGGACGAGGATTCTGAAACAGTTCATAAAAGTGTTAGCAAATACGTAGGTTGGGCACAACTAAATCGATGGTTGCTCTGTCTTTCTGGCAACTAAATGTGACGGAAGAACAGACAAAGTGGATTTTGAATAAAAGCGTTGCAGACGGTGCTTAACTTGCGACACTTTACTTCAATCCCTCTAATAACACTGTTGCGAGATTTTACAGAAAAAAGAGCCACTTTTCATAGTAATGAGTGAGCATTGCTTAATAAAATGAAGTTTTGTCTTGCTTGTATCGCAGAGGGAGGTCCGGAGGTATTCAACGACACCTCAGAAAAAGGTAACTGTTTGTGGTAGATGAAGTGCTGCTCGAGGTGTTCGACAAAAGCTAGACCAGGTCAAAAGCAGAATTCACTAAACCTCTGTTCCAAGCTTCGGTAGAATATGTCCCAGTTTATGTGAGCTGAGAAAAATGCCCGCCTACTGGCAGAGAGGACAAATTCACGCAGGTTCACATCCAACCGAAAAAAAATTTCTCCGAGGTAGTGGTTGGATCTCTTCTTATAACATTGCGTTGGCCAGATCTTTGCCCAATACATACATATTTCTTTCAAACATGCAACGAAGACTTTTCTCTTCAAGAAAATCCATGTGAACCAGTGTGTACCGAAAATTGACCCTTCGCATCTTGTTGACTGCAGTGATTTAAGCTTTTTTCTTTCCATAGATTCCGCAGCAAAAATCTGCTAGAAATGCTGTTCAAAATACTTTTCTTTCCAAGGCAAATTCAAAAATTCTCCGAAAGCTATCGCCACAGGCATTAAAGGCAAGGTCCGGACAGAAATTCGTCTCCTGGGCGTTTATTGAATTCGTCGCCCACAGCGACCCCTTGGACGAAAACAATAGAAAAAAACCCTGAAAAAGTCTCACAACGGGCGGTTCCCATCAGCCAATTTTGGTATGGCGGTTGCATGGTTGCATAGTACGTGCTTTCAAAAAAACGCTATACGGCTCGCAAACATGTTGTCTACTGTGACCTCGTAGCAGAAAAAAACATTTTCGAGGGACTGCACATAGTCCGTTTGATGAAGATGGTCTCAGGAAGTGTTCGTTAAGGTGTCTATATCCATCCCTGTCCCTTGTCTATATTCATCCATCCTTGTTCATTATGCACGCGAGCACCCTTTGTGAACTGGAGCAGGTATTCCTACAGTTATCGTAAACCTCCAACATTTGGTCTCATATCCTGCGATAGAGCATACGTCGAGCTCTCAAACTTGAAATACAAGCTACACACATTGTTTGGACTCCAACAAACAAAAAACCTGGATGGGCAAGATTTTGACCGGACCTTGCCTTTAACATTCTCAAGATGAAGAAAGATTACCTGCATTCTGGCGTTTTATCAGGATGAGTTGTAGCATGAATTCTGTTTGAAGGCGATACATTCGGCGAGGTTTGTTCGGCAACCTCGCAGACGAGCTTGCCAACTAGCCAGGTAAACGAAGTTCGTCAAATGTATTGCCAAACAAGAAGTTCCGCCAAATGTATCGTCCCGCGAACCTCCCTTTTTGCATAGCCAAGCAAAACTTGAACGCGCAAAAATTTCGACAACACCGGGAACTGTACGACATTCTGACATTAGGAGAATGCTCTCTCACCAACTGCGCCATATGAGTCGAAACCGATGTTGGTTGAACCTTCAACTAACAATAAGAATGAAATGAACATGTTATGTCGCATAATGTATCGCCAGCAGATTCTCTTGCCTTTTGTACTGCCAAAAAGAGCCATTACTCATTCTCTGTAAAATGTACTGCTCAGAACCCCTGGAACAACTTGCAAACAAGGACTTATCAAAAACAACTTGCAAACTAGTATAACGTCATCACCACTCTGGAAAAGTAGTTGCCGAGAAGTTTTCCGTTTTGCAACTACATATTTTACTAGGTAATCGCGAAACAACTATTGGGTTGGGGAACAACTTCGTGCGGTTTTTCATGAGGACAGAAACCTCTATTTTACAAAAGCACTACCAATCGCACTAAGTAGTTTTGTAGCTCTTTTTCTCCTCTATTAACACTATTAGAGATAGGTCTGTTTCTCAGCTACAAGCCTACGAAAAATTGTGTTGTTTGAGGCCACCCGAATTGGAGCCCGCCACCGAAACTTTTATCAAACTTCATGAAATGCATTGTGACCTTGATAAATTATGTGGTGGATGACTTCTCCAGACCGGTAGAGTAGGCGATAGTAGAAGTCCCCACATCCGAGTTGTTTGGTAGTCGCTTTGGTCGAATTTTACGCAGAAAGGTCAAACATGCCCTATCTGAACGATCACTCCACCTTGAGCATTTGAGGGTTTCGCACGGAATGCGTTAGATAAATCTCCGTCACTCACTTCATTTACATCTCTATAAGCTCCGCTTCAGATATGTTAGTGAATAAGGTCTGCACTACTGAATAGGTAGAACTAGACATGTTGAGATTCGTCCATCAAATATCTTGAAGGAATCTTGTGAAATCATACCTGCGTGCCTAGGGGATAAAAATATGGTCTAATCTGAAGGCTTCATCAAGGGTATACTGACCAGAAAAGAAGTCACTTGGCAAACTAGCTGTTATGCACGGTATTTATTGCTCCAATAAACATATCCACAACATGGCCACAACTATCCACAACATGTGAACTCGTTCAACAATCACTGATTGGGGCTCAAAAATACCAATAATTAGCGAGCCAATAATTAGCGCGCATCCTGTATTTGTAGGTATCTCTAAATGGTCTTACAGGGCTCGAACATATCTGTAAGTACCTGTAGAAAGTCATATAAAACTCGAGCTCTGCATTTTCGGAGGTTTCGTCCAAATGTTTTCCTACTTGTGACGAATAATGTACGGGAACAAGAACGATTTCAGCGCAGTTTTTTGTCATGCGAGGTTGGAGGAACGATAAGAAGTTCTGACCATATCTGACCTTCCAAGATTGTTGCTTCCTTCTTCTGTATATATAAAAACTAGATGGTATGCCCGGCTTCGCTCCGGTGTTTAATTTCTCCCGGCAGTTTGACGCTGACGACAACTGTTAAACCTAACAACCCATTCATAGTGCTCATCATTTTCATGATCACCCCAGAAATCCTTTTTCATTCACCTCTCTCAGAAAGTAGGAAAAATATTTTGTTGGTAAATTCTTCTTTAAACCATATTCACGTTCAACATGTTGGAGAACCCCAGTGGACGTGTTTTTACCTACCACTAAGTAAAGGCAGAAAAATCGACAAAATCGATAATTGTATACTCTCCAGGGATGTGGTTGTCGTATCCGAGTTTGGCGCATCGAAGAACCCCCGTGGTCATGTCTTCACCGTCCCGTGGGCAAAAATTGTCCTTTGTGCAAAACGGTTGTCATATTCGTGTTCAGCGTATTGGATAACCCCAGTAGACATGTCCTCTCCGGCCCGTGTGCAAAAATTGCGAGAAATCAATAAAATCGATAAATCAATACTTGGTACAAAATGGCTGTCATATTCGTGTTCATCGTATTGGATAACGCCAGTAGACATGTTCTCGACGACCCGTGGGCGAAAATTGCGGAAAATCAATAAAATCGATAAATCTACAGGTCAATCGATAACCCAAAGTTGCCTAAAACCTTCTCCGGTCCGAGATGCATATGTGTGCAAAGTTTGGTCCCGATCGGTTAACTCTCCGCGATTTCTATAACTCAGAGAATCGCGCAGCTCTATCCTCCGACAGTTGAGTCCGCCACACCCACAGTTGAGTCCGCCACACCCACATTCACACAGTGTGTGTGTACACACACTGTGTGTGTGTACACACACTGTGTGTGTACACCAGGGATGAGCGGAAGTGAAATTTGAAATTTCGGAAGTCGGAACTCGGAAGTCGGAAGCGCCAAAAATCACCGGAATATCGGAAGTACCGGAAGTCGGAAGTCGGAAGTACAGAGGGTACAAGTACACATCTACACACTACATGTGTATGTGTGTATACGCATATGTATGCACAGAGAAGTATGCAGCTGTTAACATACTGAAGTTCTTCTGAAACGTTTTTTCTAATAATGTTGGGAAGTTTTGGAACTGTAGGGAGCTACGTATGTCAATTTAGACAATGAAAAATAAATCAAAAAATATGTCTCTTCCTCCCTAACAGGTTTTAAAAAATGAGGACATGAATAGAGTCACTGCAGTCCTCAGCTAAGTACTAAAAAAGAAACGCATGTAGCTAAATTGTTAGTGATGGTGAATAGGAACGGCCAATTTACATATTCTCACCCACTTCTTCAGCAAATTATCGGGAGTTTCAGAGGACAGTCATAGAGGTTCATTTCAGCTACAGTTACAGAGGTAAATATGTAGTTCACTCGCTGGTACCGCTGTTTAACTTCCTTCCTTCTGACGTTTCCTTCGCAAGATGTTTTTGAATATCGATCTTACTCGTTAACACATTAGCGACCTTACGCTTTCGGCATGGTGGGCCCCGTGGGACACAGGCGGTTCCTCGAGCACGCATTTGTGCTCGGCCGGTTGAGCACGCGGTCCCACGTGTCGCACCATCTGTGCCAACCGGTTGAGCACATTGTCGCGAATGTGAAAGTGGTCTTTAGAAAGACAATAGCAGTAGAAGCGAAGCTAACAGCACTGTGTACGTTTTCATTTTTAAGACTTCATGAATACCACTGTAAAAGTTCCTCTCAAGGATTGCAGTCACGCTCTTGTACCATGTATGAGAACAACAATCGAGCAAAAATAGACAGATGGATACCTTAGAGAGCGTCACTTCTTCAAGAACTGCTGTGCAGCTGTGAAAGAAGTGACACACATAGCAACGGTTTCTTGCGCAAAAACTGCGCAGAAGTCAGTGGCAGTCAGTGGTGGACGCATTATTGGGTAGCCATGGAGAGGCATGTAGGTTGAAAAGCTAGAGTTTCCGTCATTCTGCAGATTAACTGGACAAAATTTCAGAAACAAAACTGAGTGCTAATTTTGACACCAGACGATTGAATTCAAATATATAAAATTGATGATGAAAGCAAAGAAGTCGTTGACCTGCAGCAAAGCATTTTTAGAAATATTTTAGCACGTCCCTCCACCCTCTTCGCTTTCCATCCACCTGTGTCTGCCACTGGCTCATGTGGGAAAAATAAAACTTGTTTAATGCCCATCTAAAACTTCCGAAAACTTTCGGCTTTTTTCGTATTCTTCGGAAGTCGGAAGTCGAAAGCCCGAAAAACACCGGAATATCGGAAGTTTCGGAAGTCGGAAGTCGGAATTCCGCTCATCCCTGGTGTACACACACTGTGTGTGTGTACACCAGGGATGAGCGGAACACACACACACACACACACACACACACACACACACACACACACACACACACACACACACACACACACA